>SZWC01000039.1:398728-411228 GCA_023375785.1 Penium margaritaceum | reverse complement strand
TTCAACAACATTCTTCAAAATGGGGATGACATTGTTTTCCTGAGAAGGGTTTGTGGTGAATTCCTTTCCAACACGTGGGGCATAAGGCAAAGGCACCCTTATTACAAGATGCACTTGCTGATTTTTAAATTATTAAGATATGAGGTTATTCTCTTACGTAGTTTCTTTGTATATGATCCGTATTGTAAAAATGGGAAACTTCACTAAAATGATAAACATAATAAGAAGCCTTTTGTAACATATGTGCATTGAAGCAAAGCAGCCTGTGCGTTGCAAACGGTTCTTAGAATCTTTCTCTTGAAGATATTGTGATGCTAGGAAATATCTCAGCAGTATCATGTGTATAGTTATGCATGGTGAATACTTCTTAAGGAGTGTATTTTTTTTGAGTGATTGGTCTCCAATGCCCCTCCCCCCCTCCCAAATTTCATCAAGCAATGAGCACGTGCAGATGTAGTTTGTAGTTGGCATGTTTGAGTTAGACATGTTTTCCAGCATCTTGTTTTCCATCATCTTGGGAGATGGAAAGGTTGGCGCAGAACTTGCTCACTGCTCACTGTTTTCCATCATCTTGTCCTTGTTTTCCATCATCTTGGGCGCAATCATCTCCATGCAGTAGATGGTGCGCTGCCTACAGCTGAAGGAGGTGAAGCAGCCCGATGTGTTGGCCTGCGAGAGCTGCATTGAAGTGAAGCAAGCCTGTAATCCATTCACAAGGGAGAGAAAGGTAGCAATTGAGCTTCTGTCTCTTGTGCACTCTGACGTGTGTGGTCTCATGCCAACACATTCCTTGTCTGGCAAGCTTTACTTTCTCACGTTTATTGATGACAAGTCACGAAAGACGTGGGTGTTCTTCCTGTCCATGAACGATGAATGTTTTGACGCATTCATAACATGGGTGGCTGTTGCAGAGAATGAGAGTGGCAGGTGTTTGAAGGTGCTTTGCACCGATGGCAGAGGCGAGTACCTCTCCAATGACTTTCGCGACTTTGTCAAGAATCACGGGATCCGACATGAGGTGATGCCACCCGCAACACCGTAGCTGAATGGCGTGGCTGAGCGTGCCAACCGCACGCTCATGGAGCGTGTCCGTAGCATGCTCAAGGACGCCAAGCTCCCGCAAACATTCTAGGCAGAGGCAATCAACACCGTCGTGTACCTGAAAAGCTGGAGTCCCACACGTGCCGTGCAGCTCATGACGCCGGAGGAGGCGTGGACACGATGCAAGCCAGCCGTCACACACCTAAAGGTGTTTGGATGCGGTGCATTTGTCCGTGTGCCTACCGCTAACCGCAACAAGCTAGGTGCCAAGGGTGTGAAGGCTGCCTTCCTCGGCTATAACACCATGGGATACCGGCTGTACAACCTTGCCACACGCAAGATTGTCCGCAGCCTTGCCGTGGTATTCAAGGAGGACGTGAAGGGCTAGACATGGAGCCCTATGGATGCATTCACCATTGCACCGGCACTTGAGCCACTAGGAGCCGAAGAGCCTGCAACTGAAGAGGAACAAGCGGAAGGAAGTGGTGACAGGGCAGCAGAGGGACCTGAGGAAGTGAAGCAGCCGGCAATCAAAGCAGACAAGGAGGAGCAGCCGAGCAAAGAGCAACAACTGTCACGGAGGTCTGCACGCCTCAACCATGGTGCAGATGGTCCTGTAGAGCCGCTGTGGCGATCCGAGCGCCTTGCAAGCAAATAGAGACCGCAGGGGGAGCTGCTAAGCCTGTGCACTCAATCATCTTCACAGGATTCTTCTTACCTGGAGCTCCTCTTCCTCACCGTCGCGGACGAGCCAACAACGTTCAATGAAGCCATGCACAGTGACAATGCAGCAGATTGGCATGCTGCAGCAGACAAGGAGTACAAGGCACTCATGAAAAATGAGACTTGGACTCTTGCGGAAACTCCACGTGGCAACCGGGTGATTGGCTCTAGGTGGATCTTCCGTCGCAAGCGCGGTGCTGATGGTAAGGTGCTCAGATACAAAGCACAGCTGATTGCAAAGGGGTATGCGCAAACTGAGGGTGTAGATTACAATGAGACGTTCACACCCGTTGCAAAGTTTCCATCCATACGTGTAATCCTTGCCCTTGCCACTGCCATGGAATGGGAGGTGCACCACATGGATGTGATGTGTGCATTTCTTAATGGTGACCTTGAGGAGGATGTGTACATGGAGTAGCCAGAGGGGTATGTGGTGGAAGGGCATGAGGATTATGTGTGCAAGCTTGTGAGGGCACTCTAGGGCCTGAAGGAAGCACCGCATGCATGGTACCACAAGATTGATGAGCAGCTGGCTAGCCTTGGTTTTGTGCGCAGTGAGGCAGATCATGCAGTCTATGGGCGCACACACGATGGAAGCCAGGTCATCATATTTCTCTTTGTTCATGACTTGCTTATTGCCTCTGGCTGAAAGCCTCTCCTCGAAGGTTTTAAGCAGCCCCTTGCAGCCAGGTTCGACATGAAGGACATGGGAGAGCTGAGCTACTACCTTGGTCTCCAGGTGAAGCGTGATCAGTAGCAGCAGACCTTGGAGCTATTGCAGAGCACTTACGTGAGCGACGTTGTCAAACGCTTCAACATGGGAGGTGCACGGAAGGTGGCGACACCACTGGAAGTAGGAGAAAAGCTAAGCATAACGCAGGCTCTTCATGACAAGCATCATAGCAGCCGCATGGAGGCAGTACCATACCAAGCAGCAGTCGGGAGCCTCATGTATGCAGCTGTCGGCACGCGCCTCCACATTAGCCAAGCAGTGGGAGCAGTGAGCAAGTTCTGCGCCGACCCGGGTGTGCCACATTGGGAGGATGTCAAGCGCGTGCTGCGCTACCTCGACAGCAGCAGCAGCCTTAGCCTCACCTTCAATGGTAACAACAGCCCCATCCTCATTGGCTACAGCAATGCAGATTGGGGCAGAGATCTTGACACAAGGTGATCGACTAGTGGTTTTGTGTTTTTACTTAGAGGAGCACCAATCAGCTGGAGGAGTAAGAAGCAGGAGTGTGTTGCTCTCTCCTCCACCAAGGCAGACTAGATCGCTTTGAGCAAAGCACCAAACGAAGTAGTATGGCTGTGTGAGCTGCTGGCAAGTCTTGGGCAGCAGCAGAAAACTGCAACAACCATCAACTGTGACAACATGGGTGGCATCGCGCTCACGAAGAATGCAGAGTTCCACGCCCGCACCAAGCATATCGACCTGCGCTACCACTTCATCCGGGAGCTCGTGGCAAAGGGGGTGGTGCACATCAACTTCTGCCCCTCAAGCATGATGCTGGCAGATTTCCTGACCAAGCCGTTGGCAGCACATCGCTTTCAGTAGCTGAGGGCACAGTGTAGACTTGTGTGATTTTAACTCTTGCAAAGTGGGAGAATGTTGGATATGGGGTGTCAAAAAGTGACCAAAGTGGGTTGGTTGATAAAAATCATCTGGCAAAGCAGGCGCATAGGGGATGTTTTCCTGGTTTCGTGGCAGTTTATGGAACTCAGTGCGGAGTTTGTTTGAGGGAGATATGGATTTTCAAGGTTTGGTGGCAATGGGTCCGGTTCAAGTGACGGCTCTTGCACTACCAGCACCAATGACGGCCACACTTATCGGCCAGGGAGGTTTGGAGCGGCCTTCAAGGTTGAAAGGCGGCAGGATGACCTTCACAGAGCTTCAAAGAAGGTCCCCACCAAGATTAGTGGTTGTGCACATGGCGGGGATGGTAATTCTCTTGTGTGAGAGTGTGACTGCTGCTCATCTCGCTAGGCTAGGAGTGTTGTAGGAGGTGAACTTTGACATAGTGGTTCTTCCAGCTCCATGTGCCAAACGAGGCGTACTTAGGCTTGTTTAAAAGCTGTGTTAAATTATGTTCTCATCCATGAGTCAAACTAGCCATTTGCACTCTCTACACAACTTCACACGCTTTCCTATTTTTGTCTCTATAGCCTACAACTTGTCTCTCACATACAATTGCTCCTGCCTAACGGCTCTTGAAGCGCTTGATCACCTCCCTGGGGGCTGCCTTTCATTGTAGCAAAAAGAAGAAGTAGAGAAGAAGCTGGGGACATAGATTTCAGGAGGAGACTTCATCCCGCTCCTCTTCAAGAGGGTCCATGCAATACAAGTTCGACAGGGCCAAAGGACCGGGAGGCTAGGCCTTGTGGGCGTTGAGAGATGTGTCTTTCTGCAGGGCAAAGCCAAGTTACTATCTGGGCAAGCACAATACAAACTGGCCACGACCTTCAAGCTACTTTCCGTGTTGGCCAATTGTCGCTCGCCGCACTCATTATGGAAGCGGTTGGTTGTGCAGTTGAACATGTTCACACACACTTACCGTGCTGTGGCCATAGTTTTTTGCAGATCGTGGGTGATGTGCAAGTTGCTTCCTGGAGGCTCATAAATACCTTTGTCACTCACCTTCCATATTGCCCACCAGTTTAATGGTCCTGGAATATGAAGAGCAAAGTAATGGGTACTGCATATGGCTGGAAGTAAATATCTTGCAATGACCATCCCTCAATGCCCATCTGCTTACAGCATGGGCCTGGCACGGCCAATCCCATTCTGCACGAGTTATCAGGCTGTACGTTGTCATTCCTGCTGCTGTAGCTTGTGGCTAGCCAGGACCTCCGGTGACCTTTTGCATAGCTAAAACCATCCAAGTGGTTGCAGAAGGTCACCAAATCCCAGGGAACACCACCAGGAGCGTGTTTTTAGTGACTGCATACATGTGGATGTATGGATCATGGACAACTCTTGGACCGCAGTCAGGATCCCAAGGTCCAATTTCGTAACTGACACCCTTCTTGTGGGTCCAAACCCAGGGATCCAGTCCAGATTGGACCCTCCTTTGTTTTGTCTGGAAATGGAGAGGTGCAATCATCCTCTCCCAGGCCGGGCATGACCCACTTCCTTGGACACAAAGTACTGACTCTGGCTGAAATAACCCCACCATTGTTTCTCCGTTGCCAATGGTGGGCAAGACGCATCATGGTGTCTTAGGTAAACATATGGCCATATCTATGACTTGGTTCCTCTTGGTCCAATGATTTCAGGTCCTTTACCAGGCTACAGTGCTTGTAGGGCATGAGACTTCACCCTAGGCTACAGCATAGCTGCAATGTAACATGGCATGCACTTGGAAATGGTAGCAGCTCATCCGTTGTGGTCACTGGACTCAACCACGTCAAGCATCTTCGAGAAGCCCACACCACACAGCCCAAACTAGACGTCACCTATGGGCACTACCCTTATGTACAACCCGGTCAGCCTGAATCACTTTCTGACACTCTCCCACTGCATTGGCACTTTCCCCATAAGAGGTTCTCAGTCACTTGGGTCCATTCTGCAAGTCTTTTTAAGGGAAACCAGCCCCACTGGCCCCTCTAATCCTCCTTTTATTCAAAGGACGACTATTAGCTGGTTGGCAATCCCCCACACTAGGTGCAGCACTTTAGATTCTTCAATACCCTTCACGAAGTATCAATGTCTGCTTGATGATGCTTATAAGTACAAGAGTGTCAACAACCTTATCGCAGTGTGTGCAGAATTCATCCAAGCGGGCACAAAAAAAACATTCCGTAGGTCCATGTTTGCGGCCTTAACTATGTCACTTAAGGGCTTGTTGTAATAAACAGCAACAAGAATGCCAAAGGGACAGGAGACGTCCTGTGTCCTGCGTACAAGACCAGCCACTTTATCCTCCCCCCTGTCAAGGACCCCTTGGATGGTGTGCAATGTTTCACAGAGAAGGTAAGCCCTGGAGGACCTGGGGTCTTGTATGAGGGGCAGCAGCACCACGACTGCATGCAGCTCTGTGTCACCTGAGTTGACGATATGTGGAGCAGCAACTCATGTTGAAAATTTTCAGGTACCTCCCTTGCTGTTGCTAGTTATGCTCTACGGAATGAAGTTGCTGAAAGGCCCTGGTCAGCGGATATCTTTGGTGAGTATTGTAGTGTTGCTTTCTAAGACCTGCCTCATTGTGGTGTTTTGAGAGTTTACGTCATTGGAACACCTATAACAGAAGCATTGGTCCAATGCGTGCCACAAGCTCTGAAGCATGAATCCTTATCCTGTTCTCAAGCATACCTCTAGTCTTTACATGCACACCACCCTCCCCCTCCCATTGCCAAAATGCAAGTACACATTTGGCACTTCCAATGAACCACACCTACAACTCCATACTTGTAGGCACTGCCGTTAGTCTTCCATGGGCCTGCTGCAATCTATAATGTTTACTTCTTCTGTTTGTCCTCCTTTTTACATGGGATTACAACTCCTTTTTGTTTTCCATGGGATTGCAGCCCCTTTTTTCTCAGTCAATCCTGTCAGCTAGTGCATAGGCCAATGGCTTGCAGACAAGTCAAAAAGAGCTGCCCACAACAGTTTCCGGCTGGCTACAAATTTGTTACCTCCGTGCCGAAAGTTGATCACGTCTCGAATGAACTCTGCTAGATGGCCAGCAAGAAATCTATGTTTCTTTGCCGTAAATGAAAGGGTGAAGGCTCTGATGTAGGAGGCCAGCGTTCAGGTTCCGGATATGGTCAACATGCATATGTGGTCCATTGGCAACTGCCTTGGGGGCCTACGGTGTCCATAGGATTGCAAAGCTGAATAGGATCCACCGCTAAAAAGAAAAAGAAAAAGAAGGAAAACAGAATAAACCAATAAAGGGCTCGTCCCTTTTCTTCCAAAGAGAAATGAAAAGAAAAAGAGGGGAGGTCTTTTACTTCTAAACCAGCTTTCTGTGTTCCAATAGTGCCATGGGACAGTCTACCCAAAAAGGGGATGGGGTTTGGGGGGGGGGGGGGGGGGGGGGGAGGCTTTGAATGGTGGCTCTATTCAACTTCTTTCCTTTTGAAGCTTCTGGCCAAGTTTTTCTGCTCCTCCTTGTGGAACCCAATCTCGCAGGTTTGTGTGGACGGGGGCATGCAGGGTCGGCAGCTCTGTGGTGCCAACAACCAGTATCGGGTGCAGGGTCGAGACACGTGCAATGGAATCATGTCTCGGTACTTCAAGGGCAATCGAGCAGAAATGAAACGGATTAATTACGGTTGGCAGTGCAAGGACTCAGATCTCTACAAGGGCAGGGTCGTCTGCACACCTTCCTACAGAGTGGGAAACAGACCTCCCCCACCTCTTAAGAAGGCTCCAAAGACAACCTAAATTACAGCCACTGAATGTCTGTTTGTAATGACAATTCGCTTCCGCACCTGAGGGTATCCTGGAGCGGCGGAGGGCAGGGACACTTATTTGGCACATGATGGCGGCAATGAGGGAGAGGACGGCACAGGAGAAGATGAGATGGTGGAGGATGAGGATGAATCCCCTCGGAAGCGGGGATGGTCATGAGGGGAGCGAGGGGAAGGGCGACTTCAGTGGGATTGTGTCGAAATGGGATGAATGGGAGAGGGGATGGGCAATGACACTTGTGTGCTGCTCATCGTGGCCTTGTTTGAAGGTACTAGAGGACAGAATTCTCTCCTCACCCTTGTACATGCCACTGGTTGGACTCCTCAATGCATCCCATGCTTTTGTTTTCAACTCTGAGAAAGCTTGAAGTATTTTACTGCAAGAGCATCCCATTACATTAACTGCTCCTTTTTCTCACGCTTCATGTGTCATGGAACGCTGATGCAAATGCGTGTGAATGGAGTATATGAACGCAGCAATTCAGATTCAACATGGTCCATACATCATTTAGAACAAATTTATGTAATTATTCAGGTCAAACCAAGTATATTTTGTGTGTTTCTTGTCAAAACATTTATTGGAGTAGGCATGGTGATCCACGTCGGCCTGCAGACCTCAACCTCAACCCCGAGAATATAAAGGGTTCCTTAGCGGAAGTTGTGCTGTATCAAGTAAACAAGTAAAATTGGTAGAAAGCTCATGCACAAGCACCAGTCGCTAGGACCAAGTGAGCCATGGCCGTGGGAAGCTCAGACCTTAGAAATGTTGTGTATTGTAATGTACCTTCTTGTTTCATATCTGTACGTGCCATACATGGACCGTGCCCTCTTAAGAATAGCCTTGGAATTCTCTAGCTCACTCTTTCATGCTGGCGACAGCTTGTACGCAATAGTGTCAATTCTGCGGAGGCAAACTGACAAATTGGTGCACTAGGAAGTGTTGAAAACAAGTTGTAGATGGTCACGGGCTTGAGAAAGGAGGAAGGAGCATGTGTGAACATCAGGATGCGATCAAAGACATGTCTAAAGGCTTGCCATGGCTTCATCACGATGCACGAGGCTTGGACAACGGTATTCATGGTGGTGAATAACAGGTCTACCAAGAGTCCTTGGGTGTAATGACAATGTGTCATTTGACAGTTGCTGAAGTAATTGGGAACGATCGAGGCGCAAGGTTGTGTTGGCACATGGTCTTGGCGATGCGTCTTGTCCTCTGCCGATGCCGAGGGGTTAGAGGCACCAAAGACTACGGAACTGCAATGTCCATGGTAATTGGCATAGCAAAACGGCCATACATCACTGATTTACAATTGCAAATCCATCAGTTAACAATTGTTACATAAACATTGGGATATCATCTTGCAACACGACAACGACAGAGAATGGTGCACATACATGGCCATCAATGGACTTGTTATGTCGTCACAAACCACATAGTCTACGACAGACAAAGATTCCGCACATAAACAAGTAAACCTTACTTCCGAGCCACAAGAAAACTGCCCTTTTCTCCGCAAACATGGCTGGAAGGCATGGTTCAATCTACAAACTGCAACATCCATAGTAAAAGCCACACGTGTGGCCCCATCGCCAACAAGATGATGTCTTCCATCATTGGGAGCAGTGAGCAAGTTCTGCTCACTGTTGTCCAAGCCTTCACCAACCTGTCCAAGCCGAGGTGTCCAGGCTGGCGATGCCACAGGTCGATGTCGTTATCTTCCACACTCGCAGCTGCTGCTGAGGGAGCTCCCTTCTCCGATGCCACGAAAAGACAGTACAGGCCATGACCATTGTCCGCCTTTGCAAGCACCTGGCCCGCATGTGCTGAGATGGTGCAACCACCATTCTCAAAGCGGACCTCCAGGCCTTGGGAGATGAGAGAGGAAACAAAGAGGAGGTTCGCTGCCTGCCCCAGGTAATGGAGCACCCCTTTCACACGACGTTCCACGTGCTTCCCCTCAACAGAAGCACAGAAGACAGTCTCACCCTCTCCCGCCGCCATGTGCACATGATTGTCACCCATGTATACTCAGCGAGGTTCAGTAGCGGTGGAGACAACAAGCCACTCCTCGCCACAGGTTATGTACCGAGTGGTTGCCGAGTCGATGATCCAGAAGAAGGCAGTGTTGGCGGAGATGTTCAGGACCCGGATGGTGCTCACGAATCCAGTCTCCCAATCAACGGTGTTGGCGGAGACGTCGGGTTGTTTCCCCGCTCCTACCCCAGCCGCAAGGTCTGCCTTCTTCTTCTGGCATTCGCATGACCAATGACCTGGCTTCGTGCAAAAGTGGCACTTTCCCTTCTTTCCTCCACCTCAACCACTGTTGGTTGATGCAGCACCACCTCCGTGACTCATGTTGGTGACATGGGTTACGTCCATTCCGCTTCCTCCTTCTCCCTCCCTACGACGGTCCTCCTCAAACAGCAGGCTCTCTTCCACGTCATCAAGCAAGAGCTTGTCAGCACGCTGGTCCAGGGAAACAATGAGAGGAGTGTAGCTCGTAGGAAGGCAAAAAAGAATGGCCATTATGAGAACACGTTCCTTCACAGGGTCCTCAATCGCAGCAAGCTGGTCAGTCAAAGCTTTCACCATGTTGATATAATCGATCATGGAGCCCGACTCATCCATCATCACGGTGTAAAAGCGGCGACGCAGCTGCATGTTCATGAGGATTGACTTGGAAGCATAGGTGGACTCAAGCTTGTTCCAAACCTCTCTAGGGGTGAGAATACCGCGGACAAGGAGTTGCTGCCGTTCGGCGAGGTGGAGGTAGGTGCTGGTGAGGGCGCGGTCCTGCTTCTCGTAGTGGGTACGGGCCTTGGCAGCGGAGGGGGAGGATTCAACAGATTTAGCCTCACTCATGTGACTCTATAGTCCCTTATCCATTACTCCATCTTTATGTTATTGCTCCACTTGAAGTTCATGCCTTCGAACTTGGCGATGTTCACGCCGGCCACCAAGGAAGCGGATGTTGCCACGTTGACAGCAATGTTCGCCCACGAACGGCCTCTCACACACTAGTGTGCAAGATACGCCTCAAAGACAAAAACGATCATGTAGAAGAGACTGTCAAGGGGTCCACAGTGGCAAACATTTCAAGGGTGGATGACAAGTGATTCTGGAGTAATTTTTTAGGTCAGGCCAGGACTGTACAGAGCCTTACGGTCACCCATGGGCACCCAAATCCTGTGCCACCCCCTCCCCCCCCCTCCCCCCTCTCTTCAACCCCCGGATCCGCAAATCCACAGATCAGATCCACATATTGTATCTGAAACCGCTCATATGCTGGAGATCCAAGAGTTGCAGATCGGTTCTCCAAGTCTGTTCATTTTGAATGCATCCACACGAAGCTCTTGGCTAACTCATCCCTCCTCCCCCCCCAACCTACAGGGAGTATGCTTACCTCATGAATTGGTGGAAGGTCAAGGGGATGGTCGGAGCGTGCACCAATGCTGTCACAGAACAGCCTCGGATTGAGGGCAAAAAACTGGAGAGGATTTCGAAGAAACCATCTGGCAATGATGCTGCCGCACGTGTCTGTGTTGTTGACAGACTCGTAGCGGTTGCAGCGAGGAAGAGTCCCGCTAGGTTCACTTGTTGAAGAGACATTAAGACACACCTGAAACCATCATGTGTCATAAGCACAGTGACATGGATGAAGATGCCTTGTGGCCACTGGAACTCGTGAAGCACATTGTTTTACATCCAGCCTTTAAGGGTTCAAGCAGAGCAAAGGATCAAGTTCCAAACACCAGCTTATCAGCAGGAGAGCAGTACGAGGAAGCAATGAATCAACCACCGTGACATGTCTGAGGATGACCAGAGACAAAACACCATATCCACATGTGCTAAACTAGTCTATGTGAACCCGATCTCAGACCCGAAACCGTGGTGGTGACCAAGGATGGTATTCAAGAGAAGCTTCAAGGAAGGTCCAAATGGTTCTGTGGTGCTGCAACAGTTTTCACACAGTGAGTACAGTGTGTCTTTGGCTAATTCATGTCCTCCGTACGCAATTTTCACCAGGGGCAAGTGAGGCCGCAAACGGTGCGCACAATTCTAAATGCAGTGTGCCCACACCAACACTGAGGACGGATAATGTCCAAGATGTGACCGCTGGGTGGTGCAGATAGGCTCATGCAGGAACGATTCGCTTCTGATGGCAAAGCCTACACATCCGCCATCCAAGGAGGAAAATCCGGAAGGGAGTGAGGAGAACCCATGGGCTGCAATATTCTTCGATGTGGTATGATAGCATGGGGAGTGGTGTCACAAAAGACGTGTGTGCCCCACAAAGCGAAAGAAGCATACTTGCTGTCCCAGGTACGGAAGTTGGCCCGGATTGCAGCTGAGCCATTTATTGAGCGATTGAATTGCTGCTTGGTTCAACCCAGTCAGCTTGCTCACTGACTTACACGTGTCACCCTGCAAATGAAGGTCACCGGGGCAGAAGAGAGAGGAGTTTGTTGCTTTCCTGGATACTTGCAAACATTGACTTCACTGCTGGAGGCAACGAAGCAAACATGGAAGTATGAAAGAAGTGACAACTATTATTGAAAGCAGAGAAAATTTCATCATTGGGTTTGGCGGATGGAGGATACTGTGAAAGGTGGAAGAGAGCTGGGTGACAGAATATTACAGCAAGAAGGAACGGACAAGTTCCATTAAGGCATGGGCAAGATGGATGTGAAGGCAATGTGGTCAAGCTGCATGTCAAGGAAGTGTGATCTCAAGGGTGCACATTGCTATACCTGAAGCTCACCATTTGGTTGAACGTTTTTTCTTCTCCAAGTGTTTCAACATACTAGTGCCGGATCAAGATTACTGACATACTGCTACCAAGATCGAGCCTAGACAAGATCTACCGGGTAGAAGCAACGCCATGTTTGCTTCGTGCACTTCTTGTGTCCAACCATTGTCACTGGCCCGGTCAAAAGGATGTGACACTCCTTGACTTGGGTGTTGCAAGGAATAATCAAACAATATTGCAGCAGAACTGAATACCCACGTCCGGCATAGGCCCGAAAGTGTGCTATACAAAGAAGTTTGTTAAACTAGTCAGGCTGTAGTCTGTTCCAATAAAGGGATCCTGGTAACTGAAATATCAGCCACCACGTTTGAGCTTAAATCCTGCATTCAAGCTTCTCCAAGTACAGTGAAAACTGGTTTCCATGATGTAGAGCTACGGACATTTGTAAGAGAACTTTGAATAAAGAGCAGAGAATCTGAACAAGAAAATGATTCATCCCCGTCTGAAATTCCAAGAGCAAATGAACAGAGCATACAGGTACAGATGTCCTCCCAGAAGGCGGAAGGGCGGGGG
>SZWC01000039.1:387486-398038 GCA_023375785.1 Penium margaritaceum | reverse complement strand
TTTTTTCAGAAGGTGGTACGACCTCGAGCCCGTTCTCTCACGACGGCACCATCGCCTTAGGCGATCATCGGCAGGTGGGGTATGCAACGGAACCAAATGCACCTTTGACAACGATCGTAGTCAGCAGCCTCATCAACCTCATCGGCCTCAACAAAGCAGAGTAGCAGCGAAGCACAGAAGATGAGCAACCACAGGATATGGTGGATCTGACTCAAGCCCGCCTTGAGGCGGGTATGTCGAAATTCATGGGGACATGGTTTCCCTCGTGGAAATGGCATTTTGAGATTGTGATGAACGTGCGTGGCCACCTCGACATCGTAAAAGGGACCGAGACAGCACCCGCCGATGCGACGATGACGACGCATGCGGCTGACCTTGCAGCATGGATGATGAAGAACATAGGTCTCGCCATTCTTGTGACGTCCATCAACGAGACTCAACACTCCCACATCACAGGATGCACGTTGGCTGCCGAGGCCTACGCAAAACTCGTGTGTGTGCATGAATCGAACGCCCTAGCAAACCGAATCTTCATCTTCCAACGGTTCATGTCGATGAGGGTGAGCGAAGGAGAATCGATACCCACATTTTTGCAGTCGACAAGGTGCCGCAAGAGGTCCAGCAAATGGAATGGAATCTCGACTCCAACATGCGTGCCATGATCTTTCTAATGGCGCTACCGGAAAGGTGGGAGTCCTTGATCACCGTATTTGGCGGTTGGAAGAGGTCAGATGAGATGGACGAGGCTGTCGCCGAACACGTCAGCAACGAGTCCATGCGACGCAGTGGCAGTGAGGCAAACATCTCAGCCTATGCCTCTCGCTTCGGTGGACAAGGTGCAAGCTCTCGCTCTAGTCAAGGCAACAGCAGAAGCGGTGGCGGTGGAGGGAAAGACAATGGTGGCGGGAAGAGTTCCAAGAAGCCCGGCAACTGTCACAACTGTGGCAAGGCTGGGCACTGGGCTAGGGACTGCCGTAGTCCTAAGAAAGAAGGCAGGAACAAAGGTGGAAAGGAGAAGAAGGAGCTCACCAACATGATGGCTAGGGGGCTGCCCATGAAGGGCGCAGCGATCCTTAGGCCGAGGGCATTCGCCCTTGACTCGGGAACCAACCACCACTCATCAAAAGAGAAGGGTTGATTTCTCCATGGTCAAATCTGTCATGCGCATCAAGTGTGCAAACGGTGACGTCGTGCAAGCCATGGGCGAATGGGACAAGGTGATCACGTTCAACGTCAATGGTGCGAAGAAGGCGGTCAACCTTCAAAAGGTAGTGTACATGCATTCCTTCACAATTAACTTGTTGTCCGTCTCACAAATCACCGACAACATGACAGTGTTATTCACCAACAAGGAAGCATTGGCTATAAAAAATAAGGACATCCAGATTTTGTACACCAAAGACGACCTCATGCTTCAAGTTCCAAGAGTCGACGGCCTCTACGTGCTTCAAACCAAAGTCACCAAGTCCTTGGATGAGGGACTTGCATGTGCCACCAAGAGAGTGGCACCGGAGCCAAAGGATGCACCACCGGCTACCATTGCGGCTGCCACATCAACCAAGGACACTGATGCTGAGCTTTGGAACCGTAGATTTGGCCACATGGCCAACAACACGTTGCAAAAGATGTAGGAGCAAGAGGTAGTCCGCGGAATGGAAGGGTGCACCATGAAGCATGGCAAAGGGTGTATATTGTGTGAACCATGCCTCCAAGCGAAGGCAAAGAAGAAGCCGTTTGGGAGAGATCAACGAGCGGAGCACGTCTTGGAAATGATACAGAGTGACGTGTGTGGACCCTTTTGCACACCGTCTAACAGAGGAAGCAAGTTCTTCCTGACCTTCATTGACAAGCGCAGCCGCAAGTTGTGGATGAACTTCCTCAAAACAAAGAGAGAGGTCAAGGAGAAGCTCATAGAGTTCGTCGTCATGGTGGAGCGGCAAACGTCCAAGAAAGTGAAGATGCTCTGAAGTGACAACGGGGGTGAGCACAAGGCATGCAAGCCTTGGCTCAAGCATCATGGTATCCGCCACAAGCAAACCACCCCTTACAACCCCCAAAGCAACGGCGTTACCGAGAGGATGAACGAGACCCTGGTCGGCATGGTGCGAAGCATGCTCTTTGACGCTTAGCTCCCACCTCGCTTTTGGGCAGAAGCAGCAACGACGGCCTGCTACCTCTTGAATCTCACACCAACAATCGCCTTGCGAAAGCGTGAAAAGGAGCAAGACAAGCAGCTGAAGACCCCACATGAAGCATGGTCAGGAAAGAAACCCAAGGCATCTCATCTCAATGTGTTTGGGTCAACTGCATGGGTGAAGATCCAGTCGGGAGAAGGTGGAGGCAAGCTTGACGCATGTTCCAGGAGGTGCGTCATGGTTGGGTACGGCATATCACACAAAGCCTATCCGCTTCGGGACCAGGCAGCAGGTAAGCTCGTGAGGAGCCGCGACGTTGTTTTTTATGAACGCACCCTTGAAAAGGGAGAGCTGGTGGACCCGAACCTCACTTCCAAAGCGGGAGAGTGGATAGTGTTGCTTGAGTCAGGAGACGAAGCACCCGACAACTGGCTCGCTTTGCCCGCAGGTGGTGGGAGTGGGAGATTAGCTGCGGAGGATGATGCAGCATCTAACAAGGACGCAGATATCGAGGCGTCCGAGGCTTCCAAGTCTGACTTGGAGTCTGACGACTCTTCTGACAACAACGACGACGGCGACAAACCACCACCTGTGGAAGCACTAGCACCAAAGCAAGAAGTCACACCACTACTCCGGCGCAGTTTGCGACCAAAGAGAGCACCGTTGCGATATGAGGACAGTTGGACTGGCCTTGGCTGGTCGTGCAGGCCGCAGGGAGAGCCATCCACAGTGGCTGAGGAGATGAATGGCCAAGAAGCGGCCAAGTGGAAGGAGGCAAGGGACAGCGAGCTCGCGTCCAGTGCCGAGAGCGGCACATGGGTGCTGGTGGATAGACCCAACAAGGCCCACGTGGTGGGATCCAAGTGGGTCCTCCGAGTGAAGAAGAAGCAAGACGATAGCATCGACAAGTTCATGGCAAGGGTAATGGCTAAGGGGTTCTCTCAACGCCCAGGCTACGAGTACGATGAGACGTTTGCACCCATCGTGACCTTTGCCTTTGTCTGCTCTCCTTGGAATTGCAGCCGCAAAGAACTTGGAGATATACCAGATGGACGCGAAGACAGCTTTTCTTTATGGGAAGCTCGACAAGGAAGTGCTAATGGAGGTGCCCAAAGGAGTCAAAGCTCCCAAGGGCAAGGTGAACAAGTTGGTGAAAACGCTCTACGGGCTGAAACAGGCCCCAAGGATGTGTTAGAAAGAGATGGACGGTTTCATGACCGGCCTCTCCTTCGCGCATTGCCAGAATGACCCGAGGATGTATGTGCGTAATGATGGGAGAGGGTTTATGCTGGTTGCCCTGTACGTGGATGATCTCATCATCTGCTTGTCTTCGGTCAGGCTGCTGGATGAGCTAAAGTATGACCTCATCAAAAGGTTCAAGATGAAGGACATGGGTCCTCACGAGTACTACCTCAGGATTGCCATCCACTGCAACCGAGTACCAGGCACCATCGAAATCAACCAAACTAAATACATTGGTGAGGTACTGAATAGCTACCACATGGAAGACTACAAACCTGTCAGCACCCCAATGCCGACCAATAAAAAGCTGAAGGCCTCCATGTGGCCAAGCAACGAAGCAGAACAAAGGGACATGCACGACATCCCCTACCAGTCCGCTGTGGGTAGCATCATGTATCCCATGGTAGGGACTCGTCCGGACATCTGCTATGTTGTGGGACAAGTGAACAGATTCGTGGCCAACCCTCGGTCCGAACATTGGCAGGCAGTGAAGCGCATCTTGCGCTACCTGCAGATGAGACATCACGTGGGCCTCGTCCTTGGAGGCCAAGAAGGAACGGACCCCCTTTGCCTGAAGTGCTACAGCGACGCTGACTAGGGAGGAAATCTCAACGACAGTAAATCCACCTCTAGATACGTGTGTATCTTGAATGGTGGTACCATCTCATGGGCCAGCAAGAAGCAGTTGTGTTTCCGTGTCCACGGCTGAGGCAGAGTACGTTGCTCTGTCTGAGGTGTGCAAGGAGACTCAATGGGTGTGCAGCGTGCTGGCGAAATGACACTGTCACAGAAGGATGCCACGGTTGTACATGTAGACAACATGAGCGGCACCTCGATGGCCGAAGACGAGATCATCTCCCGGCGAACGAAGCACATCGACATATGTTACCACTACTCACGTGACCTAGTCATGAAGAACGTAGTGGAATTGAAGCATGCTTGCTGACTGCATGACCAAGCCGTTGGAGAGCAACTTGAAGTATGCAGACATTTGTGGAGTTAGCATGAGGAGTGCGGCAGAGGAAGGGTGAGCCCCAAGGCATTGATGGAGCCCAATAAGCGACAGATGGACAGAGGTGCGAGGGAGAGATTTGTTGAAATAGTATGCACCTTGTCCACTGCCTAGCTGGCTAGCTACACATACAGACAAGGGATGCACTGCTCTATGGAGTATGTCCCCTTGGTCTGTTCTGAGATGGGCCAGGAATGCACTACTCATAATGGGTATGTCCCTTGTGGCTCATCATAGGAACCATACCTTTTTGGCTTAGTTGAATAGGCACCGCAGTCTCAAACGAGAGGTCACGGGTTCAAACCCCGCGACGGCCGTAATTTTTTTTGTGGCCAAAACTGGGACATGAAGCTTCTGGGAAGCTTACTAGAGGCTGGCTTGAGGATGACACTTGGCGGTCTAAGGACGCGCCAAGTACGANTTACAATTCTTGCCTTTGAGACTCCTCACAAAGTGTCCTACCAAAGGTAGAGACTAAAGACGAACATGCGGACTTCATGAGGTTGCAAACCAAACGAACCTAAAGTGTGGATCATTCGTTCGAGGGTGATATGTTATCTTGGTTACAATACCAAGAGCGGTTGGCGGCCTCCTATGTCGGGACCCATTTTCTAGACCATTGCTATCCGGTGCATTGACAGAGAGAGGGAGAGAGAGAGAGATAGAGAGAGACAGAGAGGGAGGCAGGGAGGGAGGGAGGGTGGGAGAGAGGGAGAGAGAGAAAGAAATAGAGAGAGGGGGAGAGAGATAGAGAGAAAGAAAGAGGGGGAGAGAGAGGTAGAGAGAGAGAGAGAAAGAAAGAGATAGAGAGAGAGGGAGGGAGAGAGCCAAAGAGAGAGGGAGGGAGAGAGAAAGAGGGAGGGGAAGAGAGTGAGAGAGAGAGATAGAGAGAGAGAGAGAGAAAGAGAGTGAGAGAGAGAGCTGAAGAGAGAAATAGAGAGGAAGATAGAGAGGGAGAGAGAGAGAGAGTGAGAGAGGGAGTGTGAGAGAGAGAGAAATACAGGGAGGGAGAGGGATAGAAAGAGAGAGAGAGAGTGCTGCGAGAGTTTGATTCTGATGATTCATTTGCCTTGATGAAAACGGTTTCTTTTTTCCATCAGGGCTATTGTGAAATGTGGGTAAAATGGTCGTTTTTACCGGCCGTTTCCCACTTTTCATTGGGGGGGGGGGGGGGGGAAGGGGGGTTGAATCCGTGCACCCAAGTGTGCACCCCCACCCAGTGCATTTTTTTGGGATAAAAGCAAGGGCACAAGACATGAGGTGGTTTCAGCAGTGGGTGCGTTGTGCTATGCCATGGTTGGCATGGGATTACCCTCTCATTTCACCTTTTCCCCTTTGCTTCCCCCCCCCCCCCCCCCGATCCCCTCCGCTCACTGTACTCCCAAGTTCCCCCCTCTCCCTCTCCCCGACTTAAAGTAGTTTTCGAAGGACGGGATTTAATGTCTCCCCAGGACCGTCGTATTCGGCCCCAAAAAATGCTCATCAATTGAAATCAATGTCCCCTATGAAACGTTCATCAACACGGATGGAAAGGCCTATGTGCATGCCATCAGCTACATCGGTTAGAGTGATTGGGGAGTGCATATCCTCACTTTCGCTGCTATCAATACCATTATTCTCCTCCGAAAGTTGCACCATGAAGTGTTCTCCTTCCTCACTGAGAAGGAAGTATGGGCATACGTCTCTGTCCAGGTCTTGCATCCTGTACAACCACAAGATCCCTGAGGCTGTACATCTTGGACAGCCAGGATGCATTGACGGTGGAGGGGGTGGAGCTGTTGGGCTGTCCCATTGGGTCTGCTGGCTTCCGTAAGGGCTGGGGAGAGGAGTGGTTGCATGAGCAGACCCGTGCGCTCCAGTTGCTGCCGCGGCTAGAGGATCCACAGGCGGTGGTGACGATGCTTTGGCTGTGCATTCTGCTCCAGGCGAATTGCACACACTGACCCGTGTCGCCGACTGGCTGCAGGTGCTGCGGGAGTTTCATTCCGCGGTGTGGTGCGTTCTCCCGGGCATCCTGGGGGTGGTGTAAGCCCCGCCAAATTCCCATGCTGGTACACTGCAGGGTTGGCATGGCTCCAGGCGCATTTGCCATTCGACGCCGGGGCCGCCCCGGGCCTCGCCTACGCGTGGTCTTCTGCGGCCTTGCGCTTGTCTCTTCATTACCTCTTTGGCCCCCACCTCCCGATGGCTCGTGAGATGGAGTTGTTGCGTCATATTTGGGAAGATGCTGTGGAGCACCTTCCTACTTCCATTGTTGTGTGCTTGCCCCCGCTCGAGGTCGTCCGCCTGTGCGCTGGGAGGGGTTTGTACCAGCAGCTCAGCCCGTCCTTCCACTTCCAGCGTCTTCAATAGCTAGAGGAGGTGGAGATGGTCAGGACTACGCTGTTCCCGGAGGCGTGCAAGGCTATGATGTGGAGGAGCTGGGCGGTGGGGTCCCGCGGAGCGGCTCTCTTGCTTCAAGCCAGCCCAACGGGTCTTGGTGATTGCCTCTACTTGGCCCCAGTCGATTTTTGCCTCCATGCCTAGCTTTAGCTAGGTCCGCCACTAGGATACTTCTCCATCCATGGCGGTCACGGGCTCCTGCCAGCCGATGTCACGTGCCGTACGGGGTCTGGGCCAGTTATTCGCATCCACCATGCCATCCGAGACGAGTTGGCGGAGATCTGCCAGGAGCATTCCCTCAGGGCGATGGTGGAGCCGGAGTGCTTGTTGATGGGGGGTGGGGCTACGGCCAGATGTCCTTGTGCTTGACTGGGCCCAGGGCACGTTGTAGGTGGTGGACATCACCATGGTGGATGCAGTCAGACAAGGTGAAGGAGGAGGGGCAGGCTCTTTCGGCGATGGAGGCCGAAAAGGAGAAGCACCATAGGGCCGCCCATGCGCAGCAGCCGGGGTACCGGCTGCACACTGTGGCTTGGGAGGCCTTTGGCAGTCTTCGCCCAGATTGTTGGTGCTTCGTCCGTCGGTTGTCAGCGTTGTGTCTCGAGAGGGGTCGGGGCAGGCGCAGGAAGGGTGACCAGCTGGGCTGGTCGGAGCGGACGGTTTCCTTGTTTGCACAACAGCTCTCCGTTGCTGGGATTCCGCAGCAGTATCATGTGCTCCGCAACTTTGGCTTGTGGCGTGGGGGACTTGACCCGTCGCTGGGCAGTGTCACGCCTGTTGAGCTGCCGCGGCCATGGCCCCTTGGCCCTCTTACATTGTCTGACCTATGCTACAGTGTACCGTTGGACGGCGAGGAGAGTCTCCTTAGTCGTTCATGCTTGTTTCCATGCTTCTACTCTCCTCCTTCTTGTGCCGTGGGTGCTGGCATTTGCATGTTTTCATGCCCCGATGTCGTGCCGGTCAGGGATGTCGTTTGCATGTTCCTTCTCAATAATCAGGATTGACGTAAAAAAAGAAAGAAAGCATCCCTGGACAGCCAGTGGAGTACACGGTGTCATTCAGAAATGGCGGGTCATAGACTTGATGGTAAGCAATGCACCTTTGGCAAGCCTTTTACACATGTCACTAGAAACTACCCGATGCTTGACTCCCCCTTGCTACATTTTCATCCCCGTTGTGTCCTTCACTCTGTTCTTCCACTAGCTTGCTGGAAGGATGCCTTTGGTTGCTAGGGAGGAGATTTTCCATAGCAAGTCAAACATCAAGGCAAGATATTGTACCTGTGTGTTTTCTCAAAGCACTCCATTCTGAGAGAGCCCAAAGGCAGCAGCAACAGTCGAACACTTTAGACCCGGACGTGGTACCTCAAACGTTGTGCTGCCGGCACTAGTTATTGTGGCTGGAAGGAAGACCTCAAACAACACAAGGGATACAAGGAACAAGTAGAGAGAGCAGGAAGAGGAATGCGAAAGGGACTGATTTTGAGAAGCGAGGACAAAGCCACAATGAGAAGGATTCAATGCAGAAGCCCAAAACAATTAAGGCTTTATCTTACTAATTCTGAGAGAGATGACAATGATTTACTATGTAAGACTCTCAATCCAAACCAACAATGAATGCATCAGGTAATGGTTTCAGCAACAACAGATATGGCATCAAGGACAGACACGATGATGATGCGTTAGATCAAGCATGGCACATGCATGTTTTACATCTGTTGTGCCTTGAACAGTGAAAGCAAGAGCATTATGACTTCTCACTGAACACGCAGACAAGAAGCAATAGCAGTAGCTATTGCAAGAAGCACCAGATCTAGCAAAAACCACATGAACGGAAGCAAAGATATCATGACTACCATGGAGAAAGGACGGGAAAGAAACATCTTTAACCAAAAGGAACTGCAAAAAAAGTAGCATAGAAAGAGGAGCAGGAACAATAACAGCAGTGGTGGAAGTAGGAGGGACAGCAACAGGAGGAGCAGCAGCAGCAAGGAGAAGTTGGAAGAAGCAAAGAAAGAAGAAGAAGAAGAAAATAGGAGGAAGAGGTGGACAAAGGAGAAGAAATCGAGGAAGAAGAAGAAGAAGAATAATAAGAAGATGAAGAGAATGACTACAGTAAGGGGAAGAATAATCAGATAATGATGATGATGATGATGATGATGATGATGATGATGATGATGACGATGACGACGATGATGATGATGATGATGATGATGATGATGAGATGATGATGATGACAACGACGACGACGACGATGATGATGATAAGGATGATGAGGGTGCCGGTGATGATGGTGATGATGAAGATGATGATGTTGGTGGTGCTGATGATGATTATTATGACGAAAGGGACGGTGATGATGACAATGATCACCATGATGGTGATGATGACGATGATGATGATGGATGATGGTGATGATGATTCTTATTATGATGATGAGAACAATGTTCGCAATGACGATGATAATGATGATAATGATGACAATGATGATGATGATGATGATGATGATGATGGTGGTGATGATGATGATGATGATGATGATGATGATGATGACGACGATGACGATGACAATGATGTTGATGATAATGATGATGATGATAATGGTCAAAATGCTGATGATGATTATGGTCATGATGATGAAACTGTGAACTAAACAAAAAACAAATACAACATGATGGAGATGTTGATGAATGAAAAGAGGAGAAGCAGTAGAGGAAGAAGAAGATGAAGAAGAAGAATAAGAAGGAGAAGAAGGAGCAGGAGAAAAAGAATGATGTGAAGAAGAAGAAGAAGGATGTGACATTAGAATGAGGATGTAAAGAAACAAAGACAGCAAACAAGATGAAAGAGAAGGCAAAAATAGATGAGAAGAATTCATAGAGAAGGGTGGAGGAAAGAATGGAGGAGGAGGAGATGTTGGAGGGAATCAATACAAAATAGGATGAAGAAGAGAAATAGACAGAAGTAGGGACAAGACAGAGATGAGGAGGAAATAGACTAAAAAGAAGATGACAAAGGATCACAAGAAGAGAAGGGTGACTATAAAGGAAAGACTGAAGAACAAAGCCAGAATCATCCAGAGTCTCTCACGAGAAGAAACTTCCCTCACCAGGAACACATGTAGGTGAGCTGTCAGATGCAAAACGTCCAGGTGTGTACCCAAGAGGGCAGATGCAAAGGTAGTCACCAGCTCTATCATTGACGCAAGTTCCCACTCCACAGGGATTTTTTGAGTAAAAGTTGCACGTGTCCACTGCATAAGAAGCAATCATGCTTTCAATAGAAACATCAGGCCTCCTTCATCCCTTAACAAATGCAGGAGATGCACATGCACACAGGCAAGGGGTGATTGGGGATGCAGGCGGGGAGGCAAGGGGGGGGGGTGGGGGGTGGTTCATATGGACAGGAGGGGAGGGTGGCCAGATTGAGTTAGAGATACACAGCTAGATGGACAAAACTGACAGACCGCTACGATGATAGATCCGATGGGATGTTGGACAGCAGAAAGAATAAACACAAGCAAACCAACCTGACCACAATCTTATCAAGCTGGCAAACCAACCAACCGGCTAACCAGCACAACTGGCTGACCGACACACACACATACACACTTTCTCTCTCTCTCACACACACACACACACACACACAACACCACACACAAAATACACACAAAATACACACAAAATACACACAAAATACACACACACACCACACACACACACACACCACACACACACACAAACACACACACACACACACATACAAACACACACAAACACACA
>SZWC01000039.1:262755-347875 GCA_023375785.1 Penium margaritaceum | reverse complement strand
GGAGAGAGATAGAGAGAGATAGAGAGGGAGAGAGAGAGAGAGAGAGAGAGAGAGAGAGAATGGGGCTAACACAATGTGGAGTCAAACAGCCATAGAACACACTATTTGTTTTTTTCTCTAGAGGATATCGTTATTACTATCATGTGTTTCATTGTTGAGCAAGTAAACAGCAAGCATGGAAAGTAGAAAATGTCAAAGAGGCGAATGACCCTGGGCAGGGGGGAGAGCAGGGGTTGTCTGCGAGCAGGCGGATCGGGTGAAGGAGGGGCTGAAGTCTGAGATCCCGGTGATGGAGACGTTGGGGACGATTTTTTTTTCAGGCCTCGGCAAGATGCTGAAGGTCTACACGGAGGGAACTCAGCGACGGATGGTGCGGTGCGGCTTGAGAGGTCGGCAAAGGTGGCGGTCCCGGTGCGTACACATCTTAACTATTGCCTCTGGGTGGCTCTGCTGGGCGCCCAGGCACAGTAGGTTCAACGACGGCGGCGGAGTGGCCGGCGGACACGGCATTGGTGGATGACATTGCACGGACCATGAGAGACTTTTTCCGGTGGGTCGCAGGGCTGGAGCTTGAGGACCTAGGATTTGTCGGCCGAGAGTAGAGATAGGCAGCATAAGCCTTAGCAGAGCACAAGAGACCTCTGTTTTTACATAGTGCTCTATTTCCTGTTTGTGTGTGGTGGCTTTTTTGGATCCGGCTGTTCCACTCATGTAGACAAATGCTGCCATATCCCTACCGGGTGCTATTCTCCCTTCCATTTTAATGACAGCCATGTTTTTGTTGTAGTTGCTGTTGCTGGTCCTGTTGCGGTTGTGGATGTGGTTGCAGTTGCGGTTGCTGTCTCTGTTGCTGTTGTTGTTGCTCCTTTTGTTGTTTTGTTGTTGTTCATGTCCTCTTTGTCATGTTTTCCATTGTCATCGCAGTAAAATCACCGCCGTCGCCACCGTTCTCATCACCATTGTTGTCATATCCAAGGTCATAGCTGTCATCATCATATGTTGTCCTTGTCATTGTCATCATCATTGCTGCTAGCCTTGTTGCTGTTGTTGTGTTCATCGTCGTCGTCGTTGTCATTGTCCCCCTCGTCGCAGTCATCATCGTCATCATTGTGGTCATTGTCATGGCTGACATTGTCATCGTTGTCATTTTCCTTGTTGTCATGATCGTCGTTGTTGTCTTTTTTTGGCCATTCTTGTTGATGTTTGTTTTCTTGTTCATTCTTCCATGCTCATGCAGTGCGTGATTTGGAAACACAGCCGGCACAAGATACTCACCCTAGTACAGGCCTTGCATCCCCAACTCACAAGTTTTGGAGGCTCGTTAAAACACTGAGAGATGAGGGAATGATACCAGTTACTTGATTGCTACCAAGCCACCTGCAGTGCATGTATCATCCTAGGCATTGGATACACTTAAATGCCATCCAACTGAACAGTGCATTGCTGTGAAGGGATGTCTTGCAAGTTTAGAATGACAGCAACTAATGAACACATTACACTGGGGGGGGGGAGGGGGGGCTCCTTGCAGAAGCCTACGGTACCCTCACCTACTTACTGTGGACATGTCAGGGGCTGTATATGGGGTCGTATTGCAGATTAAAAGTGGCTCAAAGGCTAAAAGATAATCCTTCCGAGATTCAATGCACATGCTTGTGCTGTGCGGGCATATGAATGAATCCTTTTTTGTGTTGCGATAGCCCGTGATTTCTTGCTACAATACGTATGTTGCACATCACTGGTTTGCTTGATGCGAGATCAATGTTTGTGTCATAGATTGTGCCTTCATGTGTGTGTGTTTTTTATTCTTTTTTGGGTTCACATGACAAAGATTATGAATGAAGTCACTGGTTTGTGACATCAGCAACACCGCTTCACAGCTCTGGACCGTGGTACACAGACTACAGACCAAAAACTGGTCGCACGTCCTTTTGCTCTGCGGTTTGAGCCCCCAAAAGGCACACGGTACTCCCATCGCAGCAGGAGAGGCTTGTTCAGGGTGAGTCAGGTTACAGCCTGAACTGCGGCAATCATCTAGACAGCGGCAGGCTTGCAGGTGCCAGAGTGTGCACTCCTCGTCTCCTCCATGATCAAGAGCTCAATGCCACGGTATTTGGGAAACAACAACCACGGCTAGGCACTCCTAAATTTTCTTTTTGTTGCTGGGCCGCACGTGCATTGCACCAATTCACCATTTAGGTGGCCGGTGTTAAATTGCCGACAACATTGGTCCCGGCCTTCCTTTGTTTCAAAACAGCCTAGGAAAAGTCCGAAGGACCCTGTACTAACTTCAGCTGGCGAGTGAACTGTGATGCTTACAGCTCCATGAAGAAATCAGCCCAATACAGGACGTCCGAATGCTTTCCAATGGTCTTCTCATCACGTCCCTACGTCCATTCTTCATGGCCTTGTTGTTGAGCAAGTTAATGCTTTGTGCAATTCATGTTCACTCACATGTCTTGGAGATTCAGCAGGGCACTGATAAATGCAGGACTACTGCCGGTCAGTTGGTTGACGCTCAAATCTCTGTGTTTGTTATAAGAGTGGAGGCGTAACAATTCCCACTCCAAATTGCAGTCAGCCAACCAAAGCCCACATCCTTCCAAGCTGCATAAAAAGGTGTTCAGTACAATGTCTCGGAGAATGAAATATGCTGTGTGTATTGAAGTAATGATGACGAGACAATGTGCTCCAGCTCCTGAGACCTTGGAATAAAGAAACAGGAGCTCAACAAGTGAATGATCAAGGCCCTTTCACGAGCAGGAATAACCGCTAACTGAGCTGCATAGAGGCCCATCCCTCGTAGAACAGGAACGGCACCTGGAAGCCCGCCAGCCTTTGAAGAACACCTGTCCGAGTGTCCGCTAGAGCCTCCACCACCCCAGAATCCCTAAGAGGGCTCTACACAGTATGGAGCAGAAACCCCACAGTTCTCTCAACCAAATTGGATTGGGCCTCAAAATGGGCGCCGGGTTTTATTCGGGCACCGAATCAATTTGGCCAAATGAAACGGGCGTTTCATGCTGGCCATATGAGGGATGCAAATCCCATCTTCATCAGACCACCCAAAATGGGTGGGGGGGGGGTTGGGTTGAAGGGAGGCAAAAAGAAGGGTGGAAATCAGTGGGGGGATTTTTTTGGGGAGGTGTAAAAATAGACGCATGCAACCTATCTCTTGCAACATACATACAAAACAATGAACAATCCACTGTCCTCCTCCTTCATGTTTCAGTCACATCACTCATTGCTGCCTCTAGTCCACCCTCCCCCCCTTTTTTGTTGTGGTGGGAGTCGCAAACTGGGAGGCCCAGGTTCAACCCCCCCCCCCAAAAAAAAGAGGGGAGATGCCCAAAGAAAACGGCCGTTTGAAAACGGGCGTTTTTATTCAGGCTCAAGGGCGAAAAATTCTTGCTTTTATCAAGGTAGGATTGGGGGCAGCGCGCGCACCCAAAACCCCGGTTGCGGTGAGCCAGTGCATCAGCTGTTGGTCCATCACAAGCGAGTGGGATGTTGGAATAGCTGCACCACAGGGCGAGAACGTGTCACTGGAGCTGAAGGGATCCAGGGTGAATCAGGTGTTCTGATGAGAGAGGGAAGTAACCTGGGATTTCCTACAGGCAATACCTGTCTGACTGAAGGTCACAAGGGGCAGACGTGGGTGAAAGACCGGAGGTGGCTGGCCAAGTATGGAACGTAGGTCAGGGCTTTCCCTTGAATGTACCTGTGGACGCAACTTATTGGAGAAACTTCTTACATTACCTCCTCATACCTCAGTTCTACTATGTAGGAAAGGCAGATTACTCTTTGTTAGTAGTCCAGAGGACAAGTAACAATGTGGTGCAACAACCTGCTTAGAAACATGTGCAATCACCAACCTTGCAATGTCTGCCCTCTTTAC
Source organism: Penium margaritaceum (assembly GCA_023375785.1). Lineage (NCBI taxonomy): Eukaryota > Viridiplantae > Streptophyta > Zygnematophyceae > Desmidiales > Peniaceae > Penium > Penium margaritaceum. Next base: position 343,980 of record SZWC01000039.1, on the reverse strand, counting down.
TCACAGGTGTCGGAGATCTTGTAGAACACTCATGACTGGTGGGATGATCCCTGTCAAGGAGTTTCTATCTAGAGAGCTGCAGTTAAAGAAAAAGCCACGATGCCATGAAACACACACAAACAGTGGTCAATTAGACAGGCCAGGCCTTTCTTCATGCAACCAGCACAGACATCTACTTCTGAGGAGAAGTTGACCTCATTAGTGTTGAGACGAGACAACTGATGCCAAGGACCGGCACAGCAACGTTTAACATGCCGCCACAACAACATGAACGCCACCCATGGCATGTACAGGTTGAAGATGAAAGTTGTAGGTTAAGTAGGAAACAGGGAAACAACCATCATAGATGAGAATGACCATGCTCCTCCTCAAGAGGATACGTGTTGACTTGCTCTGCCTTACATTCCTTTGCCATTTTCTTCTTTTGCTCTCGCCTCTTCACTCAGCTGAAGCTTAACTCCTCGCTCTGTCACTCCACCCTCCTCTGCTCTTCACCTTCGAGCAAGCATTCTCGCCTCTCTTGCGGCAGACTCCTCGTCCACCTCTGTCACTCTGCCAACGTCAGCCACGCCGCACTCCCGTGCTGGATTCCTGGGCCGCTTGTCGCTTCCACCGCCGTTTCTCCTCCAACCATAGTTCCGACATGATATGAGAGAACCAGGTTATATTCTCTGGGACCTCCCGGGCCCGTCAATGCTTTTGCCCTTTTCAGCACCTGGCCCTCTGCTAAGCTCTCATCCTACAACTCTGACGAGTGCTAGCGTCGGCAAGCAGCTTGCAACACTCCTCAAGCCTAGTCCCAGTTATGCGTGCAATTTCAGCCAAAAGAGAGAAGGTGCCATCGGTGACCCTGTGCGCACACTTCTGGCGATGACACCTCACAGCAGCAGCAAGCCGTTTACTACCGCAAGTCTCGTTTGTAGCTTCCTGCGGCCTTCTTGAATGAGCTCTAACAATCCACATTCTGCTCCTCTCATCAACCAACCTTGTCATGCAGGCCTTCAAACAACCTCGCGCTGTCTTGCCTCATCAGCAACGTTCCCCACCGTCCACATCCCTCTGCAAACCCCAAATCATGTGTCAGTGAAATCTGAGACTCTTGCTTGTCACGTTGATTCCTGTGACACCTCACAGGTTCAAATCCCCCCATGAGCATTATTCGCCAGCCCAGCTCACCATTTCGCCCCTTACAAAAGCTACCCTGCCTATTTTCCCCTTCTTGGGCTACCCCGCCCATTTACCCCCAAACCTACTCCATGCATCATCCCATCTGGGGACTGCCCCACCTTGTCCCTCTTCTCAAACAGGCTACACCGCTACTTCACCCCGCATTATCCTTTCCCCAAATCTGGGCAACCTAACCTTCCCATCACCTCACCTCCCCACCACCTCATCTTCACAGCACCTCACCTCACCCCACTTGCTGTTTAGCTTCCTCTTTTACTACTTAGGCCACAAGTTGTCCTAGCTCTCACTCATTTGATTCAATCCAACACACTCGTTGTGTTCTTATTCTCGACATGGTACCAGAGCTCAAGTGACCCTCCTGTTGCCTCCCTCCGCCGTCTCCATCACGGCCATCACTTCGCTCCAGCACACGTCCGTCTTGAGCGTTTTGCCGTCCTCCCTATGAAGCCGATCTTGGTTGGAGCTAATTGCAGTTGACCTCCCCCTCTACCTTTCCACCGCAAGAGAATCCATTCCAGGATTTTCCTCGACATCGGCAATGCTCTGTCCACGACTTCCGTCGCGAGCGTTTTGCCTTCGGTCCTCTCACCCCAATTCATTTTGGAGCTAATTGGAGTCATCCTCTTCCTCTGCCTTCTCATCGCAGAAAAACCCGTTTCCGGATTTTCCCTCGGCTCTCCCGGACATCGGCAGATTTCTGCCTACCTCATCCGTCGCGAGCGTTTTGCCTTTGGCACTCCCACTCCAAAAACTTCTGGTCCCCCTCCTTGCTGGCCTCCTCCCCCACCTTACCATCGCCAAAAGAAAAGGACACTGCCCACTTTTTGACCTAATTTCTTTTCTCTCTCCCCGGCTGCCCACCCCCTTTCTCTCAACTCTCCCTTCAAGGCCTCTGTTACTGCCATGGGCGGGTCTCTCCTTGTCGTCCTGAAACTTGCCGCCAAGCGCGACGGAACCCATGACTACTAGCTCTGGGCGTTCAACCTTGGCATCTACTTCGGCTGAACCGAGCAAAAGGGAATTCTCGTCCGCTCCATCGTCCGCGGCACCAGCTCCGGCGCACCTCCCACCGACCCCACCGACACCGCAAAGATCGATGCATGAGACCTTGTCAACAACACTGCTCTCCTTGCCATCCTCGCCACTACCTCCCCCAACCTCCACGACGACATCCACGCTCTTGGTGATGACGCTAAGACGGTGTGGGCTGTGTTTGCGGCTCGCTTCAACACAACGACCTCAACCTCGTGCGAGATCAAGATTATGTCGCTTTTCAATGTACCCTATTCCGCCCACTCCGACATCGGTGGATACATCGCTGTTTGCACCACCATTGCCTCCGACCTCAAAGAGATGAAGGTAGCGATGCCGGAAGTGGTGGTGTGCACAGGTATCATTGCCGGCCTCCCACCGCGCTTCGACGTCATCCACCAAATCCTCCTTCAACTCTCCATCAAGGAGAAGACAATGACGGTCATCGCCCCCGAGCGTATGGCTGCAGAGCAAGACTATCACTGTAAGCATGAACACCAAGTCGCGGTAATGAACCTCCACGCACAGTCTCCTCCTTCCGGTGGCACCTTCGTCTATGCCGCCCCCATCTGCCCCAACAAGTTTCCGGCGTGCCAATATGCACCTCTCCATGGCCCGCCCAAGGGCACAGTGTGCGGTGGTCTCAACCACCCTCAGTCCACATGTGACTACGCCCAAACCGACCAATGGCTTGCGGCATCGCCCAACCGCAAGTACACCGACCGTCCCCGTTGTGCGGACATCCACTCCAAGGCTCGCCGCGACCACCAAGCTTCATGGAAGCCTCCGTCCATTGCTAGCTATGTGGCCCCGGTAGCTAGCACTACCCTCTCTCTTATTCATGACATCAATGAAGGATTTTTGATCTACACCGTGTCTCCCTCTCTCTTTGCCGAACAAACGCTCGACTCCGGTGCGGCATCCCACACTCTTTGAGATGCCAATCACATATCTCCACTGTCCTCCCCCGTCACAATCAATGGAGCAACCACCTCGACGAGTACCACGTGCCATTCCCAAGCCACCCTCTCATCACCAGCTTCTCCTCATGGCTCTATCTCCGGCCTCCATGTTCCCTCTCTTCGCACCAATCTCCTCTCCATTCGTCAACTCCAACAAGAGGGCGTCACCATTACCTTTTCCGCCTTTGGCACCGAAGCTCATCTCACTTCCTTCGGCTCTCACCTAACCACCTTCCGCCTTTCAACCAACCTCTACCGCCTCTCCTCTCATTGCTCACAACCAACCCTTGCCGCCTCTCCCTCTCCGACTTGCTTCTGCTATCACATCTCCAACCCTCTCATTCTCCACCATCATCGGCTTTGCCATCCCAACTTCGCCAACCTCGAACGCCTCACATGTTGGGCTCATCTTGAGGCCTTGGAAATGCAGATCTTTCTTCCATGTTGGCTCATCCACAGTTTTTCTTGTCCGCGGGAGGCTCTCTCTGATTTGTGTTGTGCGGATTGAGTCACGTGTGTAGTACTTGGAGATTACCGGTCATCTTCCTTCTTGGAGCGCTCTCCCCGGCACTCTCTGGTCCGTTGATCAGGACCTCATCCGGTGCCATATCGGAGGTGAACGGAATCCTTCCAAGAATATTGCTTGCGTATGTTGGACTGGTCTTTAAGATGGACAGTTTGGTGTTGTTCCCGTCAGCTCCTTGTGTGTTCATGACTTTTGATAGTGGTGTCCTTTTTTGACACCGCCCTGCAATGTCACAAGTCATAATCCCACAAGTGGTGGTGTGTTAGAGAGAAAAGGTTGGCTGACGGAGATGAGGGGGTAGTAGGAAGTTGTCGCAGGGTGGAGCAGCAATGGTTGAGAAGGAGTGAGGAGTGGTTGGAGTGGAGCCTTCAATTGATGGAGGGGAGCTGGTTCCTTTAGCAGGGTCACAGGCCATCTCAATTGATGCCTTGTGTTGTCCATTTGAGTCGCCAGTTTCTTTGCCGATGTTGTAGAAGAGCCTCATGACGGTGTATACACTTTCCTCCTTCAGAGGATCCTCCTCCAAATGATAGAAGTTGAAGATGGAGCTGATGCCAGTGCTGGGTGAGGATGATGACTGGCAGGGTTTTGGCGAAGGAGGATGTGGTGGGCAGGAATGAGTAGTCATGCTGAGAAGGTTGATGGGAAGCTCTAAAGGATGAGACTGTGGCCATAGGTTGGAGAAGTGGGGGACGTGGGGGAAGTGGAGAACATAGGAGGGTGGTACACGCCACTTGGGGGAGAAGCCTGAGGGTTTACGGTTTTGGTGGTCTGTCGTTGTTGGAGGGACAGGTGAAAAAGGTCTTCGGGATGAAGAAGTTGACGCTGATGTGGTTATGATTGTGTCAGAAATTAGTTTTGTGTGTGTGATGAATGTGGCAAAAGAAGGAAGTTAAAATGGATAAGACAGAGGGCCAGGGGAGAGGCATCAGTCCCACCCGGGACCCTCTGCCTCGTGCGCCTACGTACCCTATGTCTACTCTATGCAGGGGTCAGGAGAGAGGCCCGCGACCATGCCTCCCCCGCCCATATGTACCTGTATTACGATGGTGGTACTGCTGATGAGTACCATATGTATCAGCAGGTATTGCAATATCGAGTGCAGCAGCCGAGAGAGGCAAGAGGCTGAACGCAAGAGCTGGAGGGAGGCTGATGTGGCCTAGTTTCATTTGTATCTATTAAAGCTGCTATTTCTCAATCAGCCACTGCGTTACTGCGTTGCCCTCTGGTGTTGCTCGCAGCAATTGGTTCATTGAGCGCAGAATCATTGTGACTGTTTCTGGATTTAAGAGCTATTTCTAAAGGCACAGAGCTATCCTAATATCATCCGGTTGCTTTGCCGTGATTTTCTGGTCTGGTCACACAGGGAGGTGATTCCCTTCCCAATGATCTGACCAATCACTGCGGTGGCGGCGTAGCCAACAAGAGCAAAGTGCTTGGTGAGGGGAGGTTTGGATTGGGTGATGCAGATGGAGATGAGTTCGAGATTTTGGACATCTGAGCCGGTGATCTGCAAGAAGAAGTTATGCTTTTGTTGTTGCTGCTGCTCTTGTGACAACTACAGAGTTCTGGAGACGGTTGGATGGTGTTGCTGCTAAGGGCAGGGTTAGAAGCTCGTCTGGCCAATGCTGATGAGGTTAGGGTGTGCAAAAATTTTGTATAAAGTCAATATTTATATCGACATTGACCCTCGATATCAATATCGATATCGATATCAGTATCGAGGATCGATATCGATACGATATCGATATTGACCCTCAACAGGGGGGCCCCCCGGCCCCCCCCTCTCACAACCCCCTCCCCCCCCCCTGGACCCAATATATCTAGGTCAACGTCGAAAAATCGATATCGATATTGATATCAATATTGACCTTCAGTAAAAAAACATCGAATATAAAAACATCAATATCGATATTGACATCAAAATCATCGATATCGAAGTATCCATATCGACAACGTTCCCACCCCAGATGAGGCTGAAGGATCTGATTAAGTTGACGGGTAGAACTTGGATAGTTGTTCAGCGATGGAGGTCTTATCCCACCAAGACCACAACTGCTGATGCAGTTCCAGTTTCTACTGCTGCTGATTGGTAGCAATGACGGCAAAAGGTGATGGATGATGGGGGCGATGATGACGGTGATGGCGACGGGGATGGTGGCGGCGATGGGCGTAGGAAATATCCCGTGCGCGAACTTGACGGCGGCTGATGGCAGCTAATGGCGGTTCAAGATGCAACAGGGAGGTACTTGGTTGGATGCAGCCAATGACAAGCAGGACGGTCCAACACATGTCACCTGCACTCTGATACCATGTCCGAGAATAGATCAGAGTTGCGGAAGCTGCAGAAGCATTGGTAGAAGTGGCCAAAGAGTAGGCACGGGCGGTGCGAGAGGACAAGTACAGCAGAAAGCAGAAGCGGAAGCGATGAACGATGAACGATGAAATGGGGGCAGCCACGGAGGCAAGCCAAAAGCTTGGAAGAGGAACTGGAGGCGGCTAAGAAGGGCAAGCCAAAGATGGACAAAGGAATGGGGGCCGCCACATGGGCGAGCCAAAGGCAAGAGATTGAAGAACTGGAATGAGATGCGTATGGAAACGCGGGAGTGAAGGAAATAAATCAGAGTTAACTGAGTTAAGAAGTACAAGAGCAGTTACATACATAGTCCATTCTAGCCTATGACGACCGTCCGCCAAACGAGGTCAGTAGGATAGGCAAACCCATAGTCGGGCCACAGTTGTCGCTTCTTCTGGGTGCGGAGTCGCAGCGCGACTCCGTAGGACAACTTTGCTGGTTTGTGGTCCGAGCGCATGCTGGGCTCATTTTGGGGCCTTGGACGTGGAGATATTTCTTCCACGTTGGCACATCCACAATTCTCCTTGTCAGCTGGAGGCTCTCTCTGAGTTGTGTTGTGCGGACCGAGTCGCTTGTGGAGTACCCGTAGAGTATCCGCCATCTTCTTTCTTGTAGTGCTCTCGCTGACACTTTCTTGTCCGTTGATCATAGCCTGATCCAGTGTCATCTCGGAGGTGACCGGACTCCTTCCGAGAATATTGGTTGCGTATGTTGGATCAGTCTCCTTGATGGACAGTTTGGTGCTGTTCTCGGCAGCTCCTCGTGTGTTCATGACTTGTGACATTGGTGTATATTTCTTCATAACAATCAGTTATGTGTTACACGAGTTCAAACCAGAGTTCGTACTGCAAACTGTGCAGTGGGAGACCTCCTGGAACCTCAGCCACATACTGGCATTTCCTTTCACTTGGCTGCTATGTGCTGGAGAAGGAGTGGGGAGGGCTTCAGACTGGCAATCATCTAGGGTGAGCTTCACGTATGGCCACTGCTTGGCCCATCGTGAATAGCAGAAATTCCACAGCACCCTACAGTACGGTGATGGCACTTCATTTCATCATCTCATTTCTTGCAATCATGTCACCAAGCAGATGTGATGCATGTCACAGAGTCACACAGAACGAGTTAGGAGCAGCTGCAACATCAATGATTGCAATAAGAGTGCAATGATTGCACTCTTATTGCAATGATTGCACTCTTCACCGATACTTCTGAGTAACGATATAGTAGCAATCATTGGTTGCGTGTATCCATCCTTCACACCAGAGACCACAACACGCCAGGACGCATGATACAAAAGGATTGAGTCTGGGTTAGTGCGTTTGCAAGAGCTTGGTTGTCAAGACATTACTTTCATCCAGAAAAGCAGATGTCACTCTCTTACAAGTATCAGAGATTGGTTAAAGCACCCATGTATGCAGGAATGTCGCCGGTTAGCTGATTTCCATTCAACCCCGTGAAGAGATAGAGAGAGATAGAGAGGGAAAGAGAGAGAGAGAGATAGAGAGAGAGAGAGAGAGAAAGAGAGAGAGAAAGAGGCAGACAGACAGACAAACAGACAGACAGAGACAGAGATAACGACAGAGAGAAAGAGAGAGAGAGAGAGAGAGAGAGAGAGAGAGAATGGGGCTAACACAATGTGGAGTCAGACAGCCATAGGACACACTGTTTTTTTTGTTTTTGTTTTTTTTTGTTTTTTTTTCTAGAGGATGTCGTTATTACTATTATGTGTTTTATTGTTGAGCAAGTAAACAGCAAGCATGGGAAGTAGAAAATGTCAAAAAGGCTAATGACCCTGGGCAGGGGGGAGAGTAGGGGTTGTCTGCAAGCAGGCGGATCGGGTGAAGGAGGGGCTGAAGTCTGAGATCCTGGTGATGGAGACGTTGGGGACGGTTTTTTTTTCAGGCCTCGGCAAGATGCTGAAGGTCTACACGGAGGGAACTCAGCGACGGATGGTGCGGTGCGGATTGAGAGGTCGGCAGAGGTGGCGGTCCCGGTGCGTACACATCTTAACTATTGCCTCTGGGTGGCTCTGCTGGGCGCCCAGGCACAGTAGGTTCAACGACGGGCGGCGGAGTGGCCGGCGCACACGACGTTGGTGGATGACATTGCACGGACCAAGAGAGACTTTTTTCGATGGGTCGCGGGGCTGGAGCTTGAGGACCTAGGATTTGTCGGCCGAGAGTAGAGATAGGCATCATAAGCCTTAGCAGAGGACAGGAGACCTCTGTTTTTACATAGTGCTCCCTTTCTTGTTTGTGTGTGGTGGCTCTTTTGGACCCGGCCGTTCCACTCATGTAGACAAACGCTGCCATATCCCTGTCGGGTACTATTCTCCCTTCCATTTTAATGACAGCCATGTTTTTGTTGTAGTTGCTGTTGCTGGTCCTGTTGCGGTTGTGGATGTGGTTGCAGTTGCGGTTGCTGTCTCTGTTGCTGTTGTTGTTGCTCCTTTTGTTGTTTTGTTGTTGTTCATGTCCTCTTTGTCATCTTTTCCATTGTCATCGCAGTAAAATCACCGCCGTCGCCACCGTTCTCATCATCATTGTTGTCATATCCAAGGTCATAGCCGTCATCATCATATGTTGTCCTTGTCATTGTCATCATCATTGCTGCTAGCCTTGTTGATGTTGTTGTGTTCATCGTCGTCGTCGTTGTCATTGTCCCCCTTGTCGCAGTCATCATCGTCATCATTGTGGTCATTGTCATGGCTGACATTGTCATCGTTGTCATTTTCCTCGTTGTCATGATCGTCGTTGTTGTCTTTTTTTGGGCCATTCTTGTTGATGTTTGTTTTTTTGTTCATTCTTCCATGCTCATGCAGTGCGTGATTTGGAAACACAGCCGGCACAAGATACTCACCCTAGTACAGGCCTTGCATCCCCCATTCACAAGTTTTGGAGGCTTGTTAAAACACTGAGAGATGAGGGAATGATACCAGTTAGTTGATTGCTACCAAGCCACCTGCAGTGCATGTATCATCCTAGGCATTAGATACACTTAAATGCCATCCAACTGCAGAGTGCATTGCTGTGAAGGGATGTCTTGCAAATTCAGAATGACAACAACTAATGAACACATTACACTGGGGGGGGGGGGGGGGGGGGGCTCCTTGCAGAAGCCTACGGTACCCTCACCTACTTGCTGTGGACATGTCAGGGGCTGTATATGGGGTCGTATTGCAGATTAAAAGTGGCTCGAAGGCTAAAAGATAATCCTTCCGAGATTGAATGCACATGCTTATGCTGTGCGGGCATATGAATGAATCCTTTTTTGTGTTGCGATAGCCCGTGATGTCTTGCTACAATACGTATGTTACACATCACTGGTTTGCTTGATGCCAGATCATTGTTTGTGTCATAGATTGTGCCTTCATGTGCGTTGTCGAACTGCGACTGTATCTCCTGTTGTACTGCTTGCACCCAATCTGCTGCATCTGGTGACGCCATGGCCTGATCACAGTCTGCTGCAACTGCGACGTTCATCTGGTCTGGATTTCTGAGCATCACAAATGCCCGCGCTCACCAGGCTTGTAGTGCACCCTGAGAGGGTACCTCCAAATTGGTACTGGAGCGTTAGCAGGCGGCTTGCGCGGTACTGCTGGCACAATTGCTCTTGTTGATGGTGGTTTATCGTCTTCTCTTGCTTGTGCCGATAAAGCTGCTCTTTGTGCTGCATCAGACATGGGAGAGTGGATTGGTTCTCCCACTGTCAGAATGGAGGAAGAATCAGAGATACTGGGTCAGGAAGGATATCTGCTCCTAGTGCCTCGTCAGCTGCTGCTTCTGGTGTCTCTTCACAGACAATGTTGGTACCGATGACGTTGCTCACGTTGAAGACAACAACCGTGGAGATGATAGCGTGGCTTGTATCCCTCTCGTAGAGGCAATAAGCCTTGCTTGCCATGTCATAGCCAATCATCAACATCTATGTGCTCTTCGCGTCCCACTTTTACCGCTTCTCCTTTGGCACGTACATGTGCGCCAAGCTCCGAAACGCGCAAAGATGAGCCACGCTTGGCTTCTTGCCAAACCACGCCTCGCACGGCATCATCTCCTCCAAGGCCTTGGTTGGACTGCGATTCTTGAAGTACACCGCAGTACTCACCGCTTCGACCCAAAAGTCGTAGGTTTGCCGAGCCGTGTAGCATGGAGCGCGCCGACTCAACGATGGTGCGGTTGGCGCGTTCTGTTTTGCCGTTCTGCTGCGGCGAGAACGGTGAGGTGCACTGGACCTTGATGCTTGCTGTTGTGAGGTAGTCATGGAATTCTTTGCTCAAGTACTCTCCACTGCGGTCGTTGTGTTTCGCCTTGATTTTCGTGCCCGTCTGGTTCACCACCGTGGCATTGATTTCCTTGAACTTGTCAAAGCAGTGGTCCTTGGAGGAGAGGAAGTAGACAGCAATGTAACGGCTGATATCATCAATGAAGGTGAGAAAACACCTAGAGCCTCCAAAGCTCTTAATGTGCATCACGCTACACAAGTCTGTGAGGACTAGCTCCAGCACCTCTTTCGCGCGCTCCCCTACTCCAGAGAACACCTCGCGATGCTTCTTCCCCTCCAAACAAACGATGCACAACTGCTGCTCAAAGTTAGAGATGGTCGGTAAGTCACGCACCATCTGCTTCGTTTGAAGTTGCTACAAGGCGCACATGCCAATGTGGCCGTAATGCACATGCCAGATTTTGCCATCTGTGGCCTCCACCAATGCTGCAAGACTCTCCTCGCGCGGGATCTTTGTTGCCCCGAGCAGGCGGTACATGTCTCTTTCTTTCACTGACTTGGCCAACACCTCTCCGGTTTCCTTGTCGTGGATGTAGCCATGGTCGTCGTTAAAGATGACTCGCAGTCCAATATTGGTGACAGAGGACAATGAGAGAAGGCGCTGTCGCGTCGACAACCAGAGAGATGTCGCACTCGCCAAGAATCTTGAGCACCATGGACGCAGTAAGCACATAGACATCGCATGTCACTTCATGAAGCACATGGTGTAGGAGGGTGCTATCAAGCTGGAGTTTGCTCCGATCAGCAAGCAAGTCGTTGATTTCGGTACCAAGCCAGTGACCCGTGAGAAGGAGCAGTTCCGTAATCCGGACAGTGCCAACGGCACTGATCACGGCTTGAGGCTTCCTTCAATGTATTATCTAACTGTGGATTTGGAATCTAGAGGACAAACCGTGCAAGATTGACCCAAGAACAGGGTCGATCCATCAAGAATTGAGGAAGCTTTGCCCGGCCGAAGGTTGGACCGGCCGAGGGGAAAACAGATGACGGGAATTCATCCCCAAGGACCAATGCTCGACCCTCGGAAGACCCAACAAGGCCGAAGCGCCCCTTGGGGCTCGGTTAGTCAATGAGTCAAGGATCATTGAGGGCCAAGGGTGCTTCGAAATGGCGCCTCGGTGTGTTATTACCAGAAAGGGCGCTTTGGGCGGCCGTCACCGCCGCTAGTGATGCTGCCAGCGGCAGATTGCCGTGGTTCACGCACATGGCCATATCTCGGCCGTTCCTCCATGGAATGATGTAAGTCTTGGTGCGTTGGAAAGCTGAGAAGATGAGCTACATGATGCAGGAGCAATAATGCTCATCTCAGGTCCATACGGAGCCACGCACGGCCCGGCGACCTCGGGTCGCCTAAGATGTGTCATCATGTACATATAGTCTTGTATGTTGACACTTGACTAAGAAGTACAGTTTACTCCCACTGTGCCACACGTGTTTTTGTGCTCCCCCAAGACAACCCTACGCTTGCGCAACGCCGGGTTGGTGTGCATGGGCCTCTCCTTGGTCGCCGTTGCTGCCGGTTGGTGCCTATACCATCCGGTTGAGGCTAGCACACCAAGCCCGGTTCACACTTGGTATCAGAGCCACCCTTGGCTCAGGGGCATGATCATCTACGTGGCAACCTCTCCTGGTCAGCGTAGACGAGCACACATCTTGCCTCCTTGGCGGATTTGTGCCCAAGGCCAACCACGCACTCCGGTGACAAGGTGGTAACCGGAGGACCCGTTGAGGAAGAAGTTGTACCGGACGTAAAGATGACTTCATCCGGCTCGTCCTCATTGGCTGCGGCGTTTGATGCGCAAGGCAAAGTGACAGCAGCTGTAGTGTTGCACAAGTTGCTCGCCGACATGCAAGCCAACATGGACCTGTTGGAGAAGCAGAACGAGTATCTCAATCAAGAGGTTGCAAAGCGGCCAGTGACAACTCCAGTGGCAGTTGCCACCGCAAACGTACCTGCGGTGGGCGTCCCGAGCCCGCCCAAGCCGGAGTCATTTGACCCATCGAAGAAGGATGGGCCAGCTCCGCATGCTTGGATACTCGGACTGGAATTGTACTTCACTGCCATCGGCGTGGATGCCTCAAGGTACGAGGTGCGCCGCGACTATGCCGTGACCCTATTGAGAGGGGCATTGTTGGATTGGTGGGCCGATGTGATGCGGTCCAATCCACACGGCAGTGGAGCATCAATGGTCGCCGGCATTGCGGCCGCGACCAAAATCTCTACCCCATCAGCTCCAACGTGCAGCAGTGGCAATCCCACCCTGAAATGGCCGACCTCGAGGAAGGAGTTCACGGAGTCATTCATCAAGCGCTTCACCGTGGGTGACATGAGGAACAACGCGCATGCCAAGCTGCGTCGGCTTCGCCAAACTGGCGGCGTTGCCGAATACACCCGCAGGTTTTGTGAGATCGTCGCCAACTGTGGCTTCGACTCCCACGAATTGTGCTTCCACTATAGCAACGGCCTCAAGAACGACGCCCGCGCTGTGACGGTGATGCACGACCTCAACGACGACCGGTCGGCAATGATCGCAGCAGCCAAACGGTACGATTTGCGTGTGCAACAAGCTCATGCCAACAGCCACAACTCTTTTGGTGGTGGTTATGGCAAGCAGGCCGAGAGCGACGTCACGCCCATGGAAATTAGAGCGTTGCAACAGCGCAAGTGCTACAACTGTGGCAAGCCTAGCCACATTGCGCGTGACTGTCGGAGTCCAAAAAAGGGCGACGGCAAGCGTAAGCGGCAAGGGAAGGGGAAGCAAGCCATGAAGGAAGCAGATAAAGCAACAAAGGAGTCGGGAAACGAGGAGAACCGGGAGTAGATGGCTTTACTCCTGGCTCTTCTCAACCCAACCCGCCAGTTGACCGCCCACCCGAACGCCTTGCGGCAATTAAGGGGGTTTCCGTGGTCAAGGCATGGGACGCGGGGTATGAGGTGGAGCAGCCCGCACTTCTCTTGGAGGCGCGAGTGAAAGGCGTCAAGGGGAAGGTGGGAAGCCTGCTGGATTGTGGCGCGAGCCACAGTTTTGTGAGCATGGAGTGTGCTCGGAAGTGGGGCCTTGCGCTCACGAGCAAGAAGCGGACCGCTAACCAAGTGGACAGCACGATTGAAGTGGGGTACCTGGCCCGTCCCCTCTCCATTCGCGTGGAGAAGCTTCGCATAACGACCGTATACCGGGTGTTCCTGATGAAGGATTACGATGTGATCCTCGGTCGTGACTTTCTCCACAAGTACAACCCTGTTGTCAATTGGGAGGCGCGCACCGTCTCAGTCAAGCTTGGAGACAAGGAGTATCCCCTGCCTACGTGGTCCGAGGAAGAGGCCGCGGAGGAGGAGACTTGCGAGGAGGAAGCGCCGCAGCAGTCGGTGCCTCGCAAGGAGAAATTGGCGCCTATGATGCTGAATTTGGTGCAGCTCAAGCGTGCGATTCGAAAAAGGGAGCAGATTTTTCTGGCGTTCGTGCGAGACGTGGAAGACAATTTTGACGAACCAGAGGACGTGGCGCCTGTTGTGGCGCATGGGGCGACTCGTAAGCAGCCGGGGGTCCAAGGCAAGTTTGCCGTGGTGCCCAAGGGGCGTCGGAAGGTGTGTACGGAGTTTGAGGACGTGTTCCCCGACACCCTCCCGGCGGGTCTGCCACCAAAGCAAGACGTGGACCATCGCATTGACCTCAAACCTGGAGCGCGCCCGCCTATTTGTGCAACGTACCGCATGAGCGACGCGTAGCTGCAGGAGCTCAAGAAGCAGCTGACCGAGATGGCGGAGCAGGGTTTCATCCGCCCCTCCTCGTCCCCTTACGCTGTACCTGTCTTATTTGTGCAGAAAAAGACAGGGGAGATGCGCATGTGCGTGGACTACAGGGCATTGAACGAGTTGATCATCAAGAGCCGGTACCTGCTTCCACGAGCTGAGGAGCTCTTTGAGCAGCTCCGTGCAGCTCGCTTCTTCACGAAGATCGACCGCCGTTCTGGCTACCACCAGATCCGCATCGCAGCAGATGATGTGGAAAAGACGGCCTTCCGCACCCGCTATGGTCACTACGAGTTCCTCGTGATGCCTTTCGGGTTGACCAATGCGCCGGCCACCTTCATGGCGGTGATGAACAACATCTTCAGGCCGTACTTGGATGACTTCGTGGTGGTGTACCTCGACGACATCTTGGTGTATAGCAGGACGGCGGAGGAGCATGAGGAGCATGTGAAGAAGGTCCTCGAGATTTTGAGGAAGGAGAAATTTTTTGCAGAACTCTCTAAGTGTCAGTTTGCAGTGAGGAAAGTTGAATTCCTTGGAGACATAATAGGCAATGGACAGATTGCCATGGACCCGCGCAAGGTGTCGGCCGTGCAAGAGTGGCTGAAGTTGCGTAGTGTGCACGATGTGCAAGTGTTCCTTGGTTTTTGCAACTATTACCGCAGGTTTATCCTTGGCTATGCGGGAGTGTTAGCGCCACTCTCCAGTCTCACTTGCAAGGATCGCGAGTGGAGCTGGGGAGTTAGCGAACAAGAAGCCTTTGAGAATCTCAAACGGGCTCTGACCTTCGCGCCGGCCTTGCACTTGGCCGACAGTAGTCGTGAGTTTGAAATGGCGACGGATGCATCGGACCTGGCCATTGGTGGAATCCTTTTGCAGGACTTTGGCAACGGGTCGCAGCCGGTCGCCTACTACTCGCAGAAGCTGCATGGGGCGGAGCTGAACTAGGCCACCCATGACAAGGAGATGCTCGCGGTGGTCCCAGCCTTCAAGAACTGGCACTGCTACCTCGAGGCACAAAAGTGGACGGTCTACACCGACCACCACGCGTTGAAGTACTCCAAGACGCAGCCGAACCTAAGTCGAAGGCAAGCGCGTTCGGTGGAGTCGAACCTAGTGGGCGCACTTCGACTACAAGATCCTGTACCGGCCGGGTCGCATCAACCCAGCCGACGCACTCTCACGGCGACCGGACCTGATGATGCGGGTCGCGTCTCTCACCATCCACGAGGATGCCTTCCTTGTAAAGCTCTTCACGGAGGGATACGAGGCGCATGGGGAGTACGACGCTCAGAGATTTTTCTTCGAGACACCGTATTGGCGACGGCGCGGCACGCAACAGGTGGTGGTTCCCGCGGTGCCCGCACTTTGGCAGTTGATTTTGGAGGAGTGCCATGACAGTGGCCCGAGCGGTCACTTCTCCGTCGACAAGACATTGAAGACGGTGTCTCGCTTCTTTTGGTGGCCAACCATGTCGTCGGAGGTGGCTGAATTCTGTCGGAGTTGTGACGTGTGCCAACGCCACAAGGCGAGGAGGACAAAGACCCCGGGTCTCCTCCAATCCTTGCCCATCCCCGAGCAGCCGTGGCAGGACATCTCCATGGATTTCATCACGAGTTTGCCCACAACAGCGGCAGGCCACAATGTGGTGTTGGTGGTGGTGGATCGCTTCAGCAAGATGTCGCACTTCATTGCGACGTGTGATACGGTGAGAGCGGAAGGCACGGCTTGGCTGTTCCTCGAGCACGTGGTGCGTCTTCATGGCGTGCCGCGGTCCATTGTGAGCCACTGTGACCCGCGTTTCACAAGCACGTTCTGGCGAGAACTCATGGAGCGGTATGGCAGCAAGGTGCACCTGTCGACCAGTTTTCATCCCCAAACTGACGGGCAAACAGAGTGGACGAACCAGACGCTGGAGCAGCTCCTCCGTACAGTGGGTGATCCGGACGAGACAGCGTGGGACCAGCGATTGCCGGTCGCTGAACTGGCGTACAACTCTGCCACATCCGCCTCCACCGGCAAGGCGCCATTTGAGGTGGTGAACGGGACAGTGCCTGCCACGCCCCTCAGTTTACACGTCGCTAGCAACCTGCCCGCTGTGGAGTCCACCGCACGTGACTTCGAGCAGATTTGGACGGCGACGCGGCATGCATTGAAGAAGGCGCAAGAGCAGCAGAAAGCACAAGCGGACAGCCGACGCGCAGACGCAACGTTCAAGGTCGGTGATCGCGTGCTTCTCAATAGCGCGCATGTCAAGCTTCGCAGGGTCCGATCGGACAAGTTGAAACCCCTATGGCTTGGTCCGTTTGAGGTGCTCGAAATGCGGACACCCGTGGTGGCACGGCTGGCTCTCCCGCCTTCCATGCCAGTCCATGATGTGTTTCACATCTCCAAGCTCAAGCTCTACCATGATCCGGCCGAGCATTTCCCTGGTCGCAGTTCTGAACCTCCCCCTCCGGTGGTGATCGAGGGCGAGCAAGAGTATGAGGTCGAGGCCATCCTTGACCACCGTCGTCGTGGTCATGGATGGGAGTACCTAGTCAAATGGAAGGGCTATGATGCGGCCCACAACTTGTGGGAGCGTGCCCGCAACTTCAACGTTGGCGGGATCAATGCTATCCTCCGGGAGTATCAAGAGCGAACCGGGACGGCTCGCTCCTAAAGGGGGGGTAGTGTAAGCCAGACAGTGCCAACGGCACTGATCACGGCTTGAGGCTTCCTTGAATGTATAATCCGACTGTGGATTCGGAATCTACAGGAAAAACCGTGCAAGATCAACCCAAGAACGGGGTCAATCTATCAAGAATTGAGGAAGTTATGCCCGGCCGAAGGTTGGACTGGCCGAGGGGAAAACAGATGACGGGAATTCATCCCCAAGGACCAAGGCTCGACCCTCAGAAGACCCAACAAGGCCAAAGCGCCCCTTGGGGCCCGGTTATTCAATGATTCAAGGATCATTGAGGGCCAAGGACACTTCGGAATAGCGCCTCGGTGTGTTATTACCAGAAAGGGCGCTTCCGGCGGCTATCACCGCCGCTAGTGGTGCTGCCAGCAGCAGATTGCCGTGGTTCACGAAAACGGCCATATCTCGGCCGTTCCTTCTTGGAATGATGCCAGTCTTGGTGCGTTGGAAAGCTAAGAAGATGAGCTACATGATTCTGGAGCAATGATGCTCATCTCAGGTCCATACGAAGCTGCGCACGGCTTGGCAACCTCGGGTCGCCTAGGATGTGTCATCATGTACATATAGTCTTGTATGTTGACACTTGAATAAGAAGTACAGTTTACTCCCACTGTGCCACACGTGTTTCCGTGCTCCCCCAAGACGACCCTACGCTTCCGCAACGCCGGGTTGGTGTGCATCGGCCTCCCCTTGGTCGCCGTTGCCGCCGGTTGGTACCTACACCATCCGGTTGAGGCTAGCACACCGAGCCCGGTTCACAAGTTCTGCAAGATGGCACGTGGACTCAACCCACTCCATGTGCGAGAAAGTTAGATGTTGTTGGGAAAGGAGCGGTCTGGCTAACTTTCAGATCCAAAGGAGCAAGTTCCAAGAAACTACCAGATGTGTAATCCAATTGTCAATCCTACCTTTTCATTGGAAAGATCAAGTGGAAAAGTGTCCACGGTCCAAGTTTGAGGCCGATCCAACAGTCAGATTGGCAGATATGAATTTTCAAAGTTTCTGCGGTCATCGACCAAAGATATCTTGGAGATGGCTCCATGCCTTAGCCTGAGAAGAGGAAAAGACAAGAGATCTAGGGTCAATACTTGATGGGAGAAATATCCAAAGAAAACCTTACACTCTTGCATTTCCTTATCAGAGTGTGCTGACTAGGAAAAAGGTACCTCTGCTTAATTTTTAGGTGAGGTGAGTTAGCCACCTAAAAAGTAAGGAGAGGTACCTTTTTCCTCACCTAAAAAGTAAGGAGAGGTACCTTTTTCCTCGTCAGCTCCCCCTAACAAGGCAACCCAACAATCTAGGACCTTTTTGGATATTTCTCCATTAGGTCTTGACCCTTGACCACTTGCCCTTTTTTCTTTTCTCAGGCTAAGGCATGGAGCCATCGCCCATGGTCGCCCGGATATCGGCGATTGATGACCCTGGAAACTTCAAAAATTCGCATCTCCGAATTCAATCGTTCGATCGGCCTGAAACTTGGACTGTAGAGATTTTGCCTTTTGATCTTTCCAATGAAATAGTTGGATTGAAGATTGGAGCAAGCATTTGGCAGTTTCCTCAAACTTGTTCCTGTGGACCTGAAACTGAGCCGGATGGCTCCTGTCCTAACATGTTGATGGGTGGATCTGATTATTTTTTAGCAACATTTCCTAGTGGTGGGCTAAGTATTTCCAAATTCCTAGTATGCTAGCACCTATAATCAATTTTCTCTCATGAAGATATCTCGTAGAAGCAGTAGCAAAAGCAAGGGTAGCGCCACCACTCAAGGGAAGCGTTGAGCATCACTAAAGCTCAAAATTGTAGCAGCAGGTGTAGTTATAGCAGCACTGCCCTTAGAGAGGCTGGAAGGCCGTACTTACTTCATGTTTTCAAAGATGTGTACTCGTCTCCTTTTGGAGGAGAGGGTCTTGTGGGAGGTGGTGAGCGACAATGAGAGCGCTTAGTCTCCATAAACAAAAGGCATCAGCGTAAGACAGGTGGTCGCTAGGAAGATGCAGGACAAAGGTGCAACAATTGGAAGTTTATCTATAACTGTAGCTCAGCATATGAGGACTGGAAGAAGGACAGGCAGGCCTACAGGGTGGTTGTTAAGACCATCTTCAACCCGCATCTTTAATAGGTGAGTGACAAGACTGCTACAAAAGAGGAATGGAATACATTGTGCAAGTAGTATCATAGGAAGGATAATGCATTCCTCATGCTTTTGGAGGAGAAGATGATGGCGTTGAAAATGTAGGGTGGCGAAGGAATCGACGCGTACTTGGAAATGGCAAAGGAGTTGGCAAAGCATTTGAAAGCGGTCGGCAACCTCAAAGAAGAGACGCGCTTCATCCTCCTCTTGCTAAGAGGACTCCCAATAAGCAACAACATGGTGTGACAGACATAGGAGTGCCAGCTGACTCTTGACCTATACTTCATCTGTACACAGCTAGTGCAGGTCAAACTATGTCAAAATGAAGCGAAGCACAATGGCGGAAATAACAATGAAACACCTTTCATGGCCATGGACTCACGCAACAAGCAGTAGTAGCAATTCTTGAGAGCAAAGAGGCAAGAAGAATGGCAAGGACCACTAATGTCAAAAACATGGGCATTACAAGAAGGAGTTCTTGAAGTTCAAGAGGGACCAAGAGGAGTAGTAGAAGCACTAGTCACATCAATGTCAGCAACAGTAGCACCAGACTCAGACCACCATGTGCCACTTAGGCAACATGAAACTGGCCAAGGAGGTATAGGATTGCCTCTTTATTGCAAAGTCCCACATGTCGTAGCTGGAGAAGGCGGATCTGGCATGGAAAAAGGACTTAGGGTGCACCAAGAGTCTCAGGCACCACAAGGAGGAGATGACAAAGATGCTCTCAATCGCCCCTCTACCTATTGGTTTGGATGATGATCGTGTTGTACATGATAAGGGGGTTGGGATTGTGGACATGTGATTGGAGACAACACGTGGTATTCAAATCGGGGTGTCCCATGGCGTGATGTATGTACCTGATGTTGCGTTCAACCTTCTCTCAGTCTCCTCCCTCACCAACCCAAGAGTGCGAGTCGTCTTTGACTACGACTATGGCTAGATCCTTGACAAGGAAACGAGAGAGGAGTCGGCCAGGTCTGTGAAGGAAAACGACACGTAGCGCCTGCTGGGGGCAACCAATATCCTGCGTATGTAGTGTCTTGTACCAGTGGTGCACGCGACAGATGGGAAAATCTGGCATGCGTCCTATGGCCACATTATCATGCGCGCCTTGCACCAGCTTCGGACAAAGTGGATGGTGCGTGACTTGCCCACCGTCTCCAACTTTGAGTAGTAGTTGTGCATCCACTATTTGAAGGAGAAGCAGTATTGCAAGGTGTCTTTGGAGTAGGAGAGAGTGCAAAGGAGGTACCAGAGCTGGTCTAGAGAGACTTGTGTGGCCCGATGCAAACCTTGAGCTTTGGAGGCTCTAGGTATTTTCTAACCTTTATTGATGATTCTTATTCTTACATTGTTGTGTACTTCCTTTCCTCCAAGGACCAATGCTTTCACAGGTCTAATGAGTAAAAGACACCATTGGAGAATCAGATCAGTAAGAAAATCAAAATGCTGCTTACTGACCGTGGAAGCGAGTAATGGAGCAAGGACTTCTATGACTACCTTGCATCTGTAAGCATCATGGCGGAGTAAATCGCACATACTTGGTACATCATAACTGCATATCAAATACACCAAATGCACAATTGTTGACTCGGTACGCTTTTTGTTGCATTCCGTTTGGCTCGGCTCTCCTATGACTTCTAGGGCAAAGCTATGAGCAGTGCCGTGAACATAAAAAATGGCGGTCCAACCAAGGCATTCGAGCAGATGACGCCATATGACACATGCTTTGGTAAGAAGCCAAGCATGGGCTACCTCCGTGCATTTTGCAGCTTGCGGCACATGCACATGCCTAAGGAGACTCGGCAAAAGTGGGGGAGATTAGTGCACAAATACTAATGATTGGCTATAAGGTGGCAAGCAAGATACATCGCATTTATCACTAGGATATCGGCCACGTCATCATCTCCAAGGATGTCGTCTTAAACGAGAGCAACCTCAGCGGCACCAAAACTGTTTGTGAAGAGGCACCAGAATCAACATCTCACGAGATAATGGGAGAAAATATCCTATCTCACCTAGTCTCTCGTTACCCTTCCTCTTCTGTGAAAGTGGGAGAACCACTATACTCTCCCATGTCTTATGCAGCACATATAGCGGCCTCATCAATGGAAAGAAAGGAAGGAGATACAACACTACCAATAGCAGCATTTGTGCCAGTGGTATCGTGTTAAGCCCTTGCCAACGCTCTAGCACCAAGATGCAAGTACCCTCTAAGGGTGTACTACAAGCCAGGTAAGCGTGGCCATTTCTCGATGCTGAAGAAACCAGAACAAATCAACGTTGCTGTTGTAACAGACTCTGATGAGTCAATGTCATACAAAGAGGCCATGGCTCCACCACATGCAGTAAACTGGGTGCAAGCCAAGCAGTATGGGATATAATCATCTTTACACAATGGCACATGGGAGCTAAATAAGCGTCCAAGTGAGTTCAAGGTATTGAAATACAGGTGGGTATTCAAGAAGAAGCTGGGAGCATATAGTAACCTAGAACAATACATGACAAGGTTGGTGTTGACCCGAAATGCTCCTTGTCCATGGCTGATATTTAGACAGCCACAAGACAGACTAGGCATGCACTACTCCCTTGGAGTAACTTCCCTAAGTCTGCTCCACATAGACAAGGCATGCACTGAACCTTTGGAGCAAGTCCCCTTGGTCTAGGATAACTCCTTCTGACTTAGACGTTCTAGAGTTAGTCTCTGGAGCGAGAAGTCACTGGGTCAAATCCCAGCCTGGTGACTAATTCTCTTTGTGACCAAAAGGGGGACACGAAGGTTCTAAGAGACATCCTAGAGCATTCCAAAGTCCTTCCTCGAGGCTAGTGCCACTTGGCGGTCACACAGAGCGCCATATACGCAGGGAGGATGACACAATCGGGATCGCTGCCAAAATAGCTCATCTTAAGAGCCACTACACACCTAGGCCAGAGGCTGGCTCTACGTCTATAAGAACCTATTAGTTGCCTGTTATTGAGTACAATTCTTCCTTTTGAGACTCCTCACAGAGTTGTCCACCAGAGGCAGACACTAAAGAAACATTGGTTAGTTTAAGCCCAAGAAGTTCACTCCTTAGCAAAAGTGACCAGGTGCTAAAGACACAGTGCAAGGAAGTGATTCCTATTAAATACGCAGTGTGGAACCTTGGCTTTTAAGGTGACATTATCTCTTGGTTGAAATACCAAGAGCCGTCGGCGGGAGCCATTGTGTCAAACCCCGTTTTCTAGACCGTCGCCTCAGGCAGGTTGACAAAGGGTTACGGGCCCATACTGACTAGTTGTAAGGCACGCTTCTGGACAATCTCTCGCCCTTTCTATCTTGCAGCACGCATCAGCTCCATCAAAACCATCTGCTCCATCTGCCGCATCAGCTCCAACAAAAGATTCTGATACTTAGCAAACAAAGGCCAAGGATAATTTCTACCCTTGGAGGTATGACCCTGGGTTCTCTAGTGTGCGTTCATCTCTATTTGCAGGTGATCAACAACTATAGCGTGAGCGAAGGATCTGGACCTTATAAACCAAAAGCAGACAACAGTCTACGTCAGCCTACATCGGCTTGAGCGACAAAGAGAAGCAGAGAAACGGAGAAGCAAAGAAGCAAAGAAGCAGTATCATGACATTTGCGACGCTCACTCTCGAGGAGGTCAATGGTGGGATGTTAAAGTTCTGAGGCTTTTGTTTTCCCTTGTGGAGATCGTAATTTGAGATTGTCATAAGGATGCATGGCTAGTTGAAGATGTTCCTTCAAGAAGAGGTCGAACCTCCAAAACAGGTCCTAGACATTAAGCGTCGAGTGTCAAATACAACATGGTGTTTGCGATTCTTGTGACATGAGTGCATGAGTCATAGCATGTCCACCTCCAATGTATCACACATGGATCAAAGGCTAATGAGAAGCTTGTATGTGTACACCAATCAATGGCTCTCGCAAATCACCTCTTCATCCTTCAAAAGCTGATTTTTATGAGGGTGAGTGAGGGAGAGTTGATTTTAGACATCCTGTTGCAGTTTGAAGGACCGCTGCACCAAGTAACCAAAATGAACTAGGAAATTGACATCAACATGCAAGCCATGATCCTCCTCATGGCGCTACTTGAAACCTAGGGTCCTCTAATCACCATTTTTGGCGGTTGGAAGGATGAGGATTTGACGTATGAGGCACTGTCCAAGTACGTGTACAACGAGGCCATGCATCGCAGTGGTAGTGAGACTAATGTTTCAGCCTATGTTGCACAGTACGGTGGTCGTGGCAATAATTCCTCTTTTGATCAGAGCAGCAGCGGAAGCGGTGGTGGTCGAGGGAAATGGCAATGGTACCACTGGAAAGAGTTCAAAGCGTCCTTGGAAGTGCCATAACTGTGGCAAGCCCAGGCATTGGGCAGGGGAGTGCAAGACTCCCAAGAAGGAAGACAGAGATCATGGTGGTAGATAAGAGGACAAAAGAAAGGATAAGAAGGAGTTGACAAATATGATGCCTAAAAGCGTGCCAGTAACCAAGGGAGCGGCATTGCTCAAGCGTGGAGCCTACGGTCTCGACTCTGGCACAAACTACCACGCTTGTCCATGCACAAGGCGAGGGAGATAAGTTGATCAGCATCACTGTGAACGCTGATGAAAAGGACTTGAAGCTGGACAACGTCGTCTACATGCGGTCTTTTGCGCCAAACCTCTTGTGAGTGTCGAGAATCACAGACCACAACATGACAGTCATCTATACGAAGGAGGAGGCCGTGATTTTCAAGAACAACGACATCAAGATCTCCTATCCCAAGGAGAGTCTTGTCGCACAGGTCCCAAGAGTTCATGGGCTCCACGTGCTACAAACCAAACCTTTTAAGAGTACAAATGAGGGATATGCGGCAGTTGAAAAACCCAAGTCTCCAAAGCCTGATATTGCACTACAAGCCATCACCACGTTGGTCAACGCCACCAACATAGATATTGAGCTGTGGCACTGGTAGTTTGACCATGTGGCCGACAGCACATTACAAGCTATACAGCAGCAAAAGTGGTTCATGGGATGGAGGGATGGAAGACCAAAGATGAGGGAAAGGGCAAAAAGCTGTGTGAGCCATGCTTCCAAGGTAAGGCAAAGAGAAAGTCTTTTCAGTGTAATTGGTAACGTACGGTAGGGATCTTCGACCTAGTTCAATGAAATGTGTGCGGACCATTCCGCAATCCTTCAAACGATGGCAGCAAGTATTTCTTGACCTTCATCGATGACCACAATCGCAAGATGTGGATCTACTTCCTCAAGACAAAGGGAGGGGTCAACGAGAAGCTGTAAGACTTTGTTGCGATGGTAGAGTGACAGACAAGCAAGAAGGTCAAGGCACTACACACAGACAACGGTGGTGAGTACGAGGCGTGCAAAGGCTGGTTGAGCCAACACGGCATCAACTACCAGAACACAACGCCTTACAACGCCGGAGTAATCGCGTTGCCGAGTGGATGAACTAGATTATCCTTGGCATGACATGAAGCATGCTCTTCGAAACTTAACTCCCACGTCGTTTCTGGGTTGAAGCTGCAATAACTGTTTGCTACCTTGTGAATCAAACTCCAGCAGCCGCGCTTAGAAGGCGTGGTAAGAAGCTGCAAGAGAAGAAGCTCAAGACGCCATAGGATGCTTGGTAAAGGAAGTATCAACCTGCCTGAGGCAACGGTCTAGAAAACGGGTTTCTCATAGAATGATTCCCGCCAACCGCTCTTGGTATTGCAACGAAGAGATGATATCATCCTAAGAGCCAAGTATCCATACTGAGCACTTCATAGGAATCACTTCCTTGCACTATGTCCTTAGCATCTGGTCACTTTTGCGCGAGACGTTAACTCCTGGGACTTAGACCAACCAATGCTTCTTTAGTGTCAGCCTCTGGTGGACAACTCTATGAGGAGTCTCAAAGGTAAAAACTATACTCAATGACAGGCAACTCACAGGTTCTTATAGTCTTAGAGCCATTCTCCAGCCTAGGCGCGCAGTGGCTCCTTGGATGAGCCACTTTGGGGGCAATCTATATTGTATCATTCCCCTTGCCTACATGGCACTCCTTGTGACTACCAAGTGGCGCCTGCCACCAGGAAGGACCTTGAAGTATTCTAAGATGTCTCTTAGAACCCTCCTGTCCCCCTTTTAGTCACAAAAGAAAATAGTCACCGGGTTGGGATTTGACCCAGTGACCTTTGACTATAGAAACTAACTGTGAAACGACTAAGCCACAAAGAGTTCTCCCAGGTAGTATTTGCTAGCTATATTATCCAGATTAGACTGGAGTGATGTACTCTACCTCAATGGTAGAGAGGGAGACACAGTCTTGCTTTCTGCTTATCCAAGAGACTGCACCACCGTTCAAGAGGCACACAAAGCCCAAGGAGGAATTTTTTTCATTGATTCTTCCTTCCCAATCGGCGTCTGTGTAGCACACCAGCCGCAGCGGGCCAGATCCTTCTTGGCCTCCAAACTAGAAACGCATGTATTGGGTCTTCTATAGATAGCACATGATGCGCTTGACTGCTTGCCAGTGTTGTGGCCCTGGATTGGCCACAAACCTGCTCACTTGTCCCACAGCATAGCTAATGTCAGGGCATGTTCCTACCATGGCATACATGAGGCTGCCAACAACAGACTGGTAGGGAATGTTCTCCATCTCACGTCGTTCTCCTTCCATGCTTGGACTCATGGACGAGAAGAGCTTGATGTTTGTTATCATGGGTGTGCTGATGGGCTTGCAATCCTCCATGTTGTAGCGCTTGAGGACTTGCATGATGTGCTTTGTCTAGTTCAACTCGATGGTACCTGCTGCTGGATTGCAATGGACAGCTATCCCGAAGTTGAACTCGAGCGCACCCATGTCCTTCATCTTGAACCTGTTGCTGCGATCTGTCTTCAACTTGTTCAACTGCTCGACCGATGACGAGCAGATGATTTGGTCATCCACGTATACTGCAAGCAGCATCAAGCCTTGCTCATCCTCTCGCACATAGATACTAGGATCATTCTAGCAGTATGTGAAGGTAAGCCCGGCCATGAAGCCGTCCTTCTCCTTGTACCACATCCTTTAGGCTTGTTTTTGCTCGTAGAGTGCTCTGACCAATTTGGAAACCTTGCCCTCTGGAGCTTTTTCTCCATTGGGCACTTCCATCAGTACTTCTTTGTCTACCTTCCCGTAGAGGAAAGCTGTTTTGACATCCATCTAGTGGACCTTTAGATCTTTTGCAACAGCGATGTCCAACATGGATCTGATCGAGGCAAAGTTGACAACAGTCGCGAAGGTCTCCTCCTACTGTGAGCTTGCACGCTGGGAAAACCCCTTCGCCACAACTCTTGCCTTGTACTTGCTGATAGCACCATCTTGTTTGAACTTTTTCCAAAGTAACCCACTTTGACCCCACCACGTGTGCGTTTGGAGGCCTGTCCACGAGAACCCATGTTCCGTTCTCTTCAATGGATGCGAGTTCGCTATCCACTGCCTCCTTCCACTTGGCCGCTTCTGGCATGTTCATAACCTCCTTTATGGTTACAAGCTCTCCTTGAGCCAAGCATGACCAGCTGAGTCCGGTCCATTCCGCACTCTTAGCATCATACCTGGGCGGAGGTTTCTTTTGGCGCGTACTACGCCGGAGTATTGTTAGTGGTACTTCAAGGCTTAGTTCCTTCTATTGCTCCTGCACTACCAGTGATCCGCTGTTTGAGGAAGAGCCACTGGCCTCAGAGTTTGACTCAGAGGCCTCGGACGACTCAGACCCAGTGTCAGATTCCGTCACTGTGTCAGCCTGCACAGCCTCTCTCCCTGGAGCATCATTCTTTAGTGGAACCATCTTCCAGTTTTCCGGTGCGTGATCACCTGATTCGAGCAACACAACCCACTCTCCTGATTTGGGAGCATGAACAGGGTTCAGCAACTCTCCCTTTCCGAGCGTCTTTTCATCAAACTCGACATCATGGCTCCTGATGAGCTTTCCAACCGCTTGGTTTCATAGCTTATACGCCTTGTGCGGTGTCGTATCCGACCATTACAGACTTACAAGCACGTGCATCCAGCTTGCAACTTCTTTCTCTTGCTTGGACCTTTACCCACGTAGTACAGCCATAGACCTCAAGTGTGATGCATCTGGCTTCTTCCCTGACCAAGCCTCCTGTGGCGTCCTGAGCTGCTTCTCTTGCTGCTCCTTACCACGCCTTCCAAGCGCGGTTGCCGGAGTGAGATTCTCAAGGTAACACGCAGTTCTTGTAGCTTCAGCTCAGAAGCAAGATGGGAGTTTGGCGTCAAAGAGCATGCTCTGTGTCATGTCAAGGATAGTCTGGTTCATCCATTCGGCAACGCCATTACACTGGGGAGTGTAAGGCGTGGTGTTCTGTTGGTTGATACCGCCTCGTACTCACCACCGTTGTCCCTGCGTAGTGCTTTGACCTTCTTGCTTATTTGCCGCACTACCATCGAGACAAACTTTTGTAGCTTCTCCTTCACCGCTCCCTTTGTCTTGAGGAAGTAGATCCACATCTTGCCTCTGTGGTCATCGATAAAGATAAAGAAATACTTGCTGTCGCCATTCGAAGGGATGCAGAATGGTCCGCAAACATCAAGGTGAATCAGGTCCTAGATTGCTATCGCACGTTGCCCTTTACGCTCAAAGGGCTTTCTCTTTGCTTTGTCTGGAAGACATGGCTCACATCGCTTCTTGCACTTTCCCTTATCCTCAGCCTTGCATCCCTCCATCCCATTAACAACCTCGTGCCGCTGCATACCGTGCAGTGTACTGTCGGCCACATGGCCAAACCACTTGTGCCACTGCTCAACATCTGTGTCGGTGGAGTTGGCCGCGACAGTGATGGCTTGTGGTACAACATTAGTATTTGAAGACTTGGGCTCTTCAACCGCCGCATATCCCTCAGTTGTACTCTCAAGGGGTTTGGTCTGCAGTACGTAGAGCCCATCAACTCTTTGGGCCTGTGCGACAAGAATCTCCTTGGGATAGGAGATCTTGATGTCCTTGTTCTTGATAATCACGGCCTCCTCCTCTGTGAAGACGACCGTCATGTCGTGGTCTGTGACTTTGGACACTGACTAGAGGTTTGCTGCAAAACACAGCATGTAGACGACGTTCTCTGGCTTCAAGTCTTTTTCAACACCGTTCACGTTCATGTTGATCAACTTATCTCCCTCGCCTTGCGCATGGACAAGGCTACCGTTGACACACCTAAAGCGAAATTCAGTGTCCCCAATGGAGATGAAACCATCCTTCTCCCTTGAAAAGTGGTGGTTTGTGC
The DNA here is from genome assembly GCA_023375785.1 of Penium margaritaceum. NCBI lineage: Eukaryota > Viridiplantae > Streptophyta > Zygnematophyceae > Desmidiales > Peniaceae > Penium > Penium margaritaceum. Next base: position 315,796 of record SZWC01000039.1, on the reverse strand, counting down.
CAAAGTTGAGCCTATAGGCTCCACGCTTAAGCAATGCCGCTCCCTTTGTTGCAAGTACGCTCTCCGCCATCATGTTTGTCAACTCCTTATCCTTTTCTTTGCCCTCATGTCTACCACTATTATCTCCGTCTTCCTTCATGGGAGTCCTACACTCTCATGACCAATGCCCAGGCTTGCCACAGTTATGGCACTTCCCAGGACACTTTGAACTCTTTCGACCGCCACCATTACCTTTTCCTCCATCGCCACCGCTTCCGCTGCTCCTCTGACTAGAAAAGGAGTTGTTGCCACGACCACCTTACTGTGCAGCATAGGCTGAAATGTTAGCCTCACCACTGGTACGACGCATGGCCTCGTTGCGTACGTACTCGGACACTGCCTCATACGTCAAATCTTCCTCCTTCCAGTTGCCAAAGACGGTAATTAGAAGACCCAAGCTTTCACGTAACGCCATGAGGAGGATCATGGCTTGCATGTTGGTGTCCATTTCCCAGTTCATTTAGGTCACTTGCTGCAACAGTCCTTGAAACTACAAGAGGAGGTCCAGAATGGACTCTCCCTTGCTCATCCTCATCCAAATCAGCTTTTAAAGCAGAGTATTGCAACCAAGAGATGATATCACCCTCAGGCAATTGACAGGTTCTTATGGTTGATCTGATATGCTCCTTGTCCATGTCTGATATTTTGACACGTACAGGACGGAGGCATGCCTAGTCCGTCCTGTACCTGTCAAAGTATCATGCATGGACAAGGAGTATATCAGGTCAACAATAAGAACCTGTCAGTTGCCTGAGGGTGATGTCATCTCTTGGTTGCAATATTAAGAGCGGTCGGCGGGAACCATTGTGTCAAAAACCGTTTTCTAGACCGTCGCCTCAGGCGGGTTGACAAAGGGTTATGGACCCAACCTAAATAGTTGTAAGGCACTTTTTTGCGCACTCTTGCGCCCTCTTTGTCTTGTAGCACGCATCAACTCCATGAGCTCCTTCTGCTCCATCTACTCCATCACCTCCAACGGCGGGTGCTGGCACTTAGTAAACAACGGCCAAGGATAAGCTCTGCCCTTGGAGGTACGATCCTTGGACCCTAACCAGGGTAAGCTCTGTCCTTGGAGGCACGACCCTTGGTTCGCTAGTGTGCCTTCTCCACAATTTGTAAGTGATTAATAGCTAAGGGATAAGCGACGGATCTGCACCTTCTAAACCGGTAGCACACAATAGCCTACATCAGCCTACATGAACCTGAGCAAAGCAGAGAAGCGGAGAAGTAGTGAATCAACATGACGACACGCGCGACGCTCACTCATGAGCAAGTGAATGGTGGGATGTCAAAGTTCACAGGGTTTAGGTTTTCCTTGTGGACATGGCACTATGAGATTGTCATGAGGGTGCGTGGCTACTTGAAGTTGTTCCTTGGAGAAGAGGTTTAACCTCCAAAAACAGATTGTGGATATGAAGCGTGGAGTGTCAAAAATGACATGGCGTTGTGATTCTTGTGACATTACTGCATGAGTCACAACATCTCCACCTCCAAGGTATCATACATGCATCAAAGGCTTATGGAGAAGCTTACACGTGTACACCAATCAACGGCTCTTGCAAATCGTCTCTTCATCCTTCAAAAGCTGATTTCAATGAGGGTGAGTAAAGGAGAGTCCATTCTGGATTTCCTCTTTGTAGTTTCAAGGACTACTGTAGCAAGTGACTCAAATGAACTGGGAAATCGATACCAACATGCAGGCCATGATCCTCCTCATGGCACTACCTGAAATCTGGGGTCCTTTGATAAGCGTCTTTGGCACTTGGAAGGAGGAGGATTTGACGTATGAGGTAGTGTCCCAGTACGTGCGCAACAAGGCCATGCGTTGCAGCGGTAGTAAGGCTAGCATTTCAGCCTATGCTGCACAGTACGGTGGTCGTGGCAACAACTCCTCTTGTGGTCAAAGCAGCACCAGAAACAGTAGTGGTAGAAGAAAAGGCAACGGTGGCGGTGGAAAGAGTTCAAAGCGTCCTGGGAAGTGCCGTAACTGTGGCAAGCCTGGACATTGGGCACGGGAGTGCAAGGCTCCCAAGAAGGAAGACAGAGATTATGCTGGTAGATATGAGGGCAAAGGAAAGGGTAAGAAGGAGTTGAAAAACATGATCGCTGAGAGCGCGCCTATAACCCAGGGAGTCGCATTGCTCAAGCGTGGAGCCTACAGGCAAGACTCTGGCACAACCCACCACTCTTCAAGGGAGAAGGATGGATTCATCTCCATTGGGAACACTATACGTCGCTTCAGGTGTGCCAACGGTAGCCTTGTCCATGCGCAAGGCGAGGGAGATAAGTTGATGAGCATCAACGAGAACGGTGTTGAAAAAGACTTGAAGCTGGAGAACATCGTCTACATGTCGTCTTTTGCGGCAAACCTCTTGTCAGTATCCAAAATCACGGATCACGACATGATGGTCGTCTTCACGGAGGAGGATGCCGTGATTGTAAAGAACAAGGATTTCAAGATGCCCTATCCCAAGGAGAGTCTTGTCGCACAGGTCCCAAGAGTTGATGGGCTCTACGTGCTGCAGACCAAAGACCTTTATAGTACAAATGAGGGATTCGCAGTGGTTGAAGAGCCCAAGTCTCCAAAGCCTGATATTGCACCACAAGCTGTCACCGTGGCGGCCAACTCCACTAACACAAATGCAAAGCTGAGGCACAGGCGGTTTGGCCATGGGGCCAACAGCACACTACAAGCTATGCAGAAGCACGAAGTGGTTCATGGTATGAAGGGATGCAAGGCCAAGGATGAGGGAAAGTGTAAAAAGCTGTGTGAGCCATGCCTCCAAGGCAAGGCTAGAGAAAGCCCTTTGAGAGTAATGGGTAACGGGCGACAGTAATCTTAGACCTGATTTACTCTAATGTGTGCGGACCATTTCGCACCCCAAACGGCAGCAACAAGTATTTCTTGACCCTCATCGATGACTATAGTTGCAAGATGTAGATCTACTTCCTCAAGACAAAGGGAGAGGTGAAGGAGAAGTTGCAAGAGTTTGTCGGGATGGTCGAGTAGCAATCAAGCAAGAAGGTTAAGGCACTGCGCACGGACAATGGTGGTGGGTACGAGACATGCAAAGGCTAGTTGAGCCCACATCAACCACCAGACCACCACGCCGTACACTCCCCAAAGTAATTGCGTTGTCGAGCACGTGAACCAGACTATCCTCGGTATGACACGAAGCATGCTCTTGGACGCCAAATTCCCACCTGTTATGTTTTGTCTATGTCCTCGGTCCAATCAGCGGAAGATTTAAACTAGGTATGCAATGTGCTTGTAGCGCAAGTCCCCCAGCGACACGAAGAAAGGCTGACAGAGACAAGGCATGCACTGCTCATCCTTGTGGAATAAGTCCCCTTGGTCTTCTCTGTTGGGAAAGGAGCCATCCGGCTCAGTTTCAAGTCTACAGGAGCAAGTTCCAGGAAACCACCAGATGCCTGCTCCGATCCTCAATCGGACTTCAAGTGGCAAAATGTCTTCGGTCCAAGTTTGAGGTTGATCCAACGGTCAGATTGGGAGATATGAATTCTTCGAAGTTTTTTGGGTCATCGACCGCCGATACCCGGGTGACCATGGGCAATGGCTCCATGCCTTAGCCTGAGAAAAGAAAAAGACAAGAGGTCCAGGGTCAAGATCTGATGGGAGAAGTATCCAAAAAGGTCCTTGGTCTTAGGATTGCCTTGTCAGAGTGTGCTTACTAGGATAAAGGTACCTTTCCTTACTTTTTAGGTGAGGTAAGATCCTTGTGTGCTAGCCATGGACACATCGCGATTCTCCATGAGATTGTGGGTTATGTGACCACTAGGAGTGTGGCATGAAAGCAGTTTCTAGCTCTCTAGGTTGTTTGTGAGTGGTCAGCCTGGTTGCTAGGCTGATTTCCTCCCTTGTGTGAGATTATGGACTCTAGTGTGTGAGCCTTAGCCTCCATGACTCAGTGGTATGGCTTGTGAGAGGGTTGACTTGCCCAAGCTCTAGCTCTATATGTACTCCATCATTTTGAGTGATTGAACAACCATTCTTCAGTGCAAGTAATGCCCTTCCAATCACACATGCTCGCTGCTCCAAGGCTCCCCCTCTCCTCCAGATCCAACATTCTCTTCATAGTCTACCTGGTGCATGCTCCTTAGGACAACTTCCTACAGCCTAGTGGGTGAAGGCGCCATCTCACAAGAGACAGGTTTGGGGTCGAATCCTGCCAGGACGAAGTTTTCTTTGTGACTAAAAAGGGCCAAGGAAGCTTCCTAGAAGCCTCTAAGGTCCAAGGTGGATCAAGCACCACTTGGCGATCACAGAGGCTGCCATGTCATCAATGTTGATGACATTGTTTAGGGTGGCCTTGGGGGGAGCTCCCTCTAAGGAGCCACTGGGAGCACTGACCAGAGACTATGTAACGCCTGTCATTTGCATGTGATCATGTATCATCTCTTACTCTTGAGACATGGCAGAAAACTAATCCCTTGTTGGCCACCAAGAAAGAGGATAAAGAACGAGTGCAAGTGCACACTTTGGTGTGTAGCATTGGTAGTGGGGTGAGAGTTTCGAACACTCTCTGGCCACGGTTGGGACAAGCTAAGTGAACCTTTCAGTGTGCAAACACCACTTCGTGGGTGATCACTACCTTGGTTGAAATACCATGTTGGGTGTGGAGGAGAGAGGGAGTCTTGGAGAAGCGAGTATGTGTGATTGGAAGGGCATCACTTGTGCTGAAGAATGGTTGTTTAATCACTCAAAATGATGGAGTACATATAGAGCTAAAGCTTGGGCAAATCAGCCCTCTCACAAGCCACACCACTTAGCCATGGAGGCTAAGGCTCACACACTAGAGTCCATAATCTCACACAAGGGAGGAAATAAGCCTAGCAATCAGGCTGGCCACTCACACACGACCCAGAGAGCTAGAATATACTCTCATGGCACTCTCCTAGTGATCACATAACCCACAATCCCATGGAGAATTGCCATGTGTCCATGGCTAGCACACAAGGATCTCACCTCACCTTAAAAGTAAGGAAAAGTACCTTTATCCTAGTCAGCACACTCTGATAAGGCAATCCTAAGACCAAGGACACTTTTTGGATATTTCTCCCATCAGGTCGTGACCCTCGACCTCTTCACTTTTTCTTTTCTTAGGTTAAGGCATGGAGCCATCGCCCATGGTCACCTGGATATCGGCGGTCGATGACCCCGAAAACTTTGAAAACTCATATCTCCGAATCCAACCGTTGGATCGACCTCAAACTTGGACAGTAGACATTTTGAGAGACCTCAATCCGACCGTTGGATATCGGGAGTCCGATTGACGATCTTAGCAGGCATCTGGTAGTTTCGTGGAACTTGCTCTTATGGACCTGAAACTGAGCCGGATGGCTCCTTTCCCAACACTCTCCCACTTTGTCGCAGTGAGAGTGGGCTCAGTCGACATGCCTTCATGCATGACTGCTGCTTCTCACTGGTCACTGGCTTGGTGCTGAAATCAGCGACTTGCTTGCTGGTTGGAGTAAACTCTAACTTGATAGCACCCTCTTGCACCAAGTACCTGATGAAGTGATATGTGATGTCAATGTGCTTGGTACGTGCATGGTGCTTAGGATTCTTGGCGAGTGCAATTGCGCTCTGGTTGCCGACGCGCACAGGAATTGGAACTGCTGCACTCCCACTCATCTTTGCCATGAGACGCTGAAGCCAAACTGCTTCCTTGGCTCCAAAGCTGAAAGAGATGTACTCAGCTTCTGTGCTCGAGGTGGCCACGACCACATGCCGCTTGCTGCACCAGCTGATGGCCCCACCATTCATGAGGAACACATGTCCAGAGATGGACTTGTAGTCCTCAATGTTTGAAGCCCAATCTGCATCTATGTAGCCGATGATGCTGATGTCGTTGCCGTTGTAGGTCATGCCGACGTTGATGGTTCTAGCAAGGTAGCGGAAGATCCGCTTCACAGCCTTCTGGTGCTCAGGTCCGGGACTTGCCATGTGTTGGCTCAAAGCGCTAACAGCCTATGCAAGGTCGGGCCTGGTTGCCACCATCAGGTACATGAGACTGCCGACGGTGCTCTCGTACTTCTGCCACTCAGCTGCATCTACTTCTCCAGTGAAACTCACCAGGTACTACCGCGTCTCCAACGGCGTGCCGATGGGTTTTGCCTCTGCCATGTCGAACCGCTGCAAGACATCCTTGATGTAGCGGCTCTGTTGTGGTGAGAGAGAGTGTGATTTGTGGTCACGCGTGATCTGGATACCAAGGAAGTATGATGCCTCCTCGAGATCAGACATCTGGAAGCGATCCTGCATGGCTTCCTTGAATTCCTATAGTGCAGACATGCTATTGGAAAGGAGGAGCATGTCATCGACATACACAATGATGATGAGGATCTCATGCTCATACTGCCAGCGATACACACTATAGTCACACTCGTTGCACTTAAACCCCATGTACTGCAACGCCGCATCCAACTTCTGGTTGCAAGCACGCAACGCTTGCTTCAGGCCGTACAGCGACTTCTACAGCTTGCAGACAAGGTGCTCCTGGCCATCCATGACGAACCCCTCTGGCTGCTCCATGTAGATCTCCTCCTCCAAGTCACCATTCAAGAATGCCATCTTCACATCCATGTGGTGAACCTCGAAGTCCTCAGCTGCTGCTTAAGAGAGGAGAGTGCGCACAGAGGCAAACTTTGCAACAGGGGCAAAAGCTTCTGTGTAGTCGATACCCTCCTGCTTCGAATAGCCCTTGGCGACCAGCCTCGCCTTGTACTTTTCCAGGTTACCATCTGCTCCCCGCTTCGTCTTGAACACCCACTTGCACTTGATCACCTTATGTCCAGGTGGATGCTCAGTCAGCTCCCTCGTGCCGTTGTCCAACTGCGACTGTATCTCCTGCTGCACGGCTTGCGCCCAATCTGCTGCATCCGGTGCAGCCATGGCCTCCTTGTATGATGTTGGCTCATTTGAATCTACTACAACTGCAACGTTCATCTGTTCTGGTTTCTGCAGCATCCAAAAATGGCCGCGCAAACCAGGCTTGTAACGCACCCTAAGAGGGTACCTGCGACCTGGTGCTGGAGCGTTAGCGGAAGGCTGGCGCGGTGCTGCTGGCACGACTGCTGCTGCTAGTGGTGCTACATCTCCCTCCTTTGCTTTTGCCGATGAGGCTGCTGTATTTGCTGGATCAGACATGGGAGAGTAGAGTGATTCTCCCACTTTCACAGTAGAGGAAGGATCTGGAGAGACTGGGTCTGGAAGGATTTTTCCTCCCACTTTCTCGTCAGCTGCTGGTTCTGTTGCCTCTTCACAGACAATATTGGTGCAAATGACGTCGCTCTCGTTGAAGACGACATCTCTGGAGATGATGACGTGGCCTGTATCCCTTTGGCAGAGGCAATAGGCCTTGCTTGCCACGTCGTAGTCAATCATGAGCATGTGCGCACTCTTTGCTTCCCATTCTTCTGCTTCTCCTTGGGAACATGCATGTGCGCCAGGCTGCCAAATGCTCGGAGATGACCCACGCTCGGCTTCTTGCCGAACCACGCCTTGTACGGCGTCATCTGCTCCAGGGCCTTAGTTGGATTGCGGTTCTTGATGTAGACCGAAGTGCTCACGGCTTCAGCCCAGAAGTCATAGGTTAGCCGAGCCGCGTGCAGCATGGAGCGCGCCGACTCCACAATGGTACGGTTGGCGCATTCTGCTACACCGTTCTACTGCGGCAAGTATGGCGCGGTATGCTGCGCCTTGATGCCAGGTGCTGCGAGGTAGTACTGGAACTTCTTTCTTTCCACCGTGGTCGCTGCGCAACGCCTTGATCTTCTTGTTAGTCTGGTTCTCCACCATGGCCTTGAACTCCTTGAACCTGTCAAAGCACAGGTCCTTGGAAGGAAGGAAGTACACAGAAGTGTAATGACTGAAATCATCAATGAAGGTCAAGAAATACCTAGAGCCTCCAAAGCTCTCGGTCTGCATTGGTCCATACAAGTCCGTGTGGACAAGCTCCAACACCTCCTTGGCACGCTGCCTTGCTTCAAGGTACGCCTCCGGTTGCTGTTTTCCCTCCAATCAGCCGATGCACAATTCCTGCTCAAAGTTAGAGATAGTAGGGAGGTCACGCAATATCTACTTTGCTTGAAGCTGCTGGAAGGCGCGCATGCCGATGTGGACATAGCGCACATGCCAGATCTCGCCATCTATCACTTGCACCACTGTTGCAATACTCTACTCACGCGGGATCTTGGTCGCCCTAAGCAGGCGGTACATGTCGCCCTCCTTCACCGACCTGGCCAACTCCTCTCCTTTATCCTTGTTGAGGATGTAGCCATAGTCATCATCAAAGACGACGTGCAGTCCTGTGTTTGTAAGAGAGGAGACTGGGAGGAGGTTGAATGCAGCATCAGGTACATACAGCACGCCATGGAACTCTCCCACTTTAATGCCAAGTGGGGTCTCCAATCATATCTTCACAATCCCAATCCCCTCAGCATACACCACTCGATCATCATCCATAGCGATAGGACGGTGAGGGATGGACACCAGCTGTGTAAACCACTCCTTGTGATGTGTGATGCTCTTGATACATCCTGAGTCCTTCTACCATGGAAGATCCGCCTTCTCCACCTGTGACATGTCAGACTTCGCCATGAAGAGACGGTCTCGCACCTCCTTGGCCACAGTCATGTTGCAAAAGTGGCGCACACCAGCCTGGTTTTGCTGTTGTTGCTGCTGTTGGTGACGCTGCTGTGACTGCTGCTGCTGCTACTGCTTTTGCTGCTGCTATTGTGATGACTACTGCTGCTGCTGCTCCTTCTGGTCCCTCTTAGGCTTGAAACACTGTTTTTTTAGTGTCCCTCTTTCTGGCATATGCCTTTCTTTCTGCCTTTCTGCTGCCCAGACTGCTGCTGCTGCTGCTGGTTGCGTGAGCTTGTGGCCACAAAAGCTGTTTCACTGTTGCCATGGCCATTGCGCTTTGCTGCATTACAATGCAATTCCACCTGCACCAAGTGTGTGTAGATGAAGTCGAGGTCGAGAGTTGGCTGGCACTCCAATGTCTCTTGCACCGTGTCGTAGCTGGTTAGGAGTCCTCTTAGCATGAAGCGCCTCTCTTCCACATGGTTGCCGGCCGCTCTCAGCTGCTTCGCCAGCTCCTTTGCCCTGTCCAGATATGCCTCCATCCATTCACCACCCTGCATTTTCAGCGCCATCATCTTTTCCTCTAAAAGCATGAAGAATGTAGGATCCTTGCTCTCATACTTCTTGCACAACGTGTCCCACCCCTCCTTTGTAGTAGCCTTGTCACTCTTGTACTGAAGATGCGGGTTGGAGATGGTGTTGACAAGCAACCTGTAGGCCTGCCTGTCCTTCTTCTTCCACTCCTCATACATCCCTGGTACAGCTGCAGAAGAACCTGCATCAGTTGCACCCTTTTGCGGCGTCTTCCCTGCCACCACCTGCGATGCCGTGATGCCTTTTGCCTGTGGAACTAGAGCCGGCTCGTCGCCTGTCACCACCTCCCACAAGCCCCTCTCCTCCAAAAGGAGGTGGGTACGGATCTTCCAAAACGTGAAGTTGGCGCAGCCCTCCAGCCTCTCCAAAGGCTGGGCTGCTGTCACAACGCCAGCTGCTGCCACTTTGAGCCTTGGTGATGCTCAGCGCTGCCCTTGGATGGCGGCGCTACCCCTGCTTCTGCTGCTGCTTTTGCCAGAAATCTTTCTGACACAAAATGGACTGTAGACCAGCAAGTTGGGAATTTTTTAAAACGAAGCCCATCACTGGAAAATTCAGCTCAAAACCTTTCGGATCAACCCATAAAACAGGGTTATAAACAGGGAATTTTACAAGAAATGTTGTCTTCAAAATAGGGTATGCTTCTGCTCCTACTCCAACTCAGACAAGCCAGCTTGTAAACGGCGTTTCTCCCAAAGAAATCAATGGATTGAAAATATTTTTGCACCAATGAAAAGCTTAGGAAAAATACTACAACTCGTATGTCGCATTTTTTTAATTTGACAAAGAAACAAGAGAGTTATGGTCATCACAAGGCGATAGTCTTTCTCATAGAGAAGAGTGTAGCCCTGGCCGACCTCGTTTTTAGCATAACTCTCAATCCAATTCTTGGATCTTCGTGATAATGGGCTCGTTGAAAATCTTGTCTCTTGAACCTGAAGATTAAGTGGTGGATCGTCAAATCTGGTGAAGGTTTCATCCCAACCCGTCACTCTCAAAGTGACGGCTTGTGCTGGCTGAAAGTGGCAGAACTTGGCTCTGATACCAAATGTTGGATGTAGAGGAGAGGGAGCCTTTGAGCAGCGAGTATGTGTGATTGGAAGGGCATCACTTGTGCTGAAGAATGGTTATTTAATCACTCAAAATGATGGAGTACATATAGAGCTAGAGCTTGGGTAAGTCAGCCCTCTCACAAGCCACACCACTTAGTCATGGAGGCTAAGGCTCATAGACTAGAGTCCATGATCTCACACAAGGGAGAAAATCAGCCTAGCAATCAGGCTGGCCACTCACACACGACCTAGAGAGCTAGAAAATGCTCTCATGGCACTCTCCTCGTGATCACATAACCCACAATCCCATAGAGAATCGCCATGTGTCCATGGCTAGCACACAAGGATCTCACCTCACCTCAAAAGCAAGGAAAAGTACATTTATCCTAGTCAGCACACTCTGACAAGGCAATCCTAAGACCGAGGACCCTTTTGGATATTTATCCCATCAGGTCTTGACCCAAGATCTCTTGACTTTTTCTTTTCTCAGGTTAAGGCATGGAGCCATCGCCCATGGTCACTCGGATATCGGCGGTCAATGACCCTGAAATCTTCGAAAATTCATATCTCCCAATCCGACCATTGGATCGACATCAAACTTGGACCATAGACATTTTTCTACCTGATCTTACCAATGGTGAAATTGGATTGACAATCGGAGCAAGCATCTGGTAGTTTCCTGGAACTTGCTCTTGTGGACCTGAAACTGAGCCGGATGGCTCCTTTCCCAACATACCAAGGGCGGTCGGCAGTTTGCCTACCGGCACCATTTACTGTAGACCATGGCCAAGTGCAGACTGAAAAACGGTTATGGACCCAAACTGATCGGGAAACTTGGTTCTTTGTACTACCACTCAGCTCACGTGGCAAGAACCTCTGCAATAGACAAGAGACCACTGGTCCATCTGCTTCATCGTCTGTCCACTTGGACCAAGGCACGCATTGTGAGAGACCGGACGTAGGTTGGACCCGTCGTCGACTTTTGCTCTTCACGGATAAGGAACGAGGATAAGCTCTGCCATTGGTTGTATGACCCTCGAGTCCTAAACGGGTTATGCTCAGTCCTTGTGGATACGACCCCGTGTGTGTTGGAGTATTTACTCCACAATAGCTAGGAAGCCATCGACTGGAGGAGTATGCAACAGACTACACCTTGAAAATCTGTAGCAGTCATCAGCCTCATCAGCCTACATCGACCTCAACGAAGCAGAACAGTAGAGACTAAGTGAGCATCCTTGATCACACCGCAATCATGCCGAGGGGTCAAGAGATCGTTCCAGTCACCTCACGGCCCGCCGAGTTGGGTGCGGCCAATGCCATCGCACGCTTCAATGACAAAGCCTTTGGCACATGGAAATGGCAGTTTGAGGTTGTGATGCGCATGTGCGGGTATCTCAACATGCTTAAAGGGACGGAAGTAGCACCGGAGGACGAGGTATGCGCAGAATACGCAGGGTGACAAGAGCGGAATGACATCGCTCTCGCACTCCTCGTCACATGCATAAGCCCCTTCCTATTCTCCCACATCGAGGGGTGCATGACGACAGCTGAGGATTACACCAAGCTGACAAACGTGTCAGGCACAGGGACAGCTACGACCATTGCTGGTGAGGGCTGAGACGAGGCAGTCGGAGATGCCATGCAAGGAGATTCGTGTGTGGGGGACACAGAGCTAGGTGTGACAACAGGCAAGGCTTACCCGGACATTGATTTTAGAGTGTCAGCGGACGTAAGGACAAGAGTGGGCTGGACTGGGTCAGACGCCTCAACAAGGGTGCTAGTAGACACAAGTGATGGTGCGGGAGTGTGCGTGAGAGCAACGATACCTATGGGGTTTGAAACAGGCGGAACAAGCGGGATCTGTGGACCGACGGCAATGATAGCCGGATCATGCTAAAAGGGGACCGAAATGCTAGAGACCGAAAGGGGACTCGAGCGAACACATCAACCTGACGAGGAATGGTCGCTGGCAGAGAAGTCTCCCCCATCCGTCGAGGACCCTCACACGAAGGAACATGAGCGGCAAAGAGGGCTGTGATCGAAGTTAGATCACGGTATGTGAGTGACTCAAAAAAGAGTACGTCACGGGACTCAATGACACGACGGCGAGTGGGGTCCCAAAAGCGCCAGGCCTTTGACCGCATGGAGATGCCGATGAAGGCACACAAGCCACCCCGAGGGGAGACCTTGGACCCCTGCTGATCATCAGTGTACCTCACAGAGGACAGGGAACCCCAGACACAAGCGAAATGAAGATCAACACTGTGGCCAAACCAGAGCTTGTATGATGTAACATGATCTAGAAGTGGACTATGCGGGAGGCGGTTCCAGACCCAAGTCATGTAGGCGAAGCCCTCAAGCTGAAGGAATCCGAGAGATCGCACTCAGACCGCATGGCAGGAACTGCATCTACCATGGTACGGTTCCAACGCTGAGATACACAGTTCTGCTATGCGGTAGTAGGAGCGGAGACCTGGTGAAAAATGCCGTGCTCAGCAAAGAAGGAGTCCATCTCACCGAGGCCAACTTCCTTTGCCAATCGACCCTTCATCCTGCAACGCCTCATCGGGTTGCGGCTGGGCGACGGGGAGTCCATCTCAGACTCCTTCCAACAGTTCCAAGGATTGCTTCAAGAAGCTCGCGCCATGTCCTGGCAGCTGGACCAATAGATGCAGGCCATGATTCTTTTCATGACCTTGTCCCCAAGCTCGAGCCCCATGATCACCACCTTGGGTGGTTAGGAGGAGTCAGAGTTCACGTGCCCTCGTGTCTCCGTGTTTATCCGAAACGAGGCCATGCGGCGCAATAACGGCGTTATCAACAGTGTCGCGTACGCGAGTGGCTCGGGAGGCACCTCCTCTCATGGCAACAGCAGAGGCAGTGGCGGCGGGAAGAGCGGCAAGAAGAAGGGTAAGTGCCACAACTGTGGCAAGGCGGGGCATTGGGCGCAGGAGTATCGCACACCAAAGAAAGAGGGAGGCAGTGGTGGGAGCAGCAACGTGAGTAAGAAGGTGGACTCGACGTCCACGAGCATGATGGCCGAGAGCAATGCCCCTCCCAAGGACTCTACGCTGCTGTGGCTGGGAGCCTTCAGGCTCGAGAATGGTACAGACTACCATACCTCTCGCGAGACATGTGGCTTTGCGTCCCTCACACCGTCTACGGCAAAGTTTCGGTACGCCAACGGCGGCATCGAGTACGCGGCTGGTGAGGGAGAGAAGGTCGTGCACACACGGCTCAACGGAGCCAACAAGGAATTGTAGCTATAAAACGTTGTCTACATGCCAACTTTTGTCACAAACCTCCTCTCCGTCTCACGGATTACGGATCATGCGATGACGGTGGTGTTCACACAAAAGAAAGCCATCATCCTCAAGAACGAGGACGTGACGATTACCTACGCTGCATCGGACCTTGTCGCCAAGGTGCCACGAACGGATGGGCTCTACGTTCTACAGACGAAGAGCATGGAAGGACACGCTGGAGCGGCAGAGGCAATAGCGAAAGCTGCACCATCGCCGAACGCCAAGACAGCATCCATGCCGCCTGCTGTGGCGACTAAAGACACGGGAGCAGCAACTGCGAAGCTCTGGCATAGACGCCTTGGGCACATGGCCGACAACACCCTGCAGGTCATGCGGGAGCAGAAGCTTGNCGAACGGATGGGCTCTACGTTCTACAGACGAAGAGCATGGAAGGACACGCTGGAGCGGCAGAGGCAATAGCGAAAGCTGCACCATCGCCGAACGCCAAGACAGCATCCATGCCGCCTGCTGTGGCGAATAAAGACACGGGAGCAGCAACTGCGAAGCTCTGGCATAGACGCCTTGGGCACATGGCCGACAACACCCTGCAGGTCATGCGGGAGCAGAAGCTTGTACGCGGGCTGGAGGGGTGTGAGCTCAAGGGAAGATGCAACGCAAGGTGTGAGGCTTGCCTGCAAGGAAAGACAAAGCGGAAACGCTTCTCCAAAAACGGTTGCAGAGTAGAGGGCATACTCGACCTTGTCCATAGCGACCTGTATGGCCCCATGCGCACCACGTCCAACGACGGCTCTAAGTACCTCTCACCTTCATCGATGATTACTCTTGGAAGGTGTGGGTGTACTTCCTCAAAACAAAGGGAGAGGTGCTAGAGCGCCTACAAGAGTTTGTTGCCATGGTGGAGCGACAAACCGGGCAGAACAAGGCCTTGCAGAGCGACAACGACGAAGAGTTTGATGGGTGCAAGCCGTTGCTTTGGCCACACGGCATTGTCCACAAACCTAGTACCCCCTACACATAACAGAGCAACTGAGTGTCCCAGCGCATGAACGAGACCATTATGGCCATGACGCGAACGATGTTGTTTGAATCAAAGCTCCCTCCTCGCTTCTGGGCGGAAGTAGCGGGCACTACATGCTACCTCATCAACCTCATGCCTGCTGCAGCACTATGCAACAAGGGGACAAAAAAGGAGTAAAGTGCAGAACGCATGACGCCGCAGGAGGAGTGGTCGAGAAAGAAGGCGGATGCCTCTCACCTAAAGGCATGCGGCTGTACGGCTTGGGCCGAAGTCCAAGACGGGCAAGGAGCGGGGAAGTTGGATGCACATGCGCGCAAGTGCGTGATGATCGGCTACGAGGGCGTGCACAAGGCGTACAGGCTCTGGAACCAGGCAGCAGGGAGAATCATCACCTTTAGAGATGTGCCCTTCCAGGAAGAGTCAGAGGGCAAGGGGGAACTGTTGGACCCAGAGAATTTTCAAAAACAAGGAGAGTGGATCGTGCTGTTGGAGGTGCGTGACACACCCCCGCCTAACTGGCGTGGGATGCCAGTGGCCGTAGACAGCGTTGCTCCTAATTTAGGGAGAGCATCCGCTCAGGCTGAAGCGCAGTTGACATCTGACACCGCGTCAGAGACATTCGAGGCCTCCTCGGAGTCCAGTGGCTCTTCCCTTTCAGCGACCCCTCCTAGGGAAGCACAATAGCAGAAGCAGCATGAGTAGCCAGCAACAGCACAGGGAGAGCCGGCTACTATCGCCGAGGCTCTCTTGCGGCCGGACGCCGCTAAGTGGAAAGAGGTGATGAATAGCGAGCTCGCCTCCATCGAGGAGAACAGAACATGGGAGCTGGTGGACAGACCACCAAATGCACACGTGGTGGGCGTGAAGTGGGTCTTATGCGTCAGATGCAAGTAAGATAATAGTATCAACAAGTACAAGGCAAGGATCATCGCGAAGGGATTCTCACAGAGAGCAGGATCCGAGTACGACGAGACCTACTCTCCTATCACATCCTTCCACTCCATCCGCACCTTGATGGTTGTGGCTGCGGCGCGCAACATGGAAATCCACCAGATGATTATCAAGATCGCCTTCCTCTACGGGAAACTTGACAAGGAGATACTTATGGAGGGGCCCGAGGATGTCAAGGCAGAATCTGGGAAGGTGTGTCGCCTCATCAAGGCACTCTACGGGCTAAAACAGGCCCCAAGGATCTGGTATAAGGAGATGGACAGCTTCATGGCTGGCCTTGGCTTCTCGCACTACTACAACGACCCCAATGTGTATGTGTGTGCGAATGACCAGGGGCTTTTACTTGTAGCGCTGTACGTGGATGACCTGATTCTGGCCTCCACCTCCATGAAGGCCCTCGAGGCCCTCAAGGAGAACCTACATGGGCGGTTTCAGATGAAGGACATGGACGAGCTCGAGTACTACTTGGGCATCGCCATACATCGCAACCAAGGTGCAAGCACCATCAAGCTCAACCAGACAAAGTACATCTCTGTGGTGCTTCGGCACTATGGCATGGAAGATGCCAAACCCCTCAGCACTCCTCTCTCCACAAAGTAGAATCTCACCTCCGCCCACTCCCCAAGCATGAGAGCTGAGCGCCGCAAAATGCAGGATGTGCCATACCAGTCTACGGTGGGTAGCTTCATGTATGCCATGGTTGGCACGCGGCCGGACATGTCCTTTTCTATGGGGCTATCCAGTCGGTTCCTGGCCACAACTGGGCCACTCCACTAGCAGGTCGTGAAGCGCATTTTGCACTATCTCAACAAGACACAGCACATGGGGCTGTAGTACAGCAGCCTTTAAGGAACTGATCCTTTCCGCTTCAAGTGCTACACCGACGTAGATTTTGGAGGCAACATGGATGATAGGAAGTCCACCTCGGGCTTTATGTACCTTGTGAACAGCGGCGCTGTGTCGTGGGCCAGCCACAAGCAGGACTATGTCTCCATCTCAACCGTAGAAGCTGAGTACATGGCGTTGCCTGAGATGTGCAAGTAGACGCAATGGGTACGTAGCTTGCTCGCTGAGATGTACGCACCACAGAAGGAGGCCACGGTCGTCCACGTCGATAACTAGAGTACGATGGACATCGCATTCAAGGACAACCTCTCCAGGTGAACCAAGCACATCGACATCCGCTATCACTACAGGCGCGACCTCGTCGCCAAGGGAGTGGTGGTTCTGTAGTACATTGCGACCAAGCAGATGCTCGCGGACTTCCTGACAAAGCCGCTGGACAGTGACCCACACATGGCAGGGGCACGGGGCATCAGGATGGTGAGCGCAGTAGACAAGGGCTGAACGAGCGGCCTACTTTACAGGTGGCCAACATCGCTAAGCCCATGGACGTAGTAGGAATCTAGCCGCAGATGGATGTAGTAGGAATCTATCTGCTACAAGGGAGAGTTTGTTATGTTCTGTGTATGCCCCTGGTCCAATCAGCGGAAGATTAAGACTGGGTATGCACTCCGCTTGTAGCGCATGTATCCCAGTGATAGGAAAAGAGGCTGAGAGAGACAAGGCATGCACTGCTCATCCTTGTGGAGTAAATCTCCTTGGTCTACTCTTAGTAGTCTACCTCGTGCATGCTCCTTAGGACAACTTCCTACATCTTAGTGGGTGAAGGCGCCGTCTCGCAAGCGAGAGCTCCGGGGTCGAATCCCGCCAGGACCAAATATTCCTTGAGCCTAAAAAGGACAAAGGAAGCTTCCTAGAAGCCTCTAAGGTCCAAGCTGGATCAAGCGCCACTTGGCGGTCACAGAGGGTGCCATGTCATCAAAGCTGATGATACTGTCTAGAATGGCCTTGAGGGGAGGCCCCTCCAAGGAGCCACTGGGAGCGTTGACAAGAGACTATATAAGGCCTGTCATTTGCATGTGATCATATATCATCTCTTACCTTTGAGACTTGGGAGAAAACTAATCCCTTGTTACCCACCAAGAAAGGGAGTAAAGAACGAGTCCAAGTGCACACTTTGGTGTGTAGCATTGCCAGTTGGGTGAGAGTTTGGAACACTCTCCGGCCACGGTTGGCACAAGCTTAGTGTACCTTTCAGTGTGGAAACGCCACACCCTGGGTGATCTCTACCTTGGTTGAAATACCAAGGGCGATCGGCGGTTTGTCTGTCGGCGCCGTTTACTCTAGACCGTACCCAAGTGCGGAGTGATACCACCTCGCTTTTGGACTGAAGCTACAAGAAATACTTACTACCTTGTGAATCTCATTCCGACAGCTGTGCTTGGAAGGCATGGTAAGAAGCAGCAACAGAAGCAGCTCACGACGCCATAGGAGACTTGGTCAAGGAAGAAGCTAGATGCCTCACACTTGTGGGTCTTTGGCTATACTGCCTGGGTAAAGGTCAAAGCAGGAGAAGGAAGTAGCAAGCTAGATGTACGCGCTCGTAAGTGTGTCATGGTCAGATACGACACCGTACACAAGGTGTACATGCTGTGGGACCAAGCGGCTAGAAAGCTCATTAGGAGCCAAGAGGTCGAGTTTGATGAAAAGACGCTCGGCAATGGAGAGTCGGTGGCCCCTGTCCATGCTCCTAAATGAGGAGAGTGGGTTGTGTTGCTCGAGTCAGGTGATCAGGCACCAGAAACTGGCAGATGGTGCCAGTGAAGGATGGCACTGCTAAGAGAGAGGCCGTACATGCTCACACAGCGACGGACTGTGACACTAAATCTGAGTCGTCCAAAGCCTCTGAGTGAAACTGTGAGGCCTGTGGCTCTTCCTCAAACAACGGATCACGGGCAGTGCAAGAGGAACAGAAGCAACTAAGCCTTGAAGCACCACCAACAACACTCCAACGTAGTACACACCAGAAGAAACGTGCACCCAAGTACGATGCTGAGAATGTGGAATGGACCGCACTTAACTGGTCATGCTTGGCTTAGGGAGAGCATGTGACCGTAACGAAAGCTATGAACATGCGACATACGGCAAAGTGGCAGGAGGTATTCGATAGCGAACTCACATCCATTGAAGAGAACGGAACATGGCTTCTGGTGGAGAAATCCCTAGACGCGCATGTGGTGGGATCAGAGTGGGTACTCCGGAAAACGTTCAAGCAAGATGGTACTATTGGCAAGTACAAGGTAGGAGTCGTGACGAAGGGGTTTCTCCTGCGTTAAGGGTCACGGTACAAGGAAACCTTCGCGCCTGTCGTCACCTTTGCCTCCATCAGATCGACATTGGGCATTACTACCGCAAAAGATCTGGAGGTCCACCAGATGGATGTCAAGACAGCTTTCCTCTATGGGAAGCCAGACAAAGAAGTGGTGATGGAAGTGCCTGCGGGAGACAAAGCTCGGATCCCAGACCAAAGCACCAGAAGGCAGTGAAGCGGATCTTCCGCTACCTTGTTGGAACCATCAACATCAGCATCACCTACAACGGCAACGACTACAGTATCATCGGCTACACAGATGTAGATTGGTTTTCAAATCCTGAGACCTGCAAGTCCATCTCTGGACATGTGTTTCTCATGAATGGAGGTGCCATCAGCTGGTGCAGCAAGCGGCAAGTGGTTGTGGCCACTTCTAGCAGGGAAGCTAACTATGTCTCTCTCAGCTTTGGAGCCAAGGAAGCAGTTTAGCTTTAGCGTCTCATGGCAGAGACAAGTGGGAGTGTAGTAGTTCTAGTTCCTGTGCGCTTCGACAACCAGAGCGCAATCACACTTGCCAAGAATCCTGAGTCCCATGCACGTACCAAACACATTGACATCGCATATCAGTTCATCAGGCACATAGTGTAGGAGGGTGCAATCAAGCTGGAGTTTACTCCAACCAGCAAGCAGGTCACTGATTTCTGCACCAAGCCAGTGACCCATGAGAAGCAGCCATTTTGCATGAAGGCATGTGGACTCAGTCCACTCTGAGTGCGGCAAAGTGGGAGATTGTTGGGAAAGGAGCCATCCGGCTCAGTTTCACGTCCACATGAGCAAGTTCCAGGAAAGTACCAGATACCTGCTTCGATCATCAATCGGACTTCACCACTGGAGAGATCAGGTGGGGAAATGTCCTCGGTCCAATTTTCATGTCGATCCAACGGTTGGATTGGGAGATATGAATTTTCAAAGTTTCGGGGGTCATGGACTGTCGATGTCTGCATGGGCATGGGTGATGGCTCCATGCCTTAGCCTGAGAAAAGAAAAAGGCAAGAGGTCGAGGGTCAAGACCTGATGGGAGAAATATCCAAAAAGGTCCTTGGTCTTAGGATTGCCTTGTCAGAGTGTGCTGACTAGGATAAAGGTACCTCTCCTTACTTTTTAGGTGATGTGAGATCCTTGTGTGCTAGCCATGGACACATGGCGATTCTCCATGGGTTTGTGGGTTATGTGACCACTAGGAGTGTGCCATTTTCTAGCTCTCTAGGTCGTGTGTGAGTGGTCAGCCTCACACGCTAGCTGCTGCCTTTTTTAGCCTTGGTGATGCTCAGTGCTGCCCTTGAATGGCGGCGCTACTCCTGCTTCTACTACTGCTTCTGCCAGAAATCAAAGTGATAGAAAACGGACTATAAAGGCCAGCATACTAGGAATTTTAAAAAACACAGTCAACCACTAGAAAATTCAGCTCAAAAATTTTCAGATAGACCAATAAAACATGGTCATCCACTGGGGATTTTGAAAGACATGCCCTCTTGAAAACCGGGTATGCTTCTGCTCCTACTCCAGCTCACACCAGCCATTTTGTAAACGGTGTTTCTCCTAAACATACCCATGGAATGCAAATATTTTTGTACCACCAGAAAGCTTAGGAAAAATACTTTTATTCGTATGTGCTACTTTTTAAATTTGACAAAGAATCAAGAGAGTTATTGTCATCACAAGGCGACAGTCTTACTTAGAGAGAAGAGTATATCCTTGGCTGACCTTGTTTTGAACATAACTCTCAATCCAACTCTTGGATCTTCAGGATTTTGTGCTTATTGGAAGGTTTGTCTCTTGAACTTGAAGATCCTGTGGTCAATCATGTAAATTGATGAAGGTTTGACCCCCACCCATTACTCTCAAAGTGACGGCCTGTGCTGGCTAAAAGTAAAAAAGCTTGGCTTTGATACCAAGTGTTGGTACTGGAGGAGAGAGGGAGCCTTGGAGCGAGCATGTGGGACAGGAAGGGCATCCCTTGTGCTGAAGAATGGTTGTTAAATCACTCAAATGATGGAATACATATCGAGCTAGAGCTTGGGCAAGTCAGTCCCCTCACAAGCCACACCACTTAGCCACGGAGGCTAAGGCTCACATACTAGATTTCATAATCTCACAAAAGGGAGGAAATCAGCCTAGCAATCAGGCTGACTACTCACACACAACCTAAAGAGCTAGAAATTACTCTCATGGCACACTCCTAGTGGTCACATAACCCACAATCCCATGGAGGATCGCCATGTGTCCATGGCTAGCACACAAGGATCTCACCTCACCTAAAAACTTAGGAGAGGTACCTTTTTCCTAGTCAGCACACTCAGACAAGGCGACCCAAGAATCAAGGACCTTTTTTGGATATCTCTCCCATCAGGTCTTGACCCTGGACCTCTTGCTTTTTTTCTTTTCTCAGGCTAGGGCATGGAGCCATCGCCCATGGTCACCCGGATATCGGTGGTCGATGACCCAGAAAACTTCGAAAATTCATATCTCCCAATCCGACCATTAGATCGGCCTCAAATATGGACCATATACATTGTGCCACCTGATCTTTCCAATAGTGAAATTGGATCGGCAATCGGAGCAGGTATCTGGTAGCTCCCAGGAACTTGCTCCTATGGACCTGAAACTGAGCACGATGGCTCGCTTCCCAACAATCAATGCATGAGTCACAGTGTGTCCACCTCCCAGGTATCACACATGCATCAAAGTCTTATGAGAAGCTTGCACGTGTACATCAATGAATGGCTCTTGCAAATCGCATCTTCATCGTTCAAAAACTGATTTCGATGAGGATGAGCAAGGCAAAGTTAATTTCGGACTTGCAGTTGCAGTTTAAAGGACTGCCACACAAGGTGATCCAAATGAAGTGGGAAATCGCACCAATATAAAGGCCATGATGCTCTTCATGGCGCTAGCTAAAAGCTGGAATCCTCTAATCATCCTTTTTGACAGTTGGAAGGAGGAGGATTTGACGTATGAGGCAGTGTCTAAATACGTGCGCAACGGGGCCACGCGTCGCAGTGGTAATGAGGCTAACAATTCAGCCTATCCTATATAGTACGGTTGTTGTGGCAACAATTCCTCTTCTTGTCAGAGTAACAACGGAAGTGGTGGCGGTGGAGGAAAAGGCAATGATATTGGATTGAGAGGAAAGAGAGCCTTGGAGCGTCAAACATGTGGGACTGGAAGGGGTTCACTTGTGCTGAAAGATGGTCGTAAAAGTACCCAAAATGATGGAATACATATTAAGCTAGAGCTTGGACAAGTCAGCCCTCTCACAAGCCACACCACTTAGTCATGGATGCTACGGCTCACACACTAGAGTCCACAATCTCACACAAGAGAGGAAATGAGCCTAACAATCAGGCTGACGACTCCCACACAACCTAGAGAGCTAGAAAATGCTCTCATGGCACACTTCTAGTGGTCGCATAATCCACAATCTCATGTAGGATCGCCATTAGTCAATGGCTAACACACAAGAATCTCAACTCACCTAAAAAGTAAGGAGAGGTACCTTTTTCCTACTCCACACACTCAGGAATGGCAACCGAAGAATCTAGGATCTTTTTCGATATTTCTCTCATCAGGTCTTGACCCTGGACTTCTTGTCTTTTCCTTTTCTCAGGCTAAGGCATGGAGCCATGGCCCATGGTCACCCATATATCAGCAGTCCATGACCCTAAAAACTTCAAAAATTCATATCTCCCAATCCAACTGTTAGACCGGCCTGAAACTTGAACAGTAGACATTTTACTACCTAAGCTTTGAAATGGAGAACTCAGATTGACGATCGCAGCATGCACCTGGTAGTTTCTTGGAACTTGCTCCTGTGGACCTGAAACTGAGTCGGATTACTCCTCCAAGTATCTCTCAACCTGCCCGAGGTGACGGTCTTGAAAACGGATTGTGACACAATTGTTCCCACCCACCACTCTTGGTATTGCAAGCAAAAGATGATATCACCCTTTGAGCCAAGGTTCCACACTGAGCAGTTCATAGGAATCACTTCCTTGCACTGTGTGCTTAGCACCTGGTCACTTTCGTGTAAGGAGCGAACTCCTGGGGCTTAGACCAACCAATGCTTCTTTAGTGTCTGCCTTTTGTGGACAACTCTGTCAGGAGTCTCAAAGGTAAGAACTATACTCAATGAAACTTAACTGAGAGGTTCTTATAGTCCTAGATCTAACCTCTAGCCTAGGGGCGTACTGGCTCCTTGGATGAGCCACTTAAGGGGTAATCTGGATTGCGTCATCCCCCCTGCATATATGGCGCTACGTGTGACCGTCGAGTAGCGCCAACCACTAGGAAGGACATTGGCTTGTTCTAGGATGTCTCTCAGAACCTTCCTCTCCCCCTTTTGTTCACATAGAATATTAGTCACCGGGCTAGGATTTGACCAAGTGACCTCTCGCTCTAAAGACTAACTCAAGAACGTCTAAGCCACAAGGAGTTGTCCTATGCAGTGCATGCCTTGTCTATCTGGACCAGACCTAGGGGACTTCGTCCAAGGGAGCAATACATGACTAGTCCGTCCTGTGCCTGTCCGAATATCAGCCATGGACAAGGAGCATATCAGGTCAATAAACTCTCCTTTGCAACTCTGTCCATTAGATGTGAGATCTCTCCTCTCTCCAGTAGTCTTGGCCTCAGTCTTTGTCCACTGCATTGACCATACATATGCCTCGAGTACCTATAGAGTGCAATTTGCTCTCTAGCGCCTTTGTGATACAATGTACAAGAATCTTCCTGGTCTCCACATATTCCAGGTCCACGATCTTGTTTGCCACCACGTCGCGTTAGTAGTGGTACCTGATGTCGATGTACTTGGTCCGCCGGGGGATGACATCATCCAATGCCATTTTCATGGCGCTCTTGTTGTCGATGTGGACCTTTGCTACCTCCTTTTGTGGCAATTTCATCTTGGCAAACAAACTCATAGTCACTGTGTCTCCTTGCATGCTTCTGAAAAAGGGATGTACTTACCTCAGCGGTAGAGAGGGAGATAAAGTCTTGTTTTCTACTTGCTCAAGAGACTGCACCACCATTCAAGGAGTACACAAAGCCAAAGGAGGAGCTTCTGTCATCGATTCTTCCTCCCGAGTCGGCGTCTATGTAAGACACCAGTCGCAGCGGGTGAGATCCTTCTTGGCCTCCAAATAGGAGTCCCATGTGTCAGGTCTTCTTTAGATAGCGCATGATGCGCTTGACTGCTTGCGAGTGCTATGGCCCTGGATTGGCCACAAACTTGCTCGCTTGTCTCACAGAATAGGACATGTCAAGGCATGTTCCTAGCATGGCATACACGAGGCTTCAAATAGCATACTGATAGAGAATGTTCTCCATGTCAAGCCGTTTTGATTCCGTATTGGGGTTCATGGAGGAGGAGAGCTTGATGTCTGTTGCCATGGGTGTGCTGACGGACTTGTCATCCTCTATTTTGTACCACATGAGGACTTCCATGATGTACTTGGTCTTGTTCAGCTCGATGGTGCCTGCTCCTCGATTGCGGTGGATGGCTATCTTGAGGTAGAACTTGAGCAGACACTTGTCCTTCATCTTGAACCTGTTACTGAGATTTGTCTTCAGCTTGTTCAACAGCTCGACCGATGACAAGCAGATGATCAGGTCATCCATGTACGGTACAACCAGCATCAAGCCTTGCTCATCCTCTTGCACCTATACATTAGGCTCATTCAGGCAGTGCGTGAAGGTGAGTCCAGCCATGAAGCTGTCCATCTCCTTGTACCACATCCTTGGGGCCTGTTTCATCCCATAGAGTGCTTTGACCAGTTTGTAAACCTTGTCCTTTGGAGCTTTCACTCCCTCGGGCACTTCCATCAGTACTTCTTTGTCTAGCTTCCTGTACAGGAAATATGTCTTGACATCCATCTGCTAGACCTCCAGATCTTTTGTAGCAGCGATGTGCAACATGGATCCGATGGAGGCAAATGTGACGACAAGCGTGAAGGTCTCCTCGTATCCTAAGCATGCACGCTGGGAAAACCCTTTCGCCACTACTCTTGTCTTGTTCTTGTCGATAGTACCATTCAGCTTGAACGTTTTTCCGGAGTACCCACTTTGACCCCACCACATGTGCGTTTTGGGGCTTGTCCACCAAAACTCATGTTCTGTTCTCTTCAATGGATGCGAGTTTGCTATCCCCTGCCTCCTTCCACTTGGCCGCATCTGACATGTTGATAGCCGCCGTTACGGTCACAAGCTCTCCTTGAGCCAAGCATAACCAGCTGAGTCCGGTCCATTCCGCACTCGCTGCATCATACTTGGGCGCAGGTTTCTTATGGCGCATACAATACGGAGTGTTGCTGATGGTGCTTCAAGGCAAAGTTGCTTCTGTTGCTCCTGATCTGTTCTTCAAAGAAGAGCCGCCGACCTCAGGGTTTGACTCAGAGTCCTCGGATGACTAAGACTCAGTGTCAGATTCAGTGCTTGTATCAGCGTGCACAGCCACTCTCCCTGTAGTACCATCCTTCACTGGCACCATGTGCCAGTTTTCTAGTGCTTGATTATCTGACTTGAGCAAGACAATTGTTACTTCTGATTTGGGAGCATGGACAGGGTCCAGCGACTCTCCCTTGCGGAACATCATTTCATTAAAGTCGACATCTCGGCTCCTCATGAGCATTCTAGCCGCTTGGTCCCACAGCATGTATGCCTTATATGCGGTATCGTATGTGACCATAACACACTTACAAGCACATGCATCCAGCTTGCCACTTCTTTCTCCTTTTTGAACCTTTGCCCAAGCTACAGCCAAAGATCCTTAAGTGTGAGGCATCTGGCTTCTTCCCTGATCACGCCGTTTGTGGCATCCTGAGCTGCTTCTCTTGCTTCTTCTTACCACGCCTTCCAAGCGCACGTGCTGGAGTTAGATTCACAAGATAGCAAGCACATCTTGTACCTTCAGCCTTGAAGCAAGATGGGAGTTTAACGTCGAAGGGCATGCTTAGTTGTTCTTCCGAGGATACTCTGGTTCATCGGCTCGGTAACGTCGTTACTTTGTAAGGTGTAAGGCATGGTGGTCTAGTGGTTGATGCCGAGTTGGCTCAACCAGCCTTTGCATGCCTCGTACTCACCACCGTTGTCCGTGATCAATGCTTTGACCTTCTTGCTCGTCTGCCGCTCTACCATCGCGACAAACTCTTGCATCTTTTCCTTGTCCTCTTCCTTTGTCTTGAGGAAGTAGATCCACATCTTGCAATAGTGGTCATCAGTGAAGGTCAAGAAATACTTACTGCTACCGTTTGATTGGGTGCGGAATGGTCTGTACACATCAAAGTGAATCTGGTCCAAGGTTCCTGCCGCACATTGCCCATGATGTTCAAAGGACTTTCTCTTTGCCTTGCCTAGGAGGCATGGCTCACACAGCTTCTTGCACTTTCCCTCGTCATTGGCCTTGCATCCCTCCATCCCATGAACCACTTTGTACTGTTGCATAGCTTGTACTGAGTTGTCAGCCACAGCTCAAGATTTCTGTCGGTGGATTTTGCCACCACGGTGACGGCTTGTGGTGCACCACCAGGCTTTGGAGACTCGGGCTCTTCAACCGCCGGATATCCCTCATTTTTACTGCGAAGGAGTTTGGTCTGCAGGACGTAGAGCCCATCAAGTCTTGGGACCTGTACGACCAGACTCTCCTTGGGATAGGAGATATTGATATCCTTGTTCTTGACAATCACGGCCTCCTCCTCTGTGAAGACGACCATCATGTCATGGTCCGTTATTTAGGATACAGATAGGAGGTTTGCCGCAAAAGACGCCATGTATACCACGTTCTCTACCTTCAAGTCTTTTTTCAGCACCATTGACGTGATACTGATCAACTTTTCTCCCTCGTCTTGCGCATGGACAAGGCTGCCGTTGGTGCACCTAAAGGAACGTTTAGCGCTCCTTAAAGAGTGGTGGTTCGTGTCAGAGTTGAGCCCAAAGGCTCCACGCTTGAGCAGTACCGCCTTTGGTTGCCGGCACGCTCTCAGCCATCATGTTTGTCAACTCCATCTTACCCTTTCATTTGCCCTCATATCTACTACCATGATCTCCGTCTTCCTTCTTGGGAGCCCTGCACTCCCGTGCCCAATGCCTAGGCTTGCCACAGTTATGGCTCTTCCTAGGACGCTTTGAATTCTTTCCACCGCCACCATTGCCTTTTCCAGTCCCGCCACTGCTTCTGCTACTACTCTGACCAAAAGAGGAATTATTGCCACAACCACCATATTGTGCAACATAGAATCAAATGTTAGCCTCACTACCGCTGTGACGCATGGCCTCGTTGCGCACGTACTCGGACACTGCCTCATGTGTCAACTTCTCCTCATTCCAACCGCCAAAGGCGATGATCAGAGGACCCCACCTTTCAGGTAGCACCATGAGGAGGATCATGGCCTGCATGTTGGGGACGATTTCCCAGTTCATTTGGGTCATTTACTGTCGTTGTCCTTCAAACTCCAACAAGAAGCCTGGAATGGACTCTCCCTCACTCACCCTCATCAAAATCAATTTTTGAAGGATGAAGAGGCGATTTGCAAGAGCCATTGATTGAAGTACACGTGCAAGTTCCTCATAAGCCTTTGATGCATGTGGGTGCATAACCCTTTGTCAACCTGCTGGATATGACGGTCTAGAAAACGGATTCCGACATAATGCTTCCAGCCGACTGCTCTTGGTATTGTAACCAAGAGATGATATCACCCTTAGAGCCAGGGTTCCACTGTGAGCAGTTCATACGAATCTCTTCCTTGCACTATGTCCTTGGCACCTGGTCACTTTCGCGCAAGGAGCAAACTCGTAGGATTTAGACCAACCAATGCTTCTTTAGTGTCTACCTCTGGTGGACAACTCTATTAGGACTCTCAAGGCAAGAACTATACTCAATGAGAGGCAACTGACAGGACCTTGTAGTCCTAGAGCCAGCCTCTAGTCTTGGCGCGCAGTGGCTCCTTTGATGATCTACTTTATGGGGCAATCTGGATTGCGTCATCCCCCCTGCCTATATGGCGGTCCTCGTGACCTTTAAAAAGCACCATTCACTAGCAAAGACCTTGTAATGTTCCAAGATGTCTCTTAGAACCTTCTTGTCCCCCTTTTGGTCACAAAGAAAATTAGTCACCAGGCTGGGATTTGACCCAGTGACCTCTCGCTTCATATACTAATTGTGGAATATCTAAGTCCCAGGGAGTTGTCCTAGGTAAGACCTACGTTTGCTATACTATCCAGATTATACCAAGGGGAGTTGCTCCAAAGGAGTAGTGCATGCCTTGTCTATCTAGACCAGACTTAGGGGACTTACATCAAATGGGCAGTGCATGCCCAGTACGTCGTGTGCCTGTCCAAATATCAGCCATGGACAAGGAGGATATCAGGTCAACATAAGCTACACATGCCAATATGGCTGTAGCGCGCATGCCAGATTTTGCCATGTGTGGCCTGCACCACTGCTCCAAGACTCTGCTCGCATGGGATCTTGGTCACCCCCAAAAGGCGGTACATGTCGTCGTCCTTCATCGACCTGACGAACTCCTCTCCCGTTTCCTTGTCAAGGGTGTAGCCATAGTCGTCGGCAAAGACAACTCACTGTCCTGTGTTGGTAAGACAGGACATTTCCACTTCAATGCCACGTGGAGTCTCCAACCACATCTCCACAATCCCAATCCCCTGAGCATACACCACCTGATCATCACCCAAAGCAATTAGTCTGGAGGGAATAGAGAGCAGCTGCGTAAACCACTCCTTGTGGTGCGTCACACTCTTGGTACACCCTAAGTCTTTGTACCATGCTAGATCTGCCTTCTTCTTCTGCGACATGTAAGACTTCGCCATAAAGAGGCGGTCGCGTACCTCCTTGGCCACGTTCATGTTGCCAAAATGGCACACGCAGGTCTGGTTTTGCTGCTGCTGCTACTGCTGCTAACGTTAACGTGACTGTTGCTGCTGTTGCTCTGGAGATTGTTGCTTTTGCTCTTCTTGCTGCTCTTTCAGGTCCCTCTTGAACTTTAAGAGCTCTTTCTTGTAGTGCTCCTCTTTTTGGCAATAGTGGTACTTGCCCTTCTTCTTCCCTCTCTGTTTCTCAGACTACTGCTGCTGCTGGTTGCGTGAGTCCATGGCCATTGACGCTACTTGACTGGTGCTGCTACCGCCGATGCGATTTGCTATATTGCGACACAATTCTCCCTGCACCATGTAGAACTAACACTCCAGGTAGAGAGCAGGCTGGCACTCCAACGTCTCTCGCACTGTGGCATAGCCTATTGGGACTCCCCTCAACAAGAGGAGGAAGAAGAGCGTGTGTTCCACAGGGTTACTAGCCGCTTTGAGCTGCTTTGCGTACTCCTTTGCCTTGTCCAAGTACGCCTCCATCCCTTCGCCACCCTGCATTTTCAACACCATCATCTTCTCCTCCAAAAGCATTACGAATGCAGGATCCTTGCTCTCATTCTTCTTGCACGTGTCCCACCCCTCCTTTGCAATAGCCTTGTCACTCGGGTACTGAAGATGGAGGTTGGAGATGGTGTTGACAAGCAACCTGTTCACCTGCCTGTCCTTCTTTTTCCCCTCCTCATACGCCACTCATACAGCTACAGAAGAACCCGCATCAGCTGCACCCTTTTTTGTCGTCTTCTGTGGGACGACCTGCGCTACGGTGATCCCTCTTCCTTGTGGAACCAGGGCCGACTCGTTTCCGCTCACCACCTCCATCTCTTGCAAAAGAAGGCGGATACAGATCTTCCAAACAATGAAGTTGGTGCATCCCTCGAGCCTTTCCAAAGGCTGGACTACTGTCAAAAGGATTGGTCCTGCCATTTTTTAGCCTTGATGAAGCCCAACGCTGTCCTTCAATGGCGGCGCTACCTTTGCTTCTGCTGCTGCTTCTGCCAGATATCTGTTTGATGAAAAATGGACCGTAAAGGCCAAAAGACTAAGAATTTCGAAGAACAAAATCCACCACTAGAAAAAACACCTAAAAACGTTTAGATCAATCCATAAAACAGGATATGAGCAGGGTATTTTCAGAGATCTGCCCTTTTGAAAAGAGGGTATGCTTCTGCTCCTACTCCACCTCACAAGGAGTGGGCCATGAGAGCATTCTCTAGCTCTCTAGGTCGTATGTAAGTGGTCAGCCTGATTGCTAGGCTGATTTCCTCCCTTGTGTGCGATTATGGACTCTAGTGTGTGGCCTTAGCCTCCATGACTAAGTGGTATGGCTTTTGAGAGGGTTGACTTGCCCAAGCTCTAGCTCCATCATTTTGAGTGATTGAATAACCATTCTTCAACGCAAGTGACGCCCTCCTAGTCCCACATGCTCGCTCCACTAAGGCTCCCTCTCTTCTCTAGATCCAGTAAAAAGCTATGTGAACCATGCCTCTAAGGCAAGGTAAGAGAAATCCCTTTGAGGGTAATGGGCAATGTGCGGCAACTATCTTGGACCTGATTCAGTCTGATGTGTTCGGACCATTCCACTCCCCTTCGAACAACGGTAGCAATAATTTCTTGACTTTCATCAATGATCACTGTTGCAAGATGTGGATCTCTTCATCAGGAGAAAAAGAGAGGTTAAGGAAACGTTGCAAGAGTTTTTTGCGATGGTAGAGCGATAGACAAGCAAGAAGGCAAAGGCACTACGCACGGACAATAGTGGTGAGTACGAGGTGTGCAAGGGCTGGTTCAGCAAACATGGCATCAACCACCAGACCACCACGCCCTCCCCCTAAGAGGCATGGTGTTGCCAAAGTGGCTCATCCAACAAGCCATTGCGCGCCTAGGCTAGAGGCTGGTTGTCAGACTATAGGAACCTGTTAGTTGCCTATCAATGAGAACAGTTCTTCCCTCTGAGACTCCTCACAAAGTTGTCCACTAGAGGCGGACACTAAAGAAGCATTGGTTGGTGTTAGCCCCATGGGTTCACTCCTCGCGCAAAAGTGACCAGATGCTAAGTCCACAGTGCAAGGAAGCGATTCCTATGAACTTCTTAGTGTGGAACCTTTACTCTTAGGGTCATATCATCTCTTGGCTGCAATACCAGGAGCGGTCGGCACAAACCATGGTGTTGGAACTCGTTTTCTAGACCGTTGCCTCAGGCAGGTTGACTAAGGGTTATGGACCCTAACTGACAAGTTGTAATGCACGCTTCTATGCACTGTTACACCCACTCTGTCTTAAAGCGTACATGAGCTCCATCAGCTCCAACTGCTCCGTCTGCTCCATCAGCTCCAACAGCGCATTTTCGTACTTAGCGAACAAGGGCCAAGGATAAGCTCTACCCTTGGAGGCACGACCCAAGGTTTGCTAGTTTGCATTCTTCTCTGTTTGCAGGTGATCAACGGCTAAGGGGTAAGCGACGGATCTGCACCTTCTAAACTGGTAGCAGACAAGAGCCTACATCAGCCTACATCGGCCTTAACAAAGCAGAGAAGCAGAGAACCGGTCTGACGATGCACACGATGCTCACTCTCAAGTAGGTCAATTGTGGGATCTCAAAGTTCATAGGGTTTGGTGTTCCCTTGTGGAGATAAAACTTTAGATTATCATGAGGGTGCGTAGCTATTTGAAGATACTCCTTGGAGAAGAGGTTGAACCTCCAAAAACAGATCTTGGATATGAAGCGTCGAGTGTCAAAAATGACATGGCATTTGCGATTCTTTAAACATCAGTGCATGAGTCACATCATGTCCACCTCCAAGGTAGTACGCATGCATCAAAGGTTTATGAGAAGCTTACACATGTACACCAATGAATGACTCTCGCAAATCGCCTCTTCATCCTTCAAAAGCTGATTTCGCTGAGGGTGAGTGAGGGAGAGTCGATTCCGGACTTCCTTTTACAGTTTCAAGGAGTGGAAAGTCGACACTTACATGTAGGCCATGATCTTCCTCATGGCGCTACCTGAAAGCTAGGGTCCTTTGATCACTGATTTTGGCAGTTGAGAGGAGGAGAGTTTGACGTTTGAGGCGGTTCCGACTACGTGCGCAACAAGGCCATGTGTTGTATTGGTAGCGAGGCTAACATTTCAGCGTATGCTGCATAGAATGGTGGTCGCGGTAACAATTCCTTTGCTCCTCCGAGTAGGAGCGAAAGCGGTGGCGATGGAGGAAAAGGCAATGATGGCGGTGGAAAGAGTTCAAAGCGTCCTGGGAAGTGCCATAACTATGGTCAGCCTGGGCATTGGGCACGGGAGTGCAAGGCTCTCAAGAAGGAAGATGGAGAGCATAGTGGTAGACATGAGGGCAAAGGAAAGGGTAAGAAGGAGTTGATGAATATGATGGCTGAGAGCTTATGAGGGCAAGGGAGCGTTAGTGCCCAAGCGTGGAGCCTACGGGCTCGACTCTGGCACGAACCACCACACTTCAAGAGAGAAGGATGGATTCATCTCCATTGGGGACACTGAACTTCGCTTCAGGCATGCCAACGGCAGCCTTGTCAATGCGCAAGGCGAGGGAGAAAAGTTGATTAGCATCAAAGTAAAACGATGTTAAAAAGACCTGAAGCTAGAGAATGTCGTCTACATGCTGTTATCTACACCAAACCTTTTGTCAGTGTCCAAAATCACGGACCACGACATGACAGTAGTCTTCACGAATGAGGAGGCCGTGATTGTTCGGAAAAAGGACATCAAGATCTCCTCTACCAAGGAGAGGCTTGTCGCAATGGTCCAAAGAGTTGGGCTGTTCGTGCTATAGATCAAACCCCTTGAAACTACAAATGAGGAATATGCGGCGGTTGAAGAGCCCAAGTCTCCAAAGCCAGAAGTTGTACCACAAGCCGTCACCGTGGCGGCCAACACCACCGACACGGATGTTGAGCTGTGGCATAGACGGTTTGGCCATGTGGTCGATAGCAAACTACAAGCTATGTAACAACATGAAGTGGTTCATGGGATGGAAGGATTCAAGGCCAAGGATGAAGGAAAGTGCAAAAAGCTGTGTGAGCCATGCCTCCAAGGCAAGGCAAAGAGAAAGCCCTTTGAGTGTAATGGGCAATGTGCGGCAACAATCTTGGACATGATTCACTCAAATGTTTGCGAACTATTCCGCACCCCTTCGAACGGCGGCAGCAAGTATTTCTTGACCTTCATCGATGATCACAGTCACAAGATGTGGATCTGCTTCCTCAAGACAAAGGGAGAGGTCAAGGAGAAGTCGCAAGAGTTTGCCGCAATGGTAGAGCGGCAGACAAGCAAGAAGGTAAGAAGGTAAGGCACTGTGCAGAGACAACGATGGAGAGTACAAGGTATGCAAAGGCTGGTTGAGCCGGCACAGCATGAACAAACAGACAACCACGCCTTACATCCCCTGGAGTAATGGCATTGTCTAGCGCATGAACCAGACTATCCTTGGCATGACACGAAGCATACTCTTTGACGCCAAACTCCCACCTCGCTTTAGGGCTGAAGCTGCAAAAACTGCTTGCTACCTTATGAATCTCACTCTGGCAGCAAAGGTTGGAAGGCGTGGTAAGAAGTAATAAGAGAAGCCGCTCAAGACTCCACATGAGGCTTGGTCACAAAAGAAGGCAGATGCCTTATACTTGAGGGTCTTTGGTTGTACTGCCTAGGTAAAGGTCCAAGTAGGAGAAGGAAGTCGAAAGCTAGATGCACGTGCTTGTAAGTTTGTAATGGTCCGATACGACACCGCACACAAGGCGTACGGGCTTTGATGAAAGGACGCTTGGCAAGGGAGAGTGGCTAGACCGTGTCCATGCTCCCAAATCAGGAGAGTGGATTGTGTTGCTCGAGTTAGGTGATCAAGCACCAGAAACCTGGCAAGCTGAAACAAAGACCCTCTCTGACACTAAGTTTGAGTCGTCCGAGGCCTCTAAGTCAAACTCTCAGGCAGGTGGCTCTTCCTCAAACAATGGATCACTGGCAGGGCAAGAGCAGCAGAAGCAACTAAGCCTTGAAGCACTGCCAGCAACACTCCGGCATAGTACGCGCATGAAAAGACCTCCGCCCAAATATGATTATGAGAGTGCGGAATGGACCGGACTCAGCTTGTCATGCTTTGCTCAGGGAGACCTTTGACCGTAACGGAGGCTATGAACATGCCAGATGCGGCCAAGTGGAAGTAGGCAGTGGATAGTGTACTCGCATCCATTGAAGACAATGAAACATGAGTTCTGGTGGACAGACCCCTAAACGTGCATGCAGTAGGGTCAAAACGGGTACTCCGGTAAAACATTTAAGGAGGATGGTTCTATCGACAAGTGCAAGGCAAGAGTTGTGGCGAACGGATTTTCCCACCGTGCACGCTTGGAGTAAGAGATCTTTGTACCTGTCGTCACCTTTACCTCCATTAGATCCATGTTGGACATCGCTCCTACAAAAGTTCTGGAGGTCAACCAAATGGATGTCAAGATAGCTTTCCTCTACGGGAAGGTACACAAAGAAATACTGGTGAAAGTACCCAAGGGAGTGAAAGCTCCAGAAGGCAAGGTTTGCAAAGAGGTCAGATTTCTCTACGGGCTGAAACAGGCCCAAAGGATGAGGTACAAGGAGATGGACGGCTTCATGGCCAGGCTCACCTTCACATACTGCCAGAATGACCCTAGTGTCTATGTGCAAGAGGATGAGCAAGGGTTGATGCTGGTTGCATTGTACATGGATGACCTGATCATCTGCTTGTCATCGGTCCAGCTGTTGAATAAGCTTAAGACAGGTCTCAGCAACAAGTTCAAGATGAAGGACATGGATCCGCTCGAGTTCTACCTCGGGATAACCGTCCACCGCAATCGAGCAGCAGGCACCATCGAGCTTAACCAGACCAAGTACATCATGGAGGTCCTCAAGCGCTACAACATGGAGGACAACAAGCCCATCAGTACACCCATGACAACAAACGTCAAGCTCTCCTCCTCTATGAGCCCCACCACGGAAGTAGAACGGCGTGAGATAAACTACATTTCCTACCAGTCTGCTATTGGAAGCCTCATGTATGCCATAGTAGGAACACGCTCTGATATTTGCTATGCAATCGGACAAGTGAGCAGGTTTGTGGCCAATCTAGGGCCACATTACTGGCAAGCAGTCAAGCGCATCATGCGCTATCTATAGAAGACCCGACACATGGCACTCTTGTTTGGAGGCCAAGAAGGATCTGACCCCATGCGACTGGTATGCTACACAGACACCGACAAGGTGAGAAGAATCGATGACAGAAAGTCCACCTCGAGCTTTGTGTGCCTCTTGAATGGTGGTGTAGTTTCTTGGCCAAGCAGAAACCAAGACTATGTCTTCCTCTCTATCGCTGAGGCAAAGTATATCGCTCTCTCCGAAGCACGCAAGTAGACACAGGGGCTACGCTGCTTGCTTGCCAAGATGAAAGTGCCACAAAGAGAGGCAACAGAGATCCGCATCAAGAACAAGGGCGCCATGAAAATGGCAATGGATGATATCATCCTGTGGTCCTAAAAACTTTGAAAATTCATATCCCCCAATCCCGCCGTTGGATCGGCCTCAAATGGTTTAATCTAGATAGTATATCATCCAGATTGCCTATACTATCCAGATTAGAGCCATCCAGCTCAATTTCAGGTCCACGCAAGAAAGTCCCAAAAAACTACGAGATGCCTGCTACAATTGTCGATCCGACTAAACCATTGCAAAAATGAGGTGGCAAAATGTCTACGGTCCAGGTTTGAGGCCGATCCAATAGTTGAGTTAGGAGATATGATTTTTCAAAGTTTTTGGGGTCATCGACTGCCGTGATCTGGATGACCATGGGTGATGGTCCATGCCTTATCGTGAGAAAAGAAGAAAACTAGAGGTCCAGGGTGAAGACCTGATGGGAGAAACATCCAAAAAGGTCCTAGATTCTTGGGTTACCTTCTCAGAGTGTGCTGACTAGGAAAAAGGTACATCTCCTTACTTTTTAGGTTAGGTGAGATCCTTGTGTGCTAGCCATGGACACATGGCAATTCTCCACGGGATTGTGGGTTATGTGACCACTAGGAGTATGTCATGAGAGTATTTTCTAGCTCTCTAGGTTGTGTATGAGTTGTCAGCCTGATTGCTAGGCTGATTTTCCCTCCTGTGTGAGACTATGGACTCTAGTTTGTGAGCCTTAGCATCCATGACTACGTCGTGTGGCTTTTGAGAGGGCTGACTTGTCCAAGCTCTAGCTCTATATGTACTCCATCATTTTGAGTGATTCAACAACCATTCTTCAGCACAAGTGATGCCCTTCCAGTCCTACATGCTTGCTGCTCCAAGGCTCCCTCCCTCCTCAAGTCCCAATACTTGATATCAGAGTTGAGTTCTGCCACTTTCAGCCAGCACAGGCCGTCACTTTGGAAGTGACAAGTTGGAGTCAAACCTTTAACCAATTTGAGAATCAACCATTCAATCTTCAATTTGAAGCAAAAAGCTTTTCAAAGAGCTCAAAATCACAAACATCCAACGATCGGATGGAGAGTTATGCTCAAAACTAGGTCGGCCAAAGCTACACTCTTCACTCTGAGTAAGACTGTCGCCTTGTGATGACCTGAACTCTCTTGTTTCTTTGTCAAGATTAAAATGTAGCACATAATAATTAAATTCTTTTGTCTCAGCTTTCCATTGGTGCAAAAATATTTGCATTCCATCAGTACATGTGGGAGAAACTATGTTTACAAGCTGGGTGGTCTGTGATCGAGTAGGACGAGTTGTATACCTTGTTTTCAAAAGGGCATATCTCTAAAAATCCCCTTTAGATGACCCTGTTTCATGGGTCTATCCAAAGGTTTTTGAGCTGAATTTTCCAGTGGTGGGCTCGTTGATTCCAAATTCCCACTTCTGGCCTCTAAAGCACATTTTCTGTCAGACAGATTTCTGGAATAAGCAGTAGCAGAAGAAGGGGTAGCACCGCTACTCAAGGGTAGCGCTGAGCATCACCCAAGCTCAAAATGGCAGCATCAGGCCTGGTATTAGCAGCCCAAGCTTTGGAGAGGCTGGAAAGACGCGCCAACTTCACCTTTTGGAAGATCCGTACCAGCCTCCTTTTCGAGCAGAGGGGCTTATGGGAAGTGGTTAGCGGCGACAAGCGCGCCACGCTTCCACAGGTAAATGGACTCAGCACAACGGAGGTGGTGGTGGGGAAGATGCCGCAAAAGGGTGCAGCAGATGCAAGTTCATTTATAACTGCAGCAGCAGCATATGAGGAGTTGAAAAAGAAGGACAGGCATGCCTACAGACTTCTTGTCAACACCATCTCCAATCCGAATCTTCATTACGTGATAGACAAGGCTACTGCAAAAAAGGGATGGGATACGTAATGCAAGATGGATGAGAGTAAGGATCCTGCATTCCTCATGCTTTTGGAGGAGAACATGATGGTGTTGAAAATGCAGGGTGGCGAAGGAATGGAGACGTACTTGGATAGGACAAAGGAGCTGGCGAAGCAGCTCAAAGCGGCCTGAAATCCTGTGGAAGACACGCGCTTCATCCTTCTCTTGTTGAGGGGACTCCCAACGAGCTATGACACGGTACGAGAGACGTTGGAGGACCAGCCGACTCTTGACCAAGACTTGATCTGTATGCACGT
The DNA here is from genome assembly GCA_023375785.1 of Penium margaritaceum. Lineage (NCBI taxonomy): Eukaryota > Viridiplantae > Streptophyta > Zygnematophyceae > Desmidiales > Peniaceae > Penium > Penium margaritaceum. Next base: position 278,545 of record SZWC01000039.1, on the reverse strand, counting down.
GGCGCAGGTAGAGCTGCATCGCAACGAAGCAAAACGCAATGGCGGTAGCAGCGGTAGTGAAGCAGCTTTCATGGCCATGGGCTCACGCAACCAGCAGCAGCAATCTAAGTAGCAGAGAAGCAAAAAGAAAGGCAGTTGCCACTATTGCCAAAAAGGGGGACACTACAAGAAAGAGTGCTTCAAGTTCAAGAGGAACCAGAAGGAGCAGTAGCAGCAATAGCAAAAGTAAGAATCTCCAAAGCAATAGAAGCAACAGTCACAGCAATGTGAGCACCAGCAGCAGTAGCAGCAGCAGCAGATCCAGACAGGTGTACGCCATTTTGGCAACATGAATGAGGCAAGGGAGGTACGCGACTGCCTCTTCATGGCGAAGCTCAACATATCGCAGAAGGAGATGGATCTGGCCTGGTACAATGACTCCAGGTGTATCAAGAGCCTCATGTACCACAAAGAATGGTTTACGCAGCTGCTCTCCATTCATCCTCGTTTGATTGCTTTGGATGATGATCGGGTGGTGTATGCTGAGGAGATTGGGATGTGGAGATGTGGTTGGACAGCCCGCGTGGCATTGAAGTAGGACTGTTCCATGGCGTGCTATACGTACCTAATGCTGCGTTCAATGTTCTCTGAGTGTCCTCTCTCACCAACACAGGACTGCGAGTCGTCTTTGACGACGACTATGACTGCGAGTCGTCTTTGACGATGACTATGACAACACGGGAGAAGAGTTTCCTAGGTCTGTAAAGGAAGGCAACATCTATCGCCTATTGGGGACGACTAAGATCCCGCACGAGCAGAGTCTTATGGCAGTGGTGCACGCCACATTGGCATGCGCGCCTTGTAGCAACTTCAAACAAAGCAGAGGGTACGTGACTTACTAACCATTTCTAACTTTGAGCAGCAGTTGTACATCAACTATTTGGAGGGAAAGTAGCATCGCGAGGTGTTCTCTGGAGCAGGGGAGCACGCGAAAAAGGTACTAGAGCTAGTCCACACAGACTTGTGTGGCCCGATGCAGACCCACAGCTTTGGAAGCTCTAGGTGTTTTCTCACCTTCATTGATAATTTCAGCCGTGACACTACTGTGAACATCCTTTCCTCCAAGGACCAGTGGTTTGACAGGTTCAAGGAGTTCAAGGCCATGGTAGACAACCATATTGGCAAGAAAATCAAGGCGCTGCGCAACGACCGCGGTGGAGAGTACCGGAGCAAGGAGTTCTAAGACTATCTCGCAGTAGCAGGCATCAAGGCATAGCACACTACGCCATACTCGCTACACCAGAACGGTGTAGTAGAACGCACCAATTGTACCATCGTTGAATCGGCGTGCTCCATGTTGCACGTTGCTCGTCTCACGTACGAGGTTTGGGCTGAAGCACTGAGCACTACGTTGTACATGAAAAACTACAGTCGAACCAAGGCCCTGCAGCAGATGACGGCGTACGACGCGTGGTTCGACAAGAAGCCGAGCCTGGATCATCTTCGCGTATTTGACAGTTTGGCGCACATGCATGGCCAAAGGACAAGCGGCAAAAGTGGACCCCAAAGAGTGCGCAGATACTCATGAGTGGCTACAACATGGCAAGCAAGGCATATTGCCTCTACGAGAGGGATATAGGCCACGTCATCATCTCGAGGGATGTCATCTTTAACAATAGGCACCGTCATCGGCACCAACATTATGTGTGAGGAGGTAGCAAAAGCAATAGCTGACGAGGCAGTGGGACTAGATATCCTTCCTGACCCACTCTCTCCTCATCCTTCCTCCACTGTGACAGTGGAATAACATGTCTACTCTCCCATGTCTGATACAGCAGATAAAGCAGCCTCATCGGCAAAAATAGAGGAAACGATGTACCACAATGAGCAGGAGCAGTTGTGCCAATAGCACCGTGCCAGCCACCTGATAACGCTCCAGTACTAGGTCGCAGGTACCCCCTTAGGGTGGGCTACAAGCCTGGTGAGCGCGGGCATTTTTGGATGCTCCAAAAACCAGACCAAATGAACGTCGGAGTTGCAGCAGACTCTGATGAGCCAACGTTGTACAAAGAGGCCATGGCTACACCTGATGGAGCACATTGGGCACAAGCTGGGAACAAGAGATAAAGTCGCAGCTCGAGAATGGTACGTGGGAGCAGACTGAGCATCCACCTGGATTCAAGGTAATCAAGTACAAGTGGGTCTTCAAGACGAAGGAGGGAGCTGATGGCAACCTGCAATAGTACAAGGAAAGGCTGGTTGCCAAGGGCTACTCATAGTAGGAAGGCATGGATTATACAAAAACCTTTGCCCCTGTTGCCAAGTTTGCCTCTGTGCATACGTTCCTTTCCTCTGCAGCACTAGAGGACTTTAAGGTCTACTACATGGACGTCAAGACGGTATTCCTGAACAGTAACCTGGAGGAGAAGATTCACCTGGTTTCCAAGCGCTTCCAAATGTCTGATCTCGGGCAGGTGTCATACTTCCTCCAAATCCAGATCACGCATGACCGCAAATCCCGCTCTCTCTTGCTGCATTAAGGATGTCATGCAGCCGTTCGGCATGGCAGAGGCAAAATCCATCAGCACGCCGCTAGAGACGCGGCAGTACCTCGTGAGCTTCAATGGAGAAGTAGATGCAGCTCAGGAGCAGAAGTACCAGAGCCTCATGTACCAGGCCGGACCTCGTACAGGCTGTTTGTGCTATAAGCAAGCACATGGCGAATTGGAGCTTCCTCTACCTTGGTGGAACCATCAACATCTGCATCACCTACAACGGCAATGACAACACGTCGGCTATATAGACACAGATTAGGCTTCAAACCCTGAGGACCACGAGTCTATCTCAGGACATGTGTTCCTCATGAATGGTGGGGCCATCAGTTTGTGCAGCAAGCGGCAGGTGGTCGTGGCCACCTCAAGCACGGAAGCTGAATACGTCTCTGTCAACTTCAGAGCCAAAGAAGCAGTTTAGCTTCAGCGTCTCATCGCAGAGATGAGTTGGAGTGCAGCAGTTCCAAATCCTATGCGCATCAATAACGAGCGCGTAATCGCACTCCCTAAGAATCCTGAGTTCCATGCACGTACCAAGCACATTGACATCGCATACCACTTCGTTCGGCACATGGTACAGGAGGGTGCTATCAAGGTGTAGTTCACACCAACCAGCAAGCAAGTGGATCAATTCTGCACCAAGCCAGTGACGCGTGAGAAGCAGCAGTTTTGCATGGAGGCATGTTGATTTAGGCCACTTTGATTGCGGCAAAGTGGGAGAATATAGGTAAAGGAGCCATCCGGCTCAGTTTCAGGCCCTCAAGAGAAAGTTCTAGGACACTCCTAAATGCTTGTTCCGATTGTCAATCTGACATCTTCATTGCCAATATCAGGTATCAAAATGTGTATGGTCCAATTTTTAAGCCGATCTAACAATCCGATTGGCATATATGAATTTTCAAAGTTTTTGGAGTCATCGACTGCCGATATCTCGGTAACCAAGGCCGATGGCTCCATGTCCTAGCCTGAGAAAAGAAGAAGGCAAGAGGTCGAGGATTACCTAATGGGGGAAATATCCAACAAGGTTCTAGATTCTTGGGTCACCTTGTAAGAGTGTGCTGACTAGGAAAAGGTACATCTCCATTATTTTTAGGTGAGGCAAGATCCTTGTGTATTAGACATGGAAACATGATGATTCTCCATGGGACTGTGGGTTGTGTGACCACTAGGACTATGCCATGAGAGCATTTTGTAGCTGTTGAGGTTGTGTGTGAGATGTCAGCCTGATTCCTAGGCTGATTTTCTCTCTTGTGTGAGATTATGGACGCTTGAATATGAGTGTTAGCCTCCATGGCTAAGAGGTGTAGCTTGTGAGATGGATGACTTGCCCAAGCTCTAGCTCAGTATGTATTCCATCACTCTGAGTTATTCAATAACCATTCTATAGCACAAGTGATGTCTTTCCAGTCCCACATGCTTGTTGTTCCAAGCCTTGTTCCATCCTCCATTTCCAATTTCACCCTACACAGTCACTCTCCGTGGAGCACCATTCTTCATTGGCACCATTTGCCAATTTTCTAGTACCTGATCACCAGGTCGTGGCTCGGTTTCATGTCCACATGAACATGTTCCAAGAAACTACCAGATCCCTGCTCCGATCATCCATTTGACCTCATTATTGGAAAAATCAGGTGGGCAAAATGTCTACGGTCCAGGTTTGAGGCCCATCCAACGGCCAAATTGGGAGATATGAATTTTCAAAGTTTCTAGGGTCATCGACCGCCGATATCTAGGTGACCATGGGCGATGGCTCCATGCCTTAGCCTGAGAAAAGAAAAAAACAAGAGGTCCACGATCAAGACCTGATGGGAGAAATATCCAAAAGGTCTTAGATTCCTGGGTTTTCTTGTCAGAGTGTGCTGACTAGGAAAAAGGTACCTCTCCTTACTTTTTAGGTGAGGTGAGATCTTTGTGTGCTAGCCATGGACACATGGCGATTCTCCATGGGATTGTGGGTTATGTGACCACTAGGAGTATACCATGAGAGCATTTCCTAGCTCTTTAGGTCGTGTGTGAGTGGTCAGCCTGATTACAAGGCTGATTTCCTCACTTGTGTCAGATTATGGAATCTAGTATGTGAGCCTTAGCCTACATCGTTAAGTGGTGTGATTATAGCTCTAGATCTACTCCATCATTTTGAGAAATTCAACAATCATTCTTCAGCAGAAGTGATACCCTTCTAGTCCCATATGCTCTCTCCTCCAGCTCTAACAGTTCTCCAGCCTCAAGTCTTTTTTAGTACCGTTTACGTTGATGCTGATCAACTTCTCTCCCTTGCCTTGAGCATGGACAAGGCTGCCGTTGGCACACCTGAAGCGACCTTTAGTTTCCCTAATGGAGATGAACTCATCCTTCTTCCTTGAAGACTGGAGGTTTGTGCCAGGGTCAAGCTTGTAGGCTCCGCGGTAAAGCAGTGCCGCTCCCTTGGTTACAGACAATCTCTCAGCCATCATGCTCGTCAACTCCTTTTTGCCCTTTCCTTTGCCCTCTTTATTCACCATGATCTTCGTCTTCCTTCTTGGGAGCCTTGTACTCCCGTGCCCAATGCCCAGGCTTGCCACAATTATTGCACTCCCTAGGATGCTTTGAACTCTTTCCACCGCCACCATTGCCTTTTTCTCCACCGCCACCGCTTCCACTCATGCTTTGACCAGAAGAGTTCTTGCTACTACCACCGTACCGTGCAGCATAGATTGAAATGTTGGCCTCACTATCGCTACGACGCATGGCCTTGTTGCGCACGTACTCGGACACTGCCTCATACATCAAATCCTCCTCCTTCCAACCGCCAAAAACGGTGATCAGAGGACCCTAGCTTTCAGGTAGTGCCATAAGGAGGATCATGGCCTGCATGTTGGTGTCCATTTCCCAGTTCATTTAGGTTACTTCCTGTAGTACTCCTTCAAAAATGCAACAGGAAGTTTGAAATCGACTCTCCCTCGCTCATCCTCATCGACATCAGCTTTTTGAGGATGAAGAGGTGATTTGCAAGAGTCATTGATTGATGTACACGTGCAAGCTTCTCATAAGCCTTTGATGCATGTGTGCCATCTTGGAGGTGGACATGCTGTGACTCATGCATTCATGTCACAACAATCGCAAGCGCCATGTCATTTTTGACCATCCACGCTTCATATCTAGGATCCATTTTTGGAGGTTCAACCTCTTTTCCAAGGAACATCGTCAAGTAGGCACGCACCTTCATGACAATCTCAAATTGCCATCTCCACAAGGGAAGACCAAACCCTGTGAACTTTGACATTCCACCATTCACCTCCTCGAGAGTGAGCGTCGCGGGTGTCGTCATACTAGTTCTCTGCTTCTCTTCTCTCCTTCGTTGTGGCCAATGTAGGTCAATATAGGGTCTTGTCTGCAACTGGTTTATAAGGTGTAGATCCATTGCTTACCTTTCAGCGGTTGATCACCTGCAAATAGCGAACAACATAAACTAGCAAACTCACGATCGTACCTCCAAGGACAGACCTTATCCTAGTCAGGGCCTAAGGATCGTACCTCCAAGGACAGAGTTTATCCTTGATCCTTGTTTGCTAAGTGCCAGCACCCGCCGTTGGAGTTGATGGAGCACATGGAGCGAATGGGGCAGATGGAACTCATGCATGTTGCAAGACACAGAGGGCAAGACAATGCGCAGAAGCGTACCTTACAACGAGTCAGTGTGGGCCCATAACCCTTTGTCAACCTGCCTGAGACAACGGTGTAGAAAACGGGTTCCGAAAAAATGGTTCCCGTCGACCGATCTTGGTATTGCAACCAAGAGATGATATCAACTTCAGAGCCAAGGTTCCACACTGAGTATTGTCAACCGGCCTGAGGCGAACGGACTAGAAAACAGGGCCGACACAATAGCACCTGCCGTCCGCTCCTAGCATTTCAGCTAGGAGAAGATATCACCCTCAGGATCACGGTTCCACACTGAGCAGTTCCTAGGCAATCACTTGCTAGCAACTGTGTCCACTTAACACTTGGTCACTTTCGCGCGAGGTGCTAGTCAAAGACTAACTCCTGGGGCTTAGACCAACCAGTGTCTTCTTTATACTGTTCCTTAGTTGGACAACTCTGTGAGGAGCATCTAAGGCCAGATTGTGTAATTAGAATGAGGAATGAGCCTGGTACATATAGTCCTAGGCCTGGCTTCTAAGGTGTGTGGGTAGTGACACTTTTGGGGTGGTCACTCCACACCACCTCACCAGTCCGCCAATTGGCGCATCCACTGACCGCCAAGTGGCGCACTCTCCTCATGCATGGAGAAATGTCTAAGAAACTTCCCCTGTGCTAGAAGGTCAAAAAACCTCCTGCGCACATCAAGGCTCGATCGCAGGACCTGTTGTCCCTAAGTCCAACATGCTATCCGTTGCGCTACACTTCTGGTGTCTCGCTTGGACTTGCACCACGGACAAGGTTTGGGGGACTTACTCCAGAGAGCAGTGCATGCCCAACCTGTCCGTCAACCCATAGCAGTGGCCATGGGGCATAGAAGAACAACAAGTAGTTCATAAGAATCACTTCCTTGCACTTTGTCCTTAGCACTTGGTCACTTTTGCGCGAGGAGTGAATTCCTAGGGCTTAGACCAGCCAATGCTCATTTAGTATTTTTCTCTGGTGGACAACTCTGTTAGGAGTCTTGAACAAAAGAACTATGCTCAATGACAGGTTCCTGTAGTCCTAGAGCCAGCCTCTAGCCTAGGCACGTAGGAGCTCCTTAGATTAGCCACTTTGTGGGCTGTTTGGATTACGTTACTCCCTGCCTACATGGCGCTCCCTGTGGCCACCAAGTGGCGTGATGCACCAGGAAGGACCTTGGAATGTTCTAAGATGTCTCTTAGAACCTTCATGCTCCCTTTTTGGTCACAAAAAAGATTAGTCACCGGGCTGGGATTTGACCCAGTGACCTCTCGCTGTAGAAAAGAACTCTTGAATTTGTAAGCCACAAGGAGTTATCTTATGTAGAGTTTGCTGGCTATACTATCCAGATTAGAATTAGGCCTCGCTACTGCTGCGACGCATGGCCTCATTACGCACGTACTCGGACACCATCTCAAACGTCAAATCCTCCTCCTTCTAACCACCAAAGACGGTGATCACAGGACCATTGCTTTCAGGTAGCGCCATGAGGTGGATGATGGCATGCATGCTGGTGTTGATTTCACAGTTTTTTTGATCACGTATTGCAGCAATCCTTCAAATTGCAACAAGAAGTCCTAAATCAACTCTCCCTTGCTCATCCTCATGGAAATCACTTTTGAAGGATGAAGATGCAATCTACAAGAGTCGTTGATTGGTGTACATGTGCAAGCTTCTCATAAGCCTTTGATGTATGTGTGATACCTTGGAGGTGAATATGCTGTGACTCATGTACTGATGTCACAAGAATTGCAAGTGCCATGTCACTTTTGACACTCCACGCTTCATATTCAGGATCCGTTTTTGGAGGTTCAACCTCTTCTCCAAGGAACATCTTCAAGTAGCCACGCACCCTCATGACAATCTCAAATTGCCATTTCCACAAGGGAAAACCAAACCATGATATCCCACTGTTAACGGGCTCAAGAGTGAGCGTCACGAGTGTTGGCTTCCTTGAGGCTCATGTAGGCCGATGTAGAATGTTCTCTACTACCGGTGTAGAAGGTGCAGATTTGTCGCTTACCCCTTAGCTGTTCATCGTCTGCAAACAGAGAAAAAATACACACTAGCGAATCCGGGGTCGTGTCTCCAAGGGCAGAGCTTATCTTGGTTAGGGCCTAAGGGGTCGTACCTCCAAGGGTACAGCTTATCCCTTGCCCTTGTTCACTAAGTACCACCACCCGCTGTTGGAGCCAATGGAGCATATGGAGCAGATGGAGCAGATGGAGCTGATGAAGCTGGTGCACGTTGCAAGATAGAGAATGCAAGAGAGTGCGCGAAAGCGTGCCTTACAACTAGTTACTATGGGCCCATAACCCTATGTCAACTCGCCTAAGACGAGGGTCTAGAAAACAGTTTCCGACACAATGGTTCCCGCCAACCGCTCTTGGTATTACAACCAAGAGATGATATCACCCTCAGAGCCAACGTTCCACACTGAGCAGTTCATAGGAATCACTTCCTTGAAGTGTGTCCTTAGCACCTGGTCACTTTTGTGCGAGTGAACTCCCGCGGCTTAGACCAACCAATGTTTCTTCATAGTCTGCCTCTTGTGGACAACCTCGTGGGGATTCATAAAGGTAAGAATTGTACTCAATGACAAGCAACAAACAGGTTCTTATAGTCCTACAGCCAGCCTCTAGCCTAAAGGCGCAGTGGCTCCTTCGATGTATCACTTTATGGGCAATCTGGATTGCGTCATCCCCCCTGCCTAATTGGCGCTCCCTGAACCTCCATCTCTTTTGATCGTAAAGAAAATTAGTCACCAGGCTCGGATTTGACCCAGTGACCTCTCGCTCTAGAGACTAACTCTCGAACGTCTAAGCCACCAGCAGTTATCCTGGGTAGTGTTTTTTCTGGCTATACTATCCAGATCAGACCAAGGGAACTTGCTCAAAAGGAGCAGTGCATGCCTTGTCTATCTAGACCAGACTCGGGGGATTTATCCCAAGGGAGGAGTGCATGCCTAGTCCGTCCCATACCTATCCAAACATCGCATATCAAGTAGAGATTGCCACCAACCACTTTTGTACGAAATTCCAACAAGCTTTTGATCGTATGTGCGTCTTGTCCATAGCTAACCTTTGGAAAGCAAAGGACAAACAATACACGTATTACTCCGTTGGAGTAATTCTCTTGAGTTTAGTCTACACAAAGAAAGCATCCACTACTCATTTGGAGTAAGACCCCCTAGTCTCAACTAGATAGTAAAGCCAGCAAACACTACCTGGGAAACGTTTCTTTGCTTTACATGTTTCAAAGTTGGTCTCTAGAGCAAGAGGTCACTTGGTAAAATCTGAACCTAGTGAGTTATTTGCTTTGGGACCAAAAGGAGGAAAGGACAATTCTCAGAGACAGCTGAAAACCGTCGAATGTTCATTTTTCTCAATCGTACCTATTGGTAGTAAAAGAAAGTACCATGTTGATAGGGAGAATGATGTAATTTAGATTGCCTTCAAATAGCTCATGGAAGGAGCTTTTGTGGTGCTAGGCTAGAGCCTTTCTCTAGGATTATAAGTACGTATCTGTTACTTGCCGATAATAAGAGTTTGTATCGTTGAGAATCCTCACAGAGTTAAGGACCAAAGACAGACACTAAAGAAACATTAGTTGGTCTAGTCCCGAGGAGTTTTCTCCTTAAATCAAAGCGATGAGGTAATCATGACACTCGTCAAAGAAATAATTCCTATGAATTGCTCTGTTAAGAATCCTGATTCAGAGGGCAATATCTGTTGGGAAAGGAGCTATCAGGCTCAGTTTCAGGTCCACAAGAGCAAGTTCCCGGAAACTACCAGATACTCCCTTCGATCGTTGATCCAATTTCACCATTGAAAAGATCAAGTGGCCAAATGCCTACGGTCCACGATTGAGGCCGATCCAACACTCAGATTGGGAGATATGAATTTTCAAAGTTTCCGAGGTCACCGACCGCCGATATCTAGGTGACCATGGGCGGTTGCACCATGCCTTAGCCTAAAAAAAGAAAAAGGGTAAGAGGTCCAGGGTCAAGAACTGATGGGAGACAAATCCAAAAAGGTCCTAGATTCTTGGGTTGCCTTGCCAGAGTGTACTAACTAGGAAAAAGGTACCTTTCCTTACTTTTTAGGTGAGGTGAGATCCTTGTTTGCTAGCCATGGACGTATAAAGATTCTCTATGGGATTGTGGATTATGTCACCGCTAGGAGTGTGTCATGAGAGCATTTTCTAGCTCTCTGGGTTGTGTGTGAGTGGTCAGCCTGATTGCTAGGCTGATTTCCCCTTTTGTGTGAGGTTTTGGACTCTAGTGTGTGAACCTTAGCCTCCATGGCTGTGATGTGGCTTGTGGGAGGGCTGACTTGCCTTGTTAGAACTGGAGGAGAGAGGGAGCCTTGGAGCAGCGAGCATGTGTGCTTGGAAGGGCATCACTTGTGCTGAAGAATGGTTGTTTAATCACTCAAAATGATGGAGTACATATAGAGCTACAGCTTGGGCAAGTCAGCCCTCTCAGAAGCCACACCACTTAGCCATGCAGACTAAGGCTCACACACTAGAGTCCATAATCTCACACAAGGGAGGAAATCAGCCTAGCAATCAGGCTGACCACTCACACACCACCTAGAGAGCTAGAGAATGCTCTCATGGCACACTTCTAGTGGTCACATAACCCACAAACCCATGGAGAATCGCCATGTGTCCATGGCTAGCACACAAGGATCTCACCTCACCTAAAAAGTAAGGAGAGGCACCTTTATCCTAGTCACCACACTCTGACAAGGCAATCCTAAGACCAAGGACCTTTATGGATACTTCTCCCATCAGGTCTTGACCCTGGACTTCTTGCCTTTTTCTTTTCTTAGGCTAAGGCATGGAGCCATCACCCATGCCCACCCAGANCTCACACACCACCTAGAGAGCTAGAGAATGCTCTCATGGCACACTTCTAGTGGTCACATAACCCACAAACCCATGGAGAATCGCCATGTGTCCATGGCTAGCACACAAGGATCTCACCTCACCTAAAAAGTAAGGAGAGGCACCTTTATCCTAGTCACCACACTCTGACAAGGCAATCCTAAGACCAAGGACCTTTATGGATACTTCTCCCATCAGGTCTTGACCCTGGACTTCTTCCCTTTTTCTTTTCTCATGCTAAGGCATGGAGCCATCACCCATGCCCACCCAAACATCGACGGTCCATGACCCCCGAAACTTCGAAAATTCATATCTCCCAATCCAACCGTTGGATCGGCGTCAAACTTTGACCGTAGACATTTTGCCACCTGTTCTTTCAAATGAAGATGTCCGATCGACGATCGGAGCAGGCATCTGGTACTTTCCTGGAACTTGCTCCTATGGACCTGAAACTGAGCCGGATGGCTCCTTTCCCAACATGCCCAAGCTCTAGCTCTATACATACTCCACCATTTTGAGTGATTTAATAACCATTCTTCAGCACAAGTGATGTCCTTCTAGTCCCACGTGTTTGTTGCTCCAAGAATCCCTCTCTCCTCCAGTTCCAACAATATCTCCTCCTACTTGACATACTAAGAGAAGAGAGCATGTACCATTATGTTAGCCTTATTTTCTAGTCTGTTGCCTGGGGTCGATTGACGATAGGTTTTGGATCCATACTAACTAGGTATAATGTACGCTTCTCCATGCTTTATTACCCTTTTGTTTTGAAACATGCCTGAGTTTCATGAGCTCCATCTGCTCCATCAACTCTTATGGCATGTGTTGGAACTTAGCGAACAAGGGCGAAGGTGAGGCTCTATCCTTGGAAGTCGGCTCTAGGGTCCTAATCAAGATTAGCTCCACCCTTGAGGATACGATCTTGGATTTGCTCCAGTGCATTCTTCTTTGTTTGCAAGTCATAAACAGGTGACGAGGGAACAAGAGATCCGCACCTTTGAAACGGAAAGAAGATGATAGCCTACATCAGCCTATATCAGCCTTAAGGAAGCAAAGAAGTAGAGAAGTAGAGAAAAACTATGACAATACCTAAGACACTCAGCCTTGAGCAAGTGAATGGCAGCATGTGAAAGTTTACTACACGTGGTTTTCCCATGTAGAAATGGCAGTTTGAGCTCATCACAAGAGTACGCAGCTACTTGAAAATGTTACTTGGAGAAGAGGTTGAACCACTTGAAGATGATCGTGTATATGAAGAATTAAGTACCAAAATCACATCACGCTTGCGATCCTTGTGACATTTGTGCATGAGTCACGCCATGTTCATCTTCATGGAATCATATATGCATCCTCGTTATGGTGCCCCCTAAAAGCAAGGGTCCTCTCATCACCATCTTGGACGAATGAAAGGAGGAAGAGTTAATGTATAAGTGTCATTTTTTCTTTGTCCGAAAGCCACTGCTATGGCATTTTGGACAGATTGAGCGTACACTCCTCCCTTGGAATAAGTCTCTGAAACCTTGCTTGTGGTGCACTTCCAAGAGAGACACTAAAAGTGTAGCACAACGGATAGCATATTAGACTTTGGAACAAGAGGTCATGCGATCAAGCCTTGATATGCACATGAAGGTTTTTGACCTTCCTACACAGAGGAACCTTCTTAGACATTTTTCCATTCATGAGGAGAGTATACCTGTTGGCAGTCAATGGATGCGCCAGTTAGCGGACTGGTGAGGTGGTGTGGAGCGACCACCCCAAAACTGCCATACATACCCCAAAACGATCCATACACCATACAAGCCAGGCAAGGGACATTATGTACTATGCTCATTCCTCATTCTTATCATACAATCTGGCCTAAGATGCTCCTTACAGAGTTGTCCAACTAAGGAACACTGTAAAGAAGACAATGGTTTTTCTAAGCCCTAGGATTTAGTCTTTGACTAGCACCTTGCATAAAAGTGACCAAGTGTTAAATGGACACATTTGCTTAGGAACTGCTCAGTGTCGAACTGCTTTCGTGAGGATGATATCTTCTCGTAGCTACAATGCTAGGTGTAGACGGCAAGTTATTCTGCCGACCCTGTTTTCTAGTGTGTTTGCCTCAGGCCGGTTGACAAAGAGTCATGGGTCCATACAGACCAGTTGTAGGACACGATTTGCCCAACTCTTGTACTCTCTCTCTCCATGTATGCAAATCACCTCCATCAGCGGAATCAACTCCATGTGCTTCATCAACCACAACGGCTAAACTTGCACCTACCACACAAGGACCAAGGACAAGATCTACCCTTGGAGGTATGTGTTGACGTCATATGCTCCTTGTCCATGGCTGATGTTTGGACAGGTACAAGACGGACTAGGCATGCACTACTCCTTTGGAGTAAGTCCCCTAAGTCTGCTCCACATAGATTAGGCATGCATTGCTCCTTTGGAGCAAATCTCCTTGGTCTAATCTGGATAGTATCGGCAGCAAATACTACCTAGGACAACTCCTTGTGGCTTGGACGTTTATTTACATGAAATGTACCGCGCACGCAAATATTTCGCAAGGCAGACCGAGTCATGGACTTCCGTGATGGAGTTGAGGCGAGTAAGGGTGGTCTTTGGGCAAAGGGAGAGAACCACAGCTGATCCTCATGGTGGAAGGGCGGAATGGGCACCTTTCTAGACTTGTCTTGAGCTGATTATGAGTGTGGGGAAGGCTGGAATTGTGCCTGGTGGTAGACCCGCGGAATTGGCTATTCACTAACAATGGCTTCATATTAGGGGTTCCGTGGAAATGGCAAAACAAGGGAAGGGGGTGTGTCTGCGGATTAGGCATATTGGGAGGGGAATTTGGGTGACTTTGGGGTCCGCGGAAGGCCTCAACACGGTGCAAGGTTCAGCCACAGATTTGGGTTGTTTAGGATGCTACCGGAGCAAGTTTTAGGTGCACAGAGGGCGTGAGAAAGTACCATGATGGTCAGGAGCGGAATGGGCATGTTTGGGAGGGTGTTTGTGACTAAGGTGAGGAGGAAATGATGCAGAATGGAGCTAGATGCCTAATCCACGGAATTGTCTTGCCAGCAACAACAGTGGGGTGAGTTAGAGTGCCGCGGAAGAGGCGGAAAGCGGCCATGATGTTGACCTGCGGATTTGCCACATTTCTAATGGAGTTGGAGTCACTTGTGAGGACAAGAGGGGTGTGGAAAGAGGCCTCCATGCGTATCCGCGGATTTGGTGTTTAGAGGAGAGGCGTGTGAGGGCGTACCATGTGTAGGATCTGGAGAAGAGAGGGAGCCTTGGAGCAGCGAGCATGTGTGATTGAAAGGGCATCACTTGTGCTGATGAATGGTTGTTCAATCACTCAAAATGATGGAGTACATATAGAGCTAGAGATTGGACAAGTCAGCCCTCTCACAAGCCAAACCACTTAGCCATGGAGGCTAAGGCTCACACACTAGAGTCCATAATCTCATACAAGGGAGGAAATCAGCCTAGGAATCAGGCTGACCATTCACACACGACCTAAAGACCTAGAGAATGCTCTCATGGCACAGTCCTAATATTCACATAACCCAAAACCCGTGAAGAATCGTCATGTGTCCATGGCTAGCACACAATGATCTCACCTTGCCTAAAAAGTAAGGAGAGATACCTTTATCCTAGTCAGCACACTCTGACAACGCAATCCTAAGACCAAGGACCTTTTTCAATATTTCTCCCATCAGGTCCTGACCCCCGACCTCTTGCTTTTTTCTTTTCTCAGGCTAAGGCATGGAGCCATCACCCATGGCCACCCAGACATCGGCGGTCCATGACCCCCGAATCTTTGAAAATTCATATCTCCCAATGCGACCTTTGGATCGGCCTCAAATTTGAACCGTAGACATTTTACCACCTGATCTTTCCAATGGTGAAGTCGGATAAACGATCGGAGGAGGCATCTGGTACTTTACTCAAAATTTGCTCCTATGGACCTGAAGCTGAGCCGGATGGCTTGTCTCCCAACAATCTCCCACTTTGGCGCAGTCAAAGTGGGCTGAGTCCACATGCCTTCATGCAGAACTGCTGCTTCCTACGGGTCACTGACTTGGTGCAGAAATCAGCGACCTGCTTGTTGGTTGGAGTAAACTCCAGCTTGATAACATCCTCCTACACCATGTGCCTCATGAAGTGATATGCGATGTGAATTTGCTTAGTGCGTGCATTGTACTCAGGATTCTTGGCGAGTGCGATTGCGCTCTGGTTGTCGACGCGCACGGGAACAAGGCCTGGTATCCTCCCACTCATCTCCGCCATGAGACGCTGGAGCCAAACTGCTTCCTTGGCTCCAAAGCTGAGAGAGACATACTCAGCTTCTGTACTGGAGGTGGCCATGACCACCTACCGCTTGTTGCACCAGCTGATGGCACCTCGAAGTCCTCAGCTGCTGCATAAGAGAGGAGCGTGCGCACAGAGGCAAACTGTACAACAGGGGCAAACGTTTCTCTGTAGTCGATGCCCTCCTGATGCGAGTAGCCCTTGGCGACCAGCCACGCTTTGTACTTTCCCAAGTTACTATCTCCACCCCGCTTCTTCTTCAACACCCACTTGCACTTGAACACCTTACGTCTAGGTGGACGCTCACTCAGCTCCCACGTGCCGTTTTTCAACTCCGACTATATCTCTTGCTGAACGGCTTGCACCCAATCTGCTGCATCCGGTGCAGCCATGGCCTCCTTGTATGACGTTAGCTCATCTGA
>SZWC01000039.1:164580-262678 GCA_023375785.1 Penium margaritaceum | reverse complement strand
TGTACTTTCCCAAGTTACTATCTCCACCCCGCTTCTTCTTCAACACCCACTTGCACTTGAACACCTTACGTCTAGGTGGACGCTCACTCAGCTCCCACGTGCCGTTTTTCAACTCCGACTATATCTCTTGCTGAACGGCTTGCACCCAATCTGCTGCATCCGGTGCAGCCATGGCCTCCTTGTATGACGTTAGCTCATCTGAATCTGCTGCAGCTGCGACGTTCATCTGTTCTGGTTTTTGGAGCATCCAGAAATGGCCACGCTCACCAGGCTTGTAACGCACCCTAAGAGGGTACATGTGACCTGGTGCTGGAGCGTCAGCGATCGGCGCACGCGGTACTGCTGACAGAACTGCTACTGCTGGTGGTGCTTCATCTTCCTCCTGTGCCTCTGCTGATGAGGCTGTTGTATCTGCTGTATCAGACATAAGAGAGTAGAGTGATTCTCCCACTGTCACAGTAGTGGAAGGATCGGGAGAGACTGGGTCAGGAAGAATTTCTGCTGCCACTGTCTCGTCAGCTGCTGGTTCTGTTGCCTCTTCATAGACAATATTGCTGCCGATGACGTTGCTCTCGTTGAAGACGACCTCCGTAGTGATGATGACGTGGCCTGTATCCCTCTCGTAGAGGTATTGCTTGCCACGTCGTAGGCAATCATGAGCATTTGCGCACTCTTTGCGTCCCATTTCTGCAGCTTGTCCTTTGGCACGTGCACGTGCGCCAGACTGCCAAATGCTGAGAGATGACCCACGCTTGGTTTCTTGCCAAACCATTCCTCGTACAGCATCATTTGCTCCAGTGCCTTAGTTGGACAGCGGTTCTTGATGTAGACCGTAGTGCTTACGGCTTTAGCCCAGAAGTCGTAGGTCAGCCGAGCTGCGTGCAGCATGGAGCGCGCCGACTCCACAATGGTACCATTGGCGCGTTCTTCTACACCGTTCTGCTGCGGCGAGAACGGTGCGGTACGCTACGCCTTGATGCCAGCTGTTGCGAGGTAGTCCTGGAACTCCTTGCTCAGGTACTCTCCACCACGATCGCTGCGCAACGCCTTGGTCTCTTGCCAGTCCGGTTCTCCATCATGGCCTTGAACTCCTTGAACCTGTCAAAGCACTGGTCCTTGGAAGGAAGGAAGTGCATAGCAGTGTAACGGCTGAAATCATCAATGAAGGTCAAGAAATACCTAGAGCCTCCTAAGCTCTACGTCTGCATCGGTCCACACAAGTCCGTGTGGACCAGCTCCAACACCTCCTTTGTACGCTCCCCTTCTCCAGAGAACGCCTCGCGGTACTACTTCCCCTCCAAACAGCCGATGCATAACTGCTGCTCAAAGCTAGAGATGGTAGGCAGGTCACGCACCATCTGCTTTGATTGAAACTGCTACAAGGCGCGCATGCCGATGTGGCTGTAGCGCGCATGCCAGATCTTGCCTTCTGTCGCCTGCACCACTACTACAAGACTCTGCTCACGTGGGATCTTGGTCGCCCCAAGCAGGCGGTACATGTCGCCCTCCTTCACCCACCTAGCCAACTCCTCTCCTGTATCCTTGTTGAGGATGTAGCCATAGTCATCATCGAAGACGACACACACCCCGTGTTTATAAGAGAGGAGACTGAGAGGAGGTTGAACGCAGCATCAGGTACATACAGGCAGCCATGGAATACTCCATCTTCAATGCCACGTGGGGTCTCGAACCACATTTCCACAATCCAAATCCCCTTAGCATACACCACCCGATCATCTCCCATAGCGATGGGACAAGGAGGGATGGACAGCAACTGTGTAAACCACTCCTTGTGATGTGTGATGCTCTTGGTACATCCTGAGTCCTTGTATCATGCGAGATTTGCCTTCTTGACCTGCAACACCTCAGATTTCGCCATGAAGAGACGGTGGCTCATCTCCTTGGCCACATTCATGTTGCCAAAGTAGCGCACACCAGCCTGGTTTTGCTGCTGCTGCTGCTGACGCTGCTATGACTGCTGTTGCTGCTGCTGCTACTTTTGCTGCTGCTGCTATGATGACTGCTGCTGCTGCTGCTCCTTGTGCTCCCTCTTGATCTTGAAACACTCCTTTTTGTAGTGTCCCTCTTTCTGGCAGTAATGGCATTTGCCTTTCTTTCTGCCTTTCTGCTGTCCAGACTGCTGCTACTGCTGCTGGTTGCGTGAGCTCGTGACCACAAAAGCTGCTCCACTGCTGCCGCCGCCGTTGTGCTTTGCTGTATTGCGACGCAATTCCACTTACACCAAGTGTGTGCGTATGAAATCAAGGTCGAGAGTTGGCTGGCACTCTAGCGTCTCTCGCACCGTGTCCTAGCTGGTTGGAAGTCCCCTCAGCGAGAGGAGGATGAAGCGCGTCTCTTCCACAGGGTTGCCGGCCACTCTCAGCTGCTTCGCCAGCTCCTTTGCCTTGTCCAGATACGCCTCCATTCCTTCACCACCATGCATTTTCAGCGCCATCATCTTTTCCTCCAAAAGTATGAGGAATGCAGGATCCTTGCTCTCATACTTCTTGCACAATGTGTCCCACCCCTCGTTTGTAGTAGCCTTGTCACTCATGTTATGAAGATGTGGATTGGAGATGGTGTTGACAAGTAACCTGTACGCCTGCCTGTCCTTCTTCTTCCACTCCTCATACGCCGTTGGTACAGCTGCACAAGAACCCGCATCAGCTGTACCCTATTGCGGCGTCTTCCCTGCTACCACCTGCATTACGGTGATGCCTTTTGCCTGTGGAATTCGAGCCTGCTCGTCACCGCTCACCACCTCCCACAAGCCCCTCTCCTCCAAGAGGAGGCGGGTACGGATCTTCAAAAACGTGAAGTTGGCGCGTCCCTCCAGCCTCTCCAAAGGCTGGGCTGCTGTTAGAACGCCAGCTGCTACCATTTTGAGCCTTGGTGATGCTCAGCGCTGCCCTTAGATGGCGGCGCTAGCCCTGCTTCTGCTGCTGCTTCTGCCAAAAATGTGTCTAACAGAAAATAGATGGTAGATGTCAACACACTGAGTATTTGGATAAATGAAGTCCATCAGTGGAAAATTCAGCTCAAAACCTTTCGGATCCACCCATAAAACAGGGTCATCAATAGGGGATTTCTGAAAGATATGCCCTCTTGAAAATAGGGTATGCTTCAGCTCCTACTCCAACTCAGACCAGCCAGCTTGTAAACGGTGTTCCTCCAAAACGAATCAAAATCAATTTTTGAAGGATGAAGAGGCGATTTGCAAGAGCCATTGATTGGAGTACACGTGCAAGTTTCTCATAAGCCTTTGATGCATGTGGGTGCATAACCCTTTGTCAACCTGCTGGAGACGACGGTCTAGAAAACGGGTTCCAACACAATGCTTCCCGCCGACTGCTCTTGGTATTGTAACCAAGAGATGATATCACCCTTAGAGCGAGGGTTCCACTGTGAGCAGTTCATACGAATCTCTTCCTTGCACTATGTCCTTGGCACCTGGTCACTTTCGCGCGAGGAGCAAACTCGTAGGATTTAGACCAACCAATGCTTCTTTAGTGTCTGCCTCTGGTGGACAACTCTATTAGGACTCTCAAGGCAAGAACTATACTCAATGAGAGGCAACAGACAGGTTCTTGTAGTCCTAGAGCCAGCCTCTAGCCTAGGCGCGCAGTGGCTCCTTTGATGATCTACTTTATGGGCCAATCTGGATTGCGTCATCCCCCCTGCCTACATGGCGGTCTACGTGACCGCTAATAAGCACCATTCACTAGCAAAGACCTTAGAATGTTCCAAGATGTCTCTTAGAACCTTCCTGTCCCCCTTTTGGTCACAAAGAAAATTAGTCACCAGGCTGGGATTTGACCCAGTGACTTCTCGCTTCATATACTAATTGTGGAATATCTAAGTCCCAGGGAGTTGTCCTAGGTAAGACCTATGTTTGCTATACTATCCAGATTAGACCAAGGGGAGTTGCTCCAAAGGAGTAGTGCATGCCTTGTCTATCTAGACCAGACTTAGGGGACTTTCATCAAGGGGGCAGTACATGCCCAGTACTTTGTGTGCCTGTCCAAATATCAGCCATGAACAAGGAGGATATCAGGTCAACATAAGCTACGCATGCCGATATGGCTGTAGCGCGCATGCCAGATTTTTCCATGTGTGGCCTGCACCACTGCTCCAAGACTGTGCTCGCATGGGATCTTGGTCACCCCCAAAAGGTGGTACATGTCGTCATCCTTCATTTGAATAGAGAGCAGCTGCGTAAATCACTCCTTGTGGTGCGTCACACTCTTGGTACACCCTGAGTCTTTGTACCATGCTAGATCTGCCTTCTCCTTCTGCAACATGTAAGACTTCGCCATTAAGAGGCCGTCGCGCACCTCCTTGGCCACGTTCATGCTGCCAAAATGGCACACGCTGGTCTGGTTTTGTTGCTGCTACTGCTGCTGCTGACGTTAACGTGACTGTTGCTGCTGTTGCTCTGGAGATTGTTGCTTTTGCTCTTCTTGCTGCTCTTTCTGGTCCCTCTTGAACTTTAAGAGCTCTTTCTTGTAGTGCTCCTCTTTTTGGCAATAGTGGTACTTGCCCTTCTTCTTCCCTCTCTGTTTCTCAGACTGCTGCTGCTGCTGGTTGCGTGAGTCCATGGCCATTGACGCTACTTGACTGGTGCTGCTACCGCCGATGCGATTTGCTATATTGCGACACAATTCTCCTTGCACCATGTAGAACTAGCACTCCGGGTAGAGAGCAGGTTGGCACTTCAACGTCTCTCGCACCGTAGCATAGCCTATTGGGACTCCCCTCAACAAGAGGAGGAAGAAGAGCGTGTGTTCCACAGGGTTGCCAGCCGCTTTGAGCTGCTTTGCGTACTCCTTTGCCTTGTCCAAGTACGCCTCCATCCCTTCGCCACCCTGCATTTCCAACACCATCATCTTCTCCTCCAAAAGCATTAAGAATGCAGGATCCTTGCTCTCATACTTCTTGCACGTGTCCCACCCCTCCTTTGCAATAGCCTTGTCACTCGGGTACTGAAGATGGAGGTTGGAGATGGTGTTGACAAGCAACCTGTTCACCTGCCTGTCCTTCTTTTTCCCCTCCTCATACGCCACTCGTACAGCTACAGAAGATCCCGCATCAGCTGCACACTTTTCTGTCGTCTTCTGTGCGACGACCTGCGCTACGGTGATCCCTTTTCCTTGTGGAACCAGGGCCAACTTGTTGCCGCTCACCACCTCCCTCTCTTGCAAAAGAAGGCAGATACGGATCTTCCAAAAATTGAAGTTGGCGCATCTCTCGAGCCTTTCCAAAGGCTGGACTACTGTCAGAAGGATTGGTCCTGCCATTTCTAAGCCTTGATGAAGCCCAACGCTGTCCTTCAATGGCGGCGCTACCTCTGCTTGTGCTGCTGCTTCTGCCAAATACTTGTTTGATGAAAAAATGGACCGTAAAGGCCAAAAGACTAAGAATTCTGAAGAACAAAATCCACCACTAGAAAAAAACACCTACAAAACGTTTAGATCAATCCATAAAACAGGGTCATGAACAGGGTATTTTCAGAGATCTGCCCTTTTGAAAAGAGGGTATGCTTCTGCTCCTACTCCAACTCACAAGGAGTGTGCCATGAGAGCATTCTCTAGCTCTCTAGGTCGTATGTGAGTGGTCAGCCTGATTGCTAGGCTGATTTCCTCCCTTGTGTGAGATTATGGACTCTAGTGTGTGAGCCTTAGCCTCCATGACTAAGTGGTATGGCTTTTGAGAGGGTTGACTTGCCCAAGCTCTAGCTCTATATATACTCCATCATTTTGAGTGATTGAATAACCATTCTTCAACACAAGTGACGCCTTTCTAGTCCCACATGCTCGCTCCCCTAAGGCTCCCTCTCTTCTCTAGATCCAGTAAAAAGCTATGTGATCCATGCCTCTAAGGCAAGGTAAAGAGAAATCCCTTTGAGGGTAATGGGCAATGTGCGGCAACTATCTTGGACCTGATTCAGTTTGATGTGTTCGGACCATTCCACTCCCCTTCGAACGACGGTAGCAAGAAATTCTTGACTTTCATCAATGATCACAGTTGCAAGATGTCGATCTCTTCATCAGGAGAAAAAGAGAGGTTAAGGAAAAGTTGCAAGAGTTTTTTGCAATGGTAGAGCCACAAACAAGCAAGAAGGCCAAGGCATTGCGCACGGACAATAGTGGTGAGTACGAGGCGCGCAAAGGCTGGTTCATCAAACACGGCATCAATCACCAAACCACCACGCCCTCCCCCCAAGAGGAATGGTGTTGCCAAAGTGGCTCATCCAATGAGCCATTGCGCGCCTAGGCTAGAGGCTGGCTGTCAGACTATAGGAACGTGTCAGTTGCCTGTCAATGAGAACAGTTCTTCCTTTTGAGACTCCTCACAAAGTTGTCCACCAGAGGCGGACACTAAAGAAGCATTGGTTGGTGTTAGCCCCATGGATTCACTCCTCGCGCAAAAGTGACCAGATGCTAAGTCCACAGTGCAAGGAAGTGATTCCTATGAACTGCTTAGTGTGGAACCTTTACTCTTAGGGTCATATCATCTCTTGGTTGCAATACCAGGAGCGGTCGGCACAAACCATGGTGTTGGAACTCATTTTCTAGACCGTTGCCTCAGGCAAGTTGACTAAGGGTTATGGACCCTAACTGACTAGTTGTAATGCACGCTTCTATGCACTGTCACACCCACTCTATCTTACAGCGTACATGAGCTCCATCACCTCCATCAGCTCCAACAGCGCGTGTTTGCACTTAGCGAACAAGGGCCAAGGATAAACTCTGCCCTTGGACGCACGACCTAAGATTTGCAATTTTGCATTCTTCTCTGTTTGCAGGTGATCAACGGCTAAGGGGTAAGCGACGGATCTGCACCTTCTAAACAGGTAGCAGACAAGAGCCTACATCAGCCTACATCGGCCTTAACAAAGCAGAGAAGCAGAGAAGCGGTCTGACGATGCACACGATGCTCACTCTCAAGCACGTCAGTTGTGGGATGTCAAAGTTCATAGGGTTTGGTGTTCCCTTGTGGAGATAAAATTTTAGATTGTCATGAGGGTGCGTAGCTATTTGAAGATACTCCTTGGAGAAGAGGTTGAACCTCCAAAAACAGATCTTGGATATGAAGCGTCGAGTGTCACAAATGACATGGCATTTGCGATTCTTTAAACATCAGTGCATGAGTCACATCATGTCCACCTCCAAGGTAGTACGCATGCATCAAAGGTTTATGAGAAGTTTACACATGTACACCAATGAATGACTCTCGCAAATCGCCTCTTCATCCTTCAAAAGCTGATTTCGATGAGGGTGAGTGCGGGAGAGTCGATTCCGGACTTCCTTTTACAGTTTCAAGGAGTGGAAAGTCGATACTAACATGTAGGCCATGATCTTCCTCATGGCGCTACCTGAAAGCTAGGGTCCTCTTATCACCAATTTTGGCAGTTGAAATGAGGAGAGCTTGACGTTTGAGGCGGTTCCGAGTACGTGCACAACAAGGCCATGTGTCGTATTGGTAGTGAGGCTAACATTTCAACGTATGCTGCATAGAATGGTGGTCGCGGTAACAATTCCTCTGCTCCTCCGAGTAGGAGCGAAAGCGGTGGCGATGGAGGAAAAGGCAATGATGGCGGTGGAAAGAGTTCAAAGCGTCCTGGGAAGTGCCATAACTATGGTCAGCCTGGGCATTGGGCACGGGAGTGCAAGGCTCTCAAGAAGGAAGATGGAGAGCATAGTGGTAGACATGAGGGCAAAGGAAAGGGTAAGAAGGAGTTGATGAATATGATGGCTGAGAGCTTATGAGGGCAAGGGAGCGTTAGTGCTCAAGCGTGGAGCCTACGGGATCGACTCTGGCACAAACCACCACACTTCAAGAGAGAAGGATGGATTCATCTCCATTGGGGACACTGAACTTCGCTTCAGGCCTGCCAATGGCACCCTTGTCAATGCGCAAGGCGAGGGAGATAAGTTGATTAGCATCAAAGCAAAACGATGTTAAAAAGACTTGAAGCTAGAGAATGTCGTCTACATGCTTTTATCTACACCAAACCTTTTGTCAGTGTCTAAAATCACGGACCACGACATGACAGTAGTCTTCACGGATGAGGAGGCCGTGATTGTCAAGAAAAAGGACATCAAGATCTCCTCTACCAAGGAGAGGCTTGTCGCAATGGTCCAAAGAGTTGGGCTGTTCGTGCTACAGATCAAACCCCTGGAAACTACAAATGTGGGATATGCGGCGGTTGAAGAGCCCAAGTGTCCAAAGCCAGAAGGTGTACCACAAGCCGTCACCGTGGCGGCCAACACCACCGACACGGATGTTGAGCTGTGGCATAGACGGTTTGGCCATGTGGTCGACAGCAAACTACAAGCTATGTAACAACATGAAGTGGTTCATGGGATGGAAGGATTCAAGGCCAAGGATGAAGGAAAGTACAAAAAGCTGTGTGAGCCATGCCTCCAAGGCAAGGCAAAGAGAAAGCCCTTTGAGTGTAATGGGCAATGTGCGACAACAATCTTGGGCGTGATTCACTCAAATGTTTGCGAACTATTCCGCACCCCTTCGAACGGCGGTCGCAAGTATTTCTTGACCTTCATCGATGATCACAGTCACAAGATGTGGATCTGCTTCCTCAAGACAAAGGGAGAGGTCAAGGAGAAGTAGCAAGAGTTTGCCGCAATGGTAGAGCGGCAGACAAGCAAGAAGGTAAGAAGGTAAGGCAATGTACAGAGACAACGATGGAGAGTACAAGGTATGCAAAGGCTGGTTGAGCCGGCACAACATGAACAAACAAACCACCACGCCTTACATCCCCTGGAGTAATGGCATTGTCTAGCGGATGAACCAGACTATCCTCGGCATGACACGAAGCATACTCTTTGACGCCAAACTCCCACCTCGCTTTTGGGCTGAAGCTGCAAAAACTGCTTGCTACCTTATGAATCTCACTCTGGCAGCAAAGGTTGGAAGGCGTGGTAAGAAGTAATAAAAGAAGCAGCTCAAGACTCCACATGAGGCTTGGTCACAAAAGAAGGCAGATGCCTTATACTTGAGGGTCTTCGGCTGTACTGCCTAGGTAAAGGTCCAAGTAGGAGAAGGAAGTCGAAAGCTAGATGCACGTGCTTGTAAGTTTGTAATGGTCGGATACGACACCACACACAAGGCGTACGGGCTTTGAAGAAAGGACGCTTGGCAAGGGAGAGTTGCTAGACCGTGTCCATGCTCCCAAATCAGGAGAGTGGATTGTGTTGCTCGAGTTAGGTGATCAAGCACCAGAAAACTGGCAAGCTGACACAAGGACCCTCTGTGACACTAAGTTTGAGTCGTCCGAGGCCTCTAAGTCAAACACTCAGGCAAGTGGCTCTTCCTCAAACAATGGATCACTGGCAGGGCAAGAGCAGCAGAAGCAACTAAGCCTTGAAGCACTGCCAGTAACACTCCGGCATAGTACGCGCAAGAAGAGACCTCCGCCCAAATATGATTATGAGAGTGCGGAATGGACCGGACTCAGCTTGTCATGCTTTGCTCAAGGAGAGCCTTTGACCGTAACGACCGCTATGAACATGCCAGATGCGGCGAAGTGGAAGGAGGCAGTGCATAGTGAACTCGCATCCATTGAAGACAATGAAACATGAGTTCTGGTGGACAGACCCCTAAACGCGCATGCGGTAGGGTCAAAACGGGTACTCTGGCAAAACATTCAAGGAGGATGGTACTATCGACAAGTACAAGGCAAGAGTTGTGGCGAACGGATTTTCCCACCGTGCACGCTCAGAGCAAGAGGAGATCTTTGCACCTGTCGTCACCTTTACCTCCATTAGATCCATGTTGGACATCGCTCCTACAAAAGTTCTGGAGGTCCACCAGATGGATGTCAAGATAGCTTTCCTCTACGGGAAGGTACACAAAGAAATACTGGTGAAAGTACCCAAGGGAGTGAGAGCTCCAGAAGGCAAGGTTTGCAGAGAGGTCAGAGCTCTCTACGGGCTGAAACAGGCCCAAAGGATAAGGTACAAGGAGATGGACGGCTTCATGGCCGGGTTCACCTTCACGTACTGCCAGAATGACCCTAGAATCTATGTGCAGGAGGATGAGCAAGGGTTGATGCTGGTTGCATTGTACGTGGATGACCTGATCATCTGCTTGTCATCGATCCAGCTGTTGAATAAGCTTAAGACAGGTCTCAGCAACAGGTTCAAGATGAAGGACATGGATCCGCTTGAGTTCTACCTCGGGATAACCGTCCACCGCAATCGAGCAGCAGGCACCGTCGAGCTAAACCAGACCAAGTACATCATGGAGGTCCTCAAGCGCTACAACATGGAGGACAACAAGCCCATCAGCACACCCATGACAACAAACGTCAAGCTCTCCTCCTCCATGAGCCCCACCATGGAAGTAGAACGGCGTGAGATAAACTACATTTCCTACCAGTCTGCTATTAGAAGCCTCATGTGTGCTAAAGTAGGAACACGCTCTTATATTTGCTATGCAATCGGACAAGTGAGCAGGTTTGTGGCCAATCTAGGGCCACAGTACTGGTAAGCAGTCAAGCGCATCATGCGCTGTCTACAGAAGACCCGACACATGGCACTCTTGTTTGGAGGCTAAGAAGGATCTGACCCCATGCGACTGGTATGCTACATAGACACCGACAAGGTGAGAAGAATCGTTGACAGAAAGTCCACCTCGAGCTTTGTGTGCCTCTTCAATGGTGGTGTAGTTTCTTGGGCAAGCAGAAACCAAGACTATGTCTTCCTCTCTACCGCTGAGGCAAAGTATGTCGCTCTCTCCGAAGCACGCAAGTAGACACACGGGCTACGCTGTTTGCTTGCCAAGATGAAAGTGCCACAAAGAGAGGCAACAGAGATCCGCATCAAGAACAAGAGCGCCATGAAAATGGCACAGGATGATATCATCCTGTGGTCCTAAAAACTTTGAAAATTCATATCCCCTAATCTCGCCGTTGGATCGGCCTCAAATGGTTTAATCTAGATAGTATATCATCCAGAATGCCTATACTATCCAGATTAGAGCCATCCACCTCAATTTCAGGTCCACGCAAGAAAGTCCCAAAAAACTACGAGATGCCTGCTACAATTGCCAATCCGACTAAATCATTGCAAAGATGAGGTGGCAAAATGTCTACGGTCCAAGTTTGAGGCCGATCCAATAGTTGAGTTAGGAGATATAATTTTTCAAAGTTTTTGGGGTCATCGACTGCCGTGATCTGGATGACCATGGACGATGCTCCATGCCTTATCGTGACAAAAGAAGAGGACTAGAGGTCAAGGGTGAAGACCTGATGGGAGAAATATCCAAAAAGGTCCTAGATTATTGGGTTACCTTCTCAGAGTGTGCTGACTAGGAAAAGGGTACATCTCCTTACTTTTTAGGTTAGGTGAGATCCTTGTGTGCTAGCCATGGACACATGGCGATTCTCCACGGGGTTGTGGGTTATGTGACCACTAGGAGTATGTCATGAGAGTATTTTCTAGCTCTCTAGGTTGTGTGTGAGTTGTCAGCCTGATTGCTAGGCTGACTTTCCCTCCTGTGTGAGATTATGGACTCTAGTTTGTGAGCCTTTGCCTCCATGACTAAGTCGTGTGGCTTGTGAGAGGGCTCACTTGTCCAAGCTCTAGCTCTATATGTACTCCATCATTTTGAGTGATTCAACAACCATTCTTCAGCACAAGTGATGCCCTTCCAGTCCCACATGCTTGCTGCTCCAAGGCTCCCTCCCTCCTCAAGTTCCAATACTTGGTATCAGAGTTGAGTTCTACTACTTTCAGCCAGCACACGCCGTCACTTTGGAAGTGACGGGTTGGGGTCAAACCTTTAACCAATTTGACAATCAACCATTCAATCTTCAATTTGAAGCAAAAAGCTTTTCACAGAGCTCAAAATCACAAAGATCCAACTGTCGGATGGAGAGTTATGCTCAAAACTAGGTCGGCCAAAGCTACACTCTTCACTCTGAGTAAGACTGTCGCCTTGTGATGACCTGAACTCTCTTGTTTCTTTGTCAAGTTTAAAATGTAGCACATACGAATTAAACTATTTTGTCTCAGCTTTCCATTGGTGCAAAAACATTTGCATTCCATCAGTATATTTGGGAGAAACTACGTTTACAAGCTGGCTGGTCTGAGATCGAGTAGGAGGAGTTGTATACCTTGTTTTCAAAAGGGCATATCTCTAAAAACCCCTTTGGATGACCCTGTTTCATGGGTCTATCTAAAGGTTTTTGAGCTGAATTTTCCCGTGGTGGGCTCGTTGATTCCAAATTCCTAGTTTGCTGGCCTCTATAGTACATTGTATGTGAGACAGATTTCTGGAATAAGCAGCAACAGAAGAAGGGACAGCGCCGCTACTCAAGGGCAGCGCTGAGCATCACCCAAGCTCAAAATGGCAGCATCAGGCCTGGTATTAGCAACCCAGGCTTTGGAGAGGCTGGAAAGACGTGCCAACTTCACCTTTTGGAAGATCCGTACCGGCCTCCTTTTCGAGCAGAGGGGCTTATGGGAAGTGGTTAGCGGCGACGAGCGCGCCACGCTTCCACAGGTAAATGGACTCAGCACAACGGAGGTGGTGGTGGGGAAGATGCCGCAAAAGGGTGCAGCCGATGCAAGTTCATTTATAACTGCAGCAGCGGCATATGAGGAGTGGAAAAAGAAGGACAAGCATGCCTACAGACTTTTTTTCAACACCATCTCCAATCCGCATATTCATTACGTGAGAGACAAGGCTAATGCAAAAAAGGGGTAGGATACGTTGTACAAGAAGGATGAGAGTAAGGATCCTGCATTCCTCATTTTTTTGGAGGAGAACATGATGGTGTTGAAAATGCAGGGTGGCGAAGGAATGGAGACGTACTTGGATAGGACAAAGGAGCTGGCGAAGCAGCTCAAAGTGGCCTGAAATCATGTGGAAGACACGCGCTTCATCCTTCTCTTGTTGAGGGGACTCCCAACGAGCTATGACACGGTGCAAGAGACGTTGGAGGACCAGCCGACTCTCGACCAAGACTTGATCTGTACGCACGTGGTGCGAGTAGAGCTGCATCGCAACGCAGCAAAACGCAATGGTCGTAGCAGCGGTAGTGAAGCAGCTTTCATGGCCATGGGTTCACGCAACCA
The DNA here is from genome assembly GCA_023375785.1 of Penium margaritaceum. Classification (NCBI taxonomy): domain Eukaryota; kingdom Viridiplantae; phylum Streptophyta; class Zygnematophyceae; order Desmidiales; family Peniaceae; genus Penium; species Penium margaritaceum. The sequence goes on along the minus strand of SZWC01000039.1, from coordinate 249,575 downwards.
GCAGCAGCAATCTAAGTAGCAGAGAGGGAAAAAGAAAGGCAGTTGCCACTATTGCCAAAAAAAGAGGGACACTACAAGAAAGAGTGCTTCAAGTTCAAGAGGAACCAGAAGGAGCACCAGCAGCAATAGCAAAAGCAAGAATCTCCAAAGCAACAGAAGCAGCAGTCACAGCAACGTCAGCACCAGCAGCAGTAGCAGTAGCAGCAGATCCAGACAGGTGTACGCCATTTTGGCAACATGAACGAGGCAAGGGAGGTACGCGATTGCCTCTTCATGGCGAAGTTCAACATATCGCAGAAGGAGATGGATCTGGCCTGGTACAATGACTCCGGGTGTATCAAGAGCCTCATGTACCAAAAAGAATGGTTTACGCAGCTGCTCTCCATTCTTCCTCGTTCGATTCCTTTGGATGATGATCGAACGGTGTATGCTGAGGAGATTGGGATGTGGAGATGTGGTTGGACAGCCTGCGTGGCATTGAAGTAGGAGTGTTCCATGGCGCGCTATACGTACCTAATGCTGCGTTCAATGTTCTCTCAGTGTCCTCTCTCACCAACACAGGACTGCGAGTCGTCTTTGACGACGACTATGACTGCAAGTTGTCTTTGACGATGACTATGACAACACAAGAGAAGAGTTCGCTAAGTCTGTAAAGGAAGGCAACATCTATCTCCTATTGGGGACGACTAAGATCCCGCACGAGGAGAGTCTTATGGTAGTGGTGCAGGCCACATTGGCATGCGCGCCTTGTAGCAACTTCAAACAAAGCAGATGGTACGTGACTTACCAACCATTTCTAACTTTGAGCAGTAGTTGTACATCAACTATTTGGAGGGAAAGCAGCATTGCGAGGTTTTCTCTGGAGCAGGGGAGCACGCAAAAAAGGTACTAGAGCTAGTCCACACAGACTTGTGTGGCGCGATGCAGACCCAGAGCTTTAGAAGCTCTAGGTATTTTCTCACCTTCATTCATAATTTCAGCCGTGACACTACTGTGAACATCCTTTCCTCCAAGGACCAGTGGTTTGACAGGTTCAAGGAGTTCAAGGCCATGGTAGACAACCAGATTGGCAAGAAAATCAAGGCGCTGCGCAGCGACCGCAGTGGAGAGTACCGGAGCAAGGAGTTCTAAGACAATCTCGCAGTAGCAGGCATCAAGGCATAGCACACTGCGCCATACTCGCTACACCAGAATGGCGTAGTAGAACGCACCAATCGTACCATCGTTGAATCGGTGTGCTCCATGTTGCACGTTGCTCGTCTCACGTACAATGTTTGGGCTGAAGCACTGAGCACTATGGTGTACATGAAAAACTACAATCGAACCAAGGCCCTGCAGCAGATGACGTCGTACGAGGCATGGTTCGGCAAGAAGCCGAGCCTGGATCATCTTCGCGCATTTGACAGTTTGGCGCACATGCATGGCCAAAGGACAAGCGACAAAAGTGGACCCCAAAGAGTGCGCAGATACTCATGAGTGGCTACAACGTGACAAGCAAGGCGTATTACCTCTACGAGAGGGATATAGGCCACGTCATCATCTCCAGGGATGTCATCTTTAACAATAGGCACCGTCATCGGCACCAACATTATGTGTGAGGAGGCAGCAAAAGCAATAGCTGACGAGGCAGTGGGACTAGATATCCTTCCTGACCCACTCTCTCCTCATCCTTCCTCCACTGTGACAGTGGAAGAACCTGTCTACTCTCCCATGTCTGATACAACAGATAAAGCAGCCTCATCGCCAAAAACAGAGGAAAAAGATGCACCACAATGAGCAGGAGCAGTTGTGCCAATAGCACCGTGCCAACCGCCTGATAACGCTCCAGTACTAGGTCGCACGTACCCCCTTAGGGTGGGCTACAAGCCTGGTGAGCGCGGGCATTTTTGGATGCTCCAAAAACCAGACCAAATGAACGTCGGAGTTGCAGCAGACTCTGATGAGCCAACGTTGTACAAAGAGGCCATGGCTACACCTGATGGAGCACATTGGGCACAAGCTGGGAGCAAGAGATAAAGTCGCAGCTCGAGAATGGTACGTGGGAGCAGACTGAGCATCCACCTGGATTCAAGGTAATCAAGTACAAGTGGGTCTTCAAGAGGAAGGAGGGAGCAGATGGCAACCTGGAATAGTACAAGGAAAGGCTGGTTGCCAAGGGCTACTCATAGTAGGAAGGCCAGGATTACACAGAAACCTTTGCCCCTCTTGCCAAGTTTGTCTCTGTGCATACGTTCCTTTCCTTTGCAGCACTAGAGGACTTTAAGGTCTACTACATGGACGTCAAGACGGTATTCCTGAACAGTAACCTGGAGGAGAAGATTCACATTGAGCAGCCGGAGGAATTTGTCATGGATGGCCAAGAGCACCTGGTTTCCAACTGCTTCCAAATGTCTGAGCTCGGGCAGGTGTCATACTTCCTCCAAATCCAGATGACGCATGACCGCAAATCCCGCTCTCTCTTGCTGCATTAAGGATGTCATGCAGCAGTTCGGCATGGCAGAGGCAAAATCCATCGGCACGCCGCTGGAGACGCGGCAGTACCTCGTGAGCTTCAATGGAGAAGTAGATGCAGCTCAGTAGCAGAAGTACTAGAGCCTCATGTACCAGGCCGGACCTCGTACAGGCTGTTTGCGCTTTGAGCCAGCACATGGCGTATTGGATCTTCCTCTACCTTGGTGGAACCATCAACATCCGCATCACCTACAACAGCAATAACAACACGTCGGCTATATAGACGCAGATTAGGCTTCAAACCTTGAGGACCACAAGTCTATCTCAGGACATGTGTTCCTCATGAATGGTGGGGCCATCAGCTCGTGCAGCAACCGGCAGGTGGTCATGGCCACCTCAAGCACGGAAGCTGATACGTCTCTGTCAATTTCGGAGCCAAGGAAGCAGTTTGTTGGGAAAGGAGCCATCTGGCTCAGTTTCAGGTCCACAGGAGCAAGTTCCAGGAAAGTACCAGATGCCTGCTCCGATCGCCGATCCGACTTCATCATTGGAAAGATCAGGTGGCAAAATGTCTACGGCCCAAGTTTGAGACCGACCCAACGGTCGGATTAGGAGATATGAATTTTCGAAGTTTCGGGGGTCATGGACCGTCGATGTCTTGGTGGGCATGGGTGATGGCTCCATGCTTTAGCCTGAGAAAAGAAAAAGGCAAGAGGTCCAGGATCAAGACCTGATGGGAGAAATATCCAAAAAGGTCCTTGGTCTTAGGATTGCCTTGTCAGAGTGTGCTGACTAGGATAAAGGTACCTCTCCTTACTTTTTAGGTGAGGTGAGATCCTTGTGTGCTAGCCATGGACACATGGCGATTCTCCATGGGTTTGTGGGTTATGTGACCACTAGGAGTGTGCCATGAGAGCATTCTCTAGCTCTCTAGGTCGTGTGTGAGTGGTCAGCCTGATTGCTAGGCTGATTTCCTCCCTTGTGTGAGATTATGGACTCTAGTGTGTGAGCCTTAGCCTCCATGGCTAAGTGGTGTGGCTTGTGAGAGGGCTGACTTGCCCAAGCTCTAGCTCTATATGTACTCCATCATTTTGAGTGATTGAACAACCATTCTTCAGCACAAGTGATGCCCTTCCAATCACACATGCTCGCTGCTCCAAGGCTCCCTCTCTCCTGGAGTTCCAACACAGTTTAGCTTGAGCGTCTCATCGCAGAGATGAATTGGAGTGCAGTAGTTCCAAATCCTATGCGCATCAATAACCAGCGCGCAATCGCACTCCCCAAGAATCCTGAGTTCCATGCACGTACCAAGCACATTGACATCGCATACCACTTCGTTTGGCACATGGTAGAGGAGGGTGCTATCAAGGTGTAGTTCACTCCAATCAGCAAGCAGGTGCATCAATTCTCCACCAAGCCAGTGACCCGTGAGAAGCAGCAGTTTTGCATGGAGGCATGTGGATTTAGCCCAATTTGACTGCGGCAAAGTGGGAGAATATAGGTAAAGGAGCCATCCGGCTCAGTTTCAGGTCCTCAAGAGAAAGTTCTAGGAAACTTCCAAATGCTTGTTCCGATTGTCAATCTGACATCTTCATTGCAAATATCATGTAGCAAAATGTCTATGGTCCAATTTTGAGGTCGATCCAACAATCCGATTGGGATATATGAATTTTCAAAGTTTTTGGAGTCATTGACTGCCGATATCTCGGTAACCAAGGGCGATGGCTCCATGCCTTAGCCTGAGAAAAGAAGAAGGCAAGAGGTCCAGGATCACCTAATGTGAGAAATATCCAACAATGTTCTAGATTCTTGGGTCACCTTGTAAGAGTGTGCTGACTAGGAAAAGGTACATCTCCTTTCTTTTTAGGTGAGGCGAGATCCTTGTGTATCAGACATGGAAACATGATGATTCTCCATTGGACTGTGGGTTATGTGACCACTAGGACTATGCCATGAGAGCATTTTCCAACTGTTGAGGTTGTGTGTGAGATGTTAGCTTGATTCCTAGGCTGATTTTCTCTCTTGTGTGAGATTATGGACGCTTGAATATGAGTCTTAGCCTCCATGGCTAAGAGGTGTAGCTTGTGAGATGGATGACTTGCCCAAGCTCTAGCTCAGTATGTACACCATCATTTTCAGCTATTCAACAACCATTCTACAGCACAGGTGATGCCTTTCCAGTCCTACATGCTTGTTGTTCCAAGCCTTGTTCCATCCTCCATTTCCAGTTTCACCCTACACAGTCACTCTCCGTGGAGCACCATTCTTCATTGGCACCATCTGCTAGTTTTCTAGTACCTCATCACCAGGTCGTGGCTCAGTTTCATGTCCACATGAACATGTTCCAAGAAACTACCAGATCCCTGCTCCGATCATCCATTTGACCTCACTATTGGAAAAATGAGGTGGCAAAATGTCTACGGTCCAGGTTTGAGGCCCATCCAACGGCCAGATTGGGAGATATGAATTTTCAAAGTTTCTAGGGTCATCGAACGCCGATATCTAGGTGACCATGGGCGATGGCTCCATGCCTTAGCCTGAGAAAAGAAAAAAACAAGAGGTCCACGATCAAGACCTGATGGGAGAAATATCCAAAAGGTCTTAGATTCCTGGGTTTTCTTGTCAGAGTGTGCTGACTAGGAAAAAGGTACCTCTCCTTACTTTTTAGGTGAGGTGAGATCTTTGTGTGCTAGCCATGGACACATGGCGATTCTCCATGGGATTGCGGGTTATGTGACCACTAGGAGTATACCATGAGAGCATTTCCTAGCTCTTTAGGTCGTGTGTGAGTGGTCAGCCTGATTACAAGGCTGATTTCCTCACTTGTGTCAGATTATGGACTCTAGTATGTGAGCCTTAGCCTACATCGTTAAGTGGTGTGATTATAGCTCTAGATCTACTCCATCATTTCGAGAAATTCAACAATCATTCTTCAGCAGAAGTGATACCCTTCTAGTCCCATATGCTTGCTGCTCCAAGGCTTACTCTCTCCTCCAGCTCCAACAGTTCTCCAGCTTCAAGTCTTTTTTAGTACCGTTTACGTTGATGCTGATCAACTTCTCTCCCTTGCCTTGAGCATGGACAAGGCTGCCGTTGGCACACCTGAAGCAACCTTTAGTTTCCCTAATGGAGATGAACTCATCCTTCTTCCTTGAAGACTGGAGGTTTGTGCCAGGGTCAAGCTTGTAGGCTCCGCGGTAAAGCAATGCCGCTCCCTTGGTTACAGACACGCTCTCAGCCATCATGCTCATCAACTCTTTTTTGCCCTTTCCTTTGCCCTCTTTATTCACCATGATCTTCGTCTTCCTTCTTGGGAGCCTTGTACTCCCGTGCCCAATGCCCAGGCTTGCCACAATTATTGCACTCCCTAGGATGCTTTGAACTCTTTCCACCGCCACCATTGCCTTTTTCTCCACCGCCACCGCTTCTGCTCATGCTTTGACCAGAAGAGTTCTTGCCACTACCACCGTACCGTGCAGCATAGATTGAAATGTTGGCCTCACTATCGCTACGACGCATGGCCTTGTTGCGCACGTACTCGGACACTGCCTCATACATCAAATCCTCCTCCTTCCAACCGCCAAAAACGGTGATCAGAGGACCCTAGCTTTCAGGTAGTGCCATAAGGAGGATCATGGCCTGCATGTTGGTGTCCATTTCCTAGTTCATTTAGGTTACTTCCTGCAGCACTCCTTCAAAAATGCAACAGGAAGTATGGAATCGACTCTCCCTCGCTCATCCTCATCGACATCAGCTTTTTGAGGATGAAGAGGTGATTTGCAAGAGTCATTGATTGATGTACACGTGCAAGCTTCTCATAAGCCTTTGATGCATGTGTGCCATCTTGGAGGTGGACATGCTGTGACTCATGCACTGATGTCACAACAATCGCAAGCGCCATGTCATTTTTGACCATCCACGCTTTATATCTAGGATCCATTTTTGGAGGTTCAACCTCTTTTCCAAGGAACATCTTCAAGTAGGCACGCATCCTCATGACAATCTCAAATTGCCATCTCCACAAGGGAAAACCAAACCTTGTGAAGTTTGACATTCCACCATTGACCTCCTCGAGAGTGAGCGTCGCGGGTGTTGTCATACTAGTTCTCTACTTCTCTTCTCTCCTTCGTTGTGGCCAATGTAGGTCAATGTAGGGTCTTGTCTGCAACTGGTTTATAAGGTGTAGATCCATTGCTTACCTTTTAGCGGTTGATCACCTGCAAATAGCGAACAACATAAACTAGCAAACCCACGATTGTGCCTCCAAGGACAGACCTTATCCTAGTCAGAGCCTAAGGATCGTACCTCCAAGGACAGAGTTTATCCTTGATCCTTGTTTGCTAAGTGCCAGCACCCGCCGTTGGAGTTGATGGAGCACATGGAGCGAATGCGGCTGATGGAACTCATGCACGCTGCAAGACACAGAGGGCAAGACAATGCGCAGAAGCGTGCCTTACAACGAGTCAGTGTGGGTCCATAACCATTTGTCAACCTGCCTGAGGCAACGGTGTAGAAAACGGGTTCCAAAGAAATGGTTCCCGTCGACCGATCTTGGTATTGCAACCAAGAGATGATATCAACTTCAGAGCCAAGATTCCACACTGAGTAGTTCATAAGAATCACTTCCTTGCACTTTGTCCTTAGCACTTGGTCACTTTTGCGCGAGGAGTGAATTCCTGGGGCTTAGACCAGCCAATGCTTCTTTAGTATTTGCCTCTGGTGGACAACTCTGTTAGGAGTCTTAAACAAAAGAACTATGCTCAATGACAGGTTCCTGTAGTCCTAGAGCCAGCCTCTAGCCTAGACACGTAGGAGCTCCTTGGATTAGCCACTTTGGGGGCTATTTGGATAACGTTACTCCCTGCCTACATGGCGCTCCCTGTGGCCACCAAGTGGCGTTATGCACCAGGAAGGACCTTGGAATGTTCTAAGATGTCTCTTAGAACCTTCATGCTCCCTTTTTTGTCACAAAAAATATTAGTCACCGGGCTGGGATTTGACCCAGTGACCTCTCGCTGTAAAAAAGAACTCTTGAATTTCTAAGCCGCAAGGAGTTATCCTATGTAGTGTTTGCTGGCTATACTATCAAGATTAGAATTAGGCCTTGCTACTCCTGCGACGCATGGCCTCATTACGCACGTACTCGGACACCGTCTCAAACGTCAAATCCTCCTCCTTCCAACCGCCAAAGACGGTGATCACAGGACCATTGCTTTCAGGTACCGCCATGAGGTGGATGATTGCCTGCATGTTGGTGTTGATTTCCTGGTTTTCTTGTATCACGTACTGCAGCAATCCTTCAAATTGCAACAAGAAGTCCTAAATCAACTCTCCCTTGCTCATCCTCATCGAAATCAGCTTTTGAAGGATGAAGATGCAATCTACAAGAGTCGTTGATTGGTGTACACGTGCAAGCCTCTCATAAGCCTTTGATGTATGTGTGATACCTTGGAGGTGAATATGCTGCGACTCATGTACTGATGTCACAAGAATTGCAAGTGCCATGTCACTTTTGACACCCCACGCTTCATATTCAGGATCCATTTTTGGAGGTTCAACCTCTTCTCCAAGGAACATCTTCAAGTAGCCACGCACCCTCATGACAATCTCAAATTGCCATTTCCACAAGGGAAAACCAAACCATGTGAACCTTGATATCCCACTGTTGACGAGCTCAAGATTGAGCGTCACGAGTGTTGGCTTCCTTGAGGCTCATGTAGGCTGATGTAGAATGTTCTCTACTACCGGTGTAGAAGGTGCAGATTTGTCGCTTACCCCTTAGCTGTTCATCGTCTGCAAACAGAGAAAAAATACACACTAGCGAATCCGGGGTCGTGTCTCCAAGGGCAGAGCTTATCTTGGTTAGGGCCTAAGGGTCGTACCTCCAAGGGTACAGCTTATCCCTGGCCCTTGTTCACTAAGTACCACCACCCGCTGTTGGAGCCAATGGAGCATATGGAGCAGATGGAGCAGATGGACCTGATGAAGCTGGTACACGTTGCAAGATAGAGAATGCAAGAGAGTGCGCGAAAGCGTGCCTTACTACTAGTTACTGTGGGCCCATAACCCTATGTCAACTCGCCTGAGACGAGGGTCTAGAAAACAGTTTCCGACACAATGGTTCCCGCCAACCGCTCTTGGTATTACAACCAAGAGATGATATCACCCTCAGAGCCAACGTTCCACACTGAGCAGTTCATAGGAATCACTTCCTTGAAGTGTGTCCTTAGCACCTGGTCACTTTTGTGCGAGTGAACTCGCGCGGCTTAGACCAACCAATGTTTCTTCATAGTCTGCCTCTTGTGGACAACCTTGTGGGGAGTCATAAAGGTAAGAATTGTAGTCAATGACAAGCAACAAAAAGGTTCTTATAGTCCTACAGCCAGCCTCTAGCCTAAAGGCGCGGTGGCTCCTTTGATGTATCACTTTATGGGCAATCTGGATTACGTCATCCCCCCTGCCTAATTGGCGCTCCCTGAACCTCCATCTCTTTTGATCGTAAAGAAAATTAGTCACCGGGCTCGGATTTGACCCAGTGACCTCTCGCTCTAGAGACTAACTCTCGAACGTCTAAGCCACCAGGAGTTGTCCTAGGTAGTGTTTTTTCTGGCTATACTATCCAGATCAGACCAACGGAACTTGCTCAAAAGGAGCAGTGCATGTCTTGTTTATCTAGACCAGACTCGGGGGATTTATCCCAAGGGAGGAGTGCATGCCTAGTCCGTCCCATACCTATCCAAACATCGCATATCAAGTAGAGATTGCCACCAACCACTTTTGTACAAAATTCCAACAAGCTTTTGATCGTATGTACGTCTTGTCCATAGCTAACCTTTGGAAAGCAAAGGACAAACAATACACGTATTACTCCGTTGGAGTAATTCTCTTGAGTTTAGTCTACACAAAGAAAGCATCCACTACTCATTTGGAGTAAGACCCCCTAGTCTCAACTAGATAGTAAAGCCAGCAAACACTACCTGGGAAACGTTTCTTTGCTTTACATGTTTCAAAGTTAGTCTCTAGAGCAAGAGGTCACTTGGTAAAATCTGAACCTAGTGAGTTATTTGCTTTGGGACCAAAAGGAGGAAAGGAAAATTCTCAGAGACAGCTGATAACCGTCAAATGTTCATTATTCTCAATCGTACCTATTGGTGGTAAACGAAAGTGCCATGTTGATAGGTAGAATGATGGATTGCCTTCAAATAGCTCATGGAAGGAGCTTTTGCGGTGCTAGGCTAGAGCCTTTCTCTAGGATTATAAGTACGTATCTCTTACTTGTCGATGATAAAAGTTTGTATCGTTGATAATCCTCACAGAGTTAAGTACCAAAGACAGACACTAAAGAAACATTAGTTGGTCTAGTCCCGAGGAGTTTTCTCCTTAAACCAAAAGGATGATGTAATCATGACACTCGTCAAAGAAATAATTCCTATGAATTGCTCAGTTAAGAATCCTGATTCAGAGGGTAATATCTGTTGGGAAAGGAGCTATCATGCTCAGTTTCAGGTCCACAAGAGCAAGTTCCCGGAAACTACCAGATACCCCCTTCGATCGTCGATCCAATTTCACCATTGACAAGATCAAGTGGCAGAATGCCTACGGTCCACGATTGAGGCCGATCCAACAGTCGGATTGGGAGATATGAATTTTCAAAGTTTCCGAGGTCACCGACCGCCGATATCTGGGTGACCATGGGCGGTGGCACCATGCCTTAGCCTAAGAAAAGAAAAAGAGTAAGAGGTCCAGGGTCAAGAACTGATGGGAGACAAATCCAAAAAGGTCCTAGATTCCTGGGTTGCCTTGCCAGAGTGTGCTAACTAGGAAAAAGGTACCTTTCCTTACTTTTTAGGTGAGGTGAGATCCTTGTTTGCTAGCTATGGACGTATAAAGATTCTCTATGGGATTGTGGATTATGTCACCACTAGGAGTGTGCCATGAGAGCATTTTCTAGCTCTCTAGGTTGTGTGTGAGTGGTCAGCCTGATGGCTAGGCTGATTTCCCCTCTTGTGTTAGGTTTTGGACTCTAGTGTGTGAACCTTAGCCTCCATGGCTGTGATGTGGCTTGTGGGAGGGCTCACTTGCCTTGTTGGAACTGGAGGAGAGAGGGAGCCTTGGAGCAGCGAGCATGTGTGCTTGGAAGGGCATCACTTGTGCTAAAGAATGGTTGTTTAATCACTCAAAATGATGGAGTACATATAGAGCTAAAGCTTGGGCAAGTCAGCCCTCTCAGAAGCCACACTACTTAGCCATGCAGGCTAAGGCTCACACACTAGAGTCCATAATCGCACACAAGGGAGGAAATCAGCCTAGCAATCAGGCTGACCACTCACAAACCACCTAGAGAGCTAGAGAATGCTCTCATGGCACACTTCTAGTGGTCACATAACCCACAAACCCATGGAGAATCGCCATGTGTCCATGGCTAGCACACAAGGATCTCACCTCACCTAAAAAGTAAGGAGAGGCACCTTTATCCTAGTCAGCACACTCTGACAAGGCAATCCTAAGACCAAGGACCTTTATGGATACTTCTCCCATCAGGTCTTGACCCTGGACTTCTTGCCTTTTTCTTTTCTTAGGCTAAGGCATGGAGCCATCACCCATGCCCACCCAGACATCGACGGTCCATGACCCCCAAAACTTTGAAAATTCATATCTCCCAATCCAACCGTTGGATCGGCCTCAAACTTTGACCGTAGATATTCTGCCACCTGATCTTTCCAATGGTGAAGTTGGATCGGCGATTGGAGCAGGCATCTGGTACTTTCCTGGAACTTGCTCCTATGGACCTGAAACTGAGCCGGATGGCTCCTTTCCGAACATGCCCAAGCTCTAGCTCTATGTATACTCCATCATTTTGAGTGAATTAATAACCATTCTTTAGCACAAGTGATGTCCTTCTAGTCCCACGTGTTTGTTGCTCCAAGAATCCCTCTCTCCTCCAGTTCCAACAATATATCCTCCTACTTGACATACTAAGAGAAGAGAGCATGTACCATCATGTTAGCCTTGTTTTCTAGTCTGTTGCCTGGGGTCGATTGACGATAGGTTTTGGATCCATACTAACTAGGTATAATGTACGCTTCTGCATGCTTTATTACCCTTTTGTTTTGAAACATGCCTGAGTTTCATGAGCTCCATCTGCTCCATCAACTCTTATGGCATGTGTTGGAACTTAGCGAACAAGGGCGAAGGTGAGGCTCTATCCTTGGAAGTCGGCTCTAGGATCCTAATCAAGATTAGCTCCACCCTTGAGGATACGATCTTGGATTTGCTCCAATGCATTCTTCTTTGTTTGCAAGTCATAAACAGGTGACGAGGGAACAAGAGATCCGCACCTTTGAAACGGAAAGTAGATGATAGCCTACATCAGCCTATATCAGCCTTAAGGAAGCAAAGAAGTAGAGAAGTAGAGAAAAACTATGACAATACCTAAGACACTCAGCCTTGAGCAAGTGAATGGCAGCATGTGAAAGTTTACTACACGTGGTTTTCCCATGTAGAAATGGCAGTTTGAGCTCATCACAAGAGTACGCAGCTAATTGAAAATGCTACTTGGAGAAGAGGTTGAACCACTTGAAGATGATCGTGTATATGAAGAATTAAGTACCAAAATCACATCACGCTTGCGATCCTTGCGACATTTGTGCATGAGTCACGCCATGTTCATCTTCATGGAATCATATATGCATCCTCGTTCTGGTGCCCCCTAAAAGCAAGGGTCCTCTCATCACCATCTTGGACGAATGAAAGGAGGAGGAGTTAGTATATAAGTGTCATTTTTTCTTTGTGCGAAAGCCACTGCTATGGCATTTTGGACAGATTGAGCATACACTCCTCCCTTGGAATAAGTCTCCGAAACCTTGCTTGTGGTGCACTTCCAAGAGAGACACCAAAAGTGTAGCACAACGGATAGCATATTAGACTTTGGAACAAGAGGTCATGCGATCAAGCCTTGATATGCACATGAAGGTTTTTGACCTTCCTACATAGAGGAACCTTCTTAGACATTTTTCCATTCATGAGGAGAGTATACCTGTTGGCAGTCAATGGATGCGCCAGTTAGCGGACTGGTGAGGTGGTGTGGAGCGACCACCCCAAAACTGCCATACATACCCCAAAACGATCCATACACCATACAAGCCAGGCAAGGGACATTATGTACTATGCTCATTCCTCATTCTTATCATACAATCTGGCCTAAGATACTCCTAACAGAGTTGTCCAACTAAGGAACACTGTAAAGAAGACAATGGTTGTTCTAAGCCCTAGGACTTAGTCTTTGACTAGCACCTTGCGTAAAAGTGACCAAGTGTTAAATGGACACATTTGCTTAGGAACTGCTCAGTGTCGAACTGCTTTGCTGAGGATGATATCTTCTCGTAGCTACAATGCTAGGTGCAGACGGCAAGTTATTCTGCCGACCCTGTTTTCTAGTGTGTTTGCCTCAGGCCGGTTGACAAAGAGTCATAGGTCCATACACACCAGTTGTAGGACACGATTTGCCCAACTCTGGTACTCTCTCTCTCTCTCCAAGTACGCAAATCACTTCCATCAGCGGAATCAACTCCATGTGCTTCATCAACCACAACGGCTAAACTTGCACCTACCACACAAGGACCAAGGACAAGATCTACCCTTGGAGGTATGTGTTGACGTCATATGCTCCTTGTCCATGGCCGATATTTGGATAGGTACAAGACGGACTAGGCATGCACTGCTCCTTTGGAGTAAGTCCCCTAAGTCTGCTCCACATAGATAAGGCATGCACTGCTCCTTTGGAGCAAGTCCCCTTGGTCTAATGTGGATAGTATAGGCAGCAAATACTACCTAGGACAACTCCTTGTGGCTTGGACGTTTGTTTACATGAAATGTACCGCGCACGCAAATATTCCGCAAGGCAGACCGAGTCATGGACTTCCGTGATGGAGTTGAGGCGAGTGAGGGTGGTCTTTGGGCAAAGGGAGAGAACCACAGTTAATACTCATGGTGGAAGGGCGGAATGGGCACCTTTCTGGACTAGTGCTGGGCTGTTTATGGGTGTGGGGAAGGCTGGAATTGTGCCTGGTGGTAGACCTGCGGAATTGGCTATTCAGTAACAATGGCTTCACATTAGGGGTTCCGTGGAAATGGCAAAACAAGGGAAGGGGGTGTGTCTGCGGATTAGGCATAATGGGAGGGGAATTTGGGTGACTTTGGGGTCTGCGAAAGGCCTCAACACGGTGCAAGGTTCAGCCACAGATTTGGGTTGTTTGGGATGCTACCGAAGCAAGTTTTAGGTGCACAGAGGGCGTGAGAAAGTATCATGATGGTCAAGAGCGGAATGGGCATGTTTGGGAGGGTGTTTGTGGCTAAGGTGAGCAGGAAATGACGCGGAATGGAGCTAGATGCCTAATCCGCAGAATTGACTTGCCAGCAACAACAGTGGGATGAGTTAGAGTGCCGCGGAAGAGGCGGAAAGCGGCCATGATGTTGACCTGCGGATTTGTCACATTTCTCATGGAGTTCAAGTCACTTGTGAGGACAAGAGGGGTGTGGAAAGAGGCCTCCATGCGTATCCGCGGATTTGGTTTTTAGAGGAGAGGCGTGTGAGGGCGTACCATGTGTAGGATCTGGAGAAGAGAGGGACCCTTGGAGCAGCGAGAATGTGTGATTGGAAGGGCATCACTTGTGCTGATGAATGGTCGTTCAATCACCCAAAACCATGGAGTACATATAGAGCTAGAGCTTGGACAAGTCAGCCCTCTCACAAGCCAAACCACTTAGCCATGGAGGCTAAGGCTGACACACTAGAGTCCATAATCTCATACAAGGGAGGAAATCAGCCTAGCAATCAGGCTGACCACTCACACACAACCTAAAGACCTAGAGAATGCTCTCATGGCACAGTCCTAATATTCACATAACCCATAAACCCATGGAGAATCGTCATGTGTCCATGGCTAGCACACAATGATCTCACCTCACCTAAAAAGTAAGGAGAGGTACCTTTATCCTAGTCAGCACACTCTGACAAGGCAATCCTAAGACCAAGGACCTTTTTGGATATTTCTCCCATCAGGTCTTGACCCTCGACCTCTTGCTTTTTCCTTTTCTCGGGCTAAGGCATGGAGCCATCACCCATGGCCACCCAGACATCGGCGGTCCATGATCCCCGAATCTTCGAAAATTCATATCTCCTAATCCGACCTTTGGATCGGCCTCAAACTTGGACCGTAGACATTTTACCACCTGATCTTTCCAATGAAGAAGTCGGATAAACGATCGGAGGAGGCATCTGGTACTTTACTCAAAACTTGCTCCTATGGACCTGAAACTGAGCCGGATGGCTCGTTTCCCAACAATCTCCCACTTTGCCGCAGTCAAAGTGGGCTGAGTCCACATGCCTTCATGCAGAACTGCTGCTTCTAAAGGGTCACTGACTTGGTGCAGAAATCAGCGACCTGCTTGCTGGTTGGAGTAAACTCCAGCTCGATAACACCCTCCTGCACCATGTGCCTCATGAAGTGATATGCGATGTGAATGTGCTTAGTGCGTGCATGGTGCTCATGATTCTTGGCGAGTGCGATTGCGCTCTGGTTGTCGACGCGCACAACAACAAGGCATGCTATCCTCCAACTCATCTCCGCCATGAGACGCTGGAGTCAAACTGCTTCCTTGGCTCCAAAGCTGAGAGAGACATACTCAGCCCGTACTAGAGGTGGCCACGACCACCTGCCGCTTGTTGCACCAGCGCATGGCACCTCGAAGTCCTCAGCTCCTGCATAAGAGAGGAGCGTGCGCACAGAGACAAACTGTACAACAAGGGAAAACGTTTCTGTGTAGTCGATGCCCTCCTGCTGCGAGTAGCCCTTGGCGACCAGCCTTGCTTTGAACTTTTCCGAGTTACTATCTCCTCCCCGCTTCTTCTTGAACACCTACTTGCACTTGAATACCTTACGTCTAGGTGGACGCTCAGTGAGCTCCCACGTGCCGTTTTCCAACTGTGACTATATCTCCTGCTGCACGGCTTGCACCCAATCTGCTGCATCCGGTGCAGCCATGGCCTCCTTGTATGACGTTAGCTCATCTGAATCTGCTGCAATTGCGACGTTCATCTCTTCTGGTTTCTGGAGCATCCAAAAATGGCCGCGCTCACCAGGCTTGTAACGCACCCTAAGAGGGTACATGCGACCTAGTACTGGAGCGTTAGCGGGCGGCGCACGCGGTACTGCTGACAGAACTGCTACTGCTGGTGGTGCTTCATCTCCCTCCTCTGCTTCTACCGATGAGGCTATTGTATCTGCTGCATCAGACATAGGAGAGTAGAGTGATTCTCCCACTGTCACAGTGGAGGAAGGATAAGGAGAGACTAGGTCAGGAAGAATTTCTGCTCCCACTGTCTCGTCAGCTGCTGGTTCTGTTGCCTCTTCATAGACAGTATTGCTGTCGATGACGTTGCTCTCGTTGAAGACGACCTCCCTGGAGATGATGACGTGGCCTGTATCCCTCTCGTAGATGTTGGGAAAGGAGCCATCTAGCTCAGTTTCAGGTCCACAGGAGCAAGTTCTAGGAAAGTACCAGATGCCTGCTCCGATCGCCAATCCGACTTCACCATTGGAAAGATCAGGTGGCAAAATGTTTACGGCCCAATTTTGAGACCGATCCAACGATCGGATTGGAAGATATGAATTTTCGAAGTTTCGGGGGTCATGGACCGTCGATGTCTGGGTGGGCATGGGTGATGGCTCCATCCCTTAGCCTGAGAAAAGAAAAAGTAAGAGGTCCAGGATCAAGACCTGATGGGAGAAATATCCAAAAAGGTCCTTGCTCTTAGGATTGCCTAGTCAGAGTGTGCTGACTAGGATAAAGGTACCTCTCCTTACTTTTTAGGTGAGGTGAGATCCTTGTGTGCTAGCCATGGACACATGGCGATTCTCCATGGGTTTGTGGGTTATGTGACCATTAGGAGTATGCCATGAGAGCATTCTCTAGCTCTCTAGGTCGTGTGTGAGTGGTCAGCCTGATTGCTAGGCTGATTTCCTCCCTTGTGTGAGATTATGGACTCTAGTGTGTGAGCCTTAGCCTCCATGGCTAAGTGGTGTGGCTTGTGAGAGGGCTGACTTGCCCAAGCTCTAGCTCTATATGTACTCCATCATTTTGAGTGATTGAACAACCATTCTTCAGCACAAGTGATGCCCTTCCAATCACACATGCTCGCTGCTCCAAGGCTCCCTCTCTCCTCAAGTTCCAACATTTGGTATCAAAGCCAAGTTCTGCCACTTCCAGCCAGCACAGGCCGTCACTTTGAGAGTGACGGATTGGGGTGCAACCTTCACCAGATTTGACAATCAACCACAAAATATTCAAGTTCAAGAGACAAGCTTTCCAACGAGCCCCTGATCGCAAAGATCCAACGGTCGGATTGAGAGTTATGCTCAAAATGAGGTCGGCCAGGGCTACACTCTTCTCTATGAGTAAGACTGTCGCCTTGTGATGACCATAACTCTCTCATTTCTTTGTCAAATTTAAAACATGGCACATGCGAATTGTAGTATTTTTTCTAAGCTTTCCATTGGTGCAAAAATATTTTCATTCCATTGATTCGTTTAGGAGAAATGCTGTTTACAAATGGGCTGGTCTGAGTTGGAGTAGGAGCAGAAGCATACCCTGTTTTCAAGAGGGCATATCTTTCAAAATCCCCTGTTGATGACCCTGTTTTATGAGTCGATCTGAAAGGTTTTGAGCTGCATTTTCCAGTGGTGGGCTCAGGTTTTCAAAATTCCTAGTCTGCTGGCACCTACAGTCCATGTTTAGTCAGACAGATTTCTGGCAGAAGCAGCAACAGAAACAGGGGTAGCGCCGCCATCCAAGGGCAGCGCTGAGCATCACCAAGGCTCAAAATGGCAGCAGCTAGCGTTGTGACAGCAGCCCAGCCTTTGGAGAGGCTGGAGAGACGTGCCAACTTTACGTTTTGGAAGATCCGTACCCGCCTCCTTTTGGAGGAGAGGGGCTTGTGGGAGGTGGTGAGCGGCGACAAGCCGGCTCCAGTTCCACACGCAAAAGGCATCACCGTAGCGCAGGTGGTGGCGGGGAAGACGTTTAAAAGGGTGCAGCTGATGCGGGTTCTTCTGCGGCTTTACCAGCGATGTACGAGGAGTGGAAGAAGAAGGACAGGCAGGCCTACAGATTGCTTGTTAACACCATCTCCAGCCCGCATCTTCAGTACGTGAGTGACAAGGCTACTGCAAAGGAGGGGTGGGACACATTGTGCAAGAAGTATGAGAGCAAGGATCCTGCATTCCTCATGCTTTTGGAGGAAAAGATGATGGCGCTAAAAATGTAGGGTGGTGAAGGGATGGAGTTGTATGTGGACAGGGCAAAGGAGCTGGCGAAGCAGCTGAAAGCGGCCGGCAATCCTGTGGAAGAGACACGCTTCATCCTCCTCTTGTTGAGGGGACTCCCAACCAGCTACGACACAGTACGAGAGACGCTGGAGTGCCAGCCAACTCTCGACCTCGACTTCATCTGCACACACCTGGTGCAAGTGGAATTGCGTCGCAATGCGGCAAAGCGCAATGGCGGCAGCAGCAGTGAAGCAGCCTTCATGGCCATGGGCTCACGCAACCAGCATCAGCAGCAGTCAGGGCAGCAGAGAGGCAAGAAGAAGGGCAAGTGCCACTATTGCCAGAAAGAGGGGCACTACAAGAAAGAGTGCTTCAAGTTCAAGAGGGACCAGAAAGAGCAGCAGCAGCAGCAGCAACAGCAGCAAAAGCAGCAATCTCCACAACAACAGCAGCAGCAGTCACAGCAACGCCAGCAGCAGCAGCAGCAGCAGAACCAGACTAGCGTGCGCCATTTTGGCAACATGAACGTCGCCAAGGAGGTGCGCGACCGCCTCTTCATCGCGAAGTCTGACATGTCGCAGAAGGAAAAGGCGGATCTGGCGTGGTACAAGGACTCGGGGTGTACTAAGAGTCTGACGCACCACAAGGAGTGGTTCACACAGCTGCTCTCCATTCCTCCTCAGCCGATTGCTTTGGGTGATGATCGGGTGGTGTATGCTGAGGGGATTGGGATTGTAGAGATGTGGTTGGAGACCCCGCGTAGCATTGAAGTGGGAGTTTTCCATGGCGTGCTGTATGTGCCTGATGCTGCGTTCAACCTTCTCTCAGTGTCCTCTCTCACTAACACAGGACTGCGCGTTGTCTTCGATGATGACTATGGCTACATCCTCAACAAGGAAACAGGAGAGGAGTTGGCCAAGTCGGTGAAGGAGGGCGACATGTACCGCCTTTTGGGGACGACCAAGATCCCGCGTGAACAGAGTCTTGCAGCAGTGGTGCAGGCGACAGATGGCGAGATCTGGCATGCGCGCTACGGGCACATTGGCATGCGCGCCTTGCAGCAGCTTCAAGCAAAGCAGATGGTGCGTGACCTGCCAACCATATCTAACTTTGAGCAGCAGTTGTGCATCGGCTGTTTGGAGGGGAAGCAGCACCGCGAGGCGTTCTCTGGAGCAGGGGAGCGTACAAAAGAGGTGTTGGAGCTGGTTCACACGGACTTGTGCGGACCAATGCAGACCCAGAGCTTTGGAGGCTCTAGGTATTTTCTCACCTTCATTGATGATTNTGTACCGCCTGCTGGGGGCGACCAAGATCCCGCGTGAACAGAGTCTTGCAGCAGTGGTGCAGGCGACAGATGGCGAGATCTGGCATGCGCGCTACGGGCACATTGGCATGCGCGCCTTGCAGCAGCTTCAAGCAAAGCAGATGGTGCGTGACCTGCCAACCATATCTAACTTTGAGCAGCAGTTGTGCATCGGCTGTTTGGAGGGGAAGCAGCACCGCGAGGCGTTCTCTGGAGCAGGGGAGCGTACAAAAGAGGTGTTGGAGCTGGTCTACACGGACTTGTGCGGACCGATGCAGACCCAGAGCTTTGGAGGCTCTAAGTATTTTCTCACCTTCATTGATGATTTCAGCCGTTACACTGCTGTGTACTTCCTTTCCTCCAAGGACCAGTGCTTTGACAGGTTCAAGGAGTTCAAGGCCATGGTGGAGAACCAATCAGGGAAGAAGATCAAGGCGTTGCGCATCGACCGCGGTGGAGAGTACCTGAGCAAGGAATTCCAGGACAACCTCGCAGCAGCTGGCATCAAGGCGTAGCGTACCGCGCCATACTCGTCGCAGTAGAACGGTGTAGTAGAACGCGCCAACTGTACCATTGTGGAGTCGGCGCGCTCCATGCTGGACGCAGCTCGGCTGACCTACGACTTCTGGGCTGAAGCCATGAGCACTGCGGTCTACATCAAGAACCGCAGTCCAACCAAGGCCCTGGAGCAGATGACGCCGTACGAGGCGTGGTTTGGCAAGAAGCCGAGCGTGGGTCATCTTCGCGCGTTTGGCAGCTTGGCGCACATGCACGTGCCAAAAGAGAAGCGGCAAAAGTGGGACGCGAAGAGTGCGCAGATGCTGATGATTGGCTACGACGTGGCAAGCAAGGCGTATCGCCTCTATGAGAGGGATACAGGCCACGTTATCATCTCCAGGGATGTCGTCTTCAATGAGAGCAACGTCATCGGCACCAACATCGTGTGTGAAGAGGCAGCAGAACCAGCAGCTGACGAGACGGTTGGAGCAGAAATTCTTCCTGGCCCAGTTTCTCCCGATCCTTCCTCTACTGTGACAGTGGGAGAATCACTCTACTCTCCCATGTCTGATGTTGCAGATACAGCAGCCTCATCGGCAGAAGCAGAGGAGGGAGATGTAGCACCACCAGCAGCAGCAGTTGTGCCAGCAGCACCGCGCCAGCCNCCGAGCGTGGGTCATCTTCGCGCGTTTGGCAGCTTGGCGCACATGCACGTGCCAAAAGAGAAGCGGCAAAAGTGGGACGCGAAGAGTGCGCAGATGCTGATGATTGGCTACGACGTGGCAAGCAAGGCGTATCGCCTCTACGAGAGGGATACAGGCCACGTCATCATCTCCAGGGATGTCGTCTTCAATGAGAGCAACGTCATCGGCACCAACATCGTGTGTGAAGAGGCAGTAGAACCAGCAGCGAACGAGACGGTTGGAGCAGAAATTCTTCCTGACCCAGTTTCTCCCGATCCTTCCTCTACTGTGACAGTGGGAGAATCACTCTACTCTTCCATGTCTGATGGTGCAGATACAGCAGCCTCATCGGCAGAAGCAAAGGAGGGAGATGTAGCACCACCAGCAGCAGCAGTTGTGCCAGCAGCACTGCGCCAGCCAACCGCTAATGCTCCAGCACCAGGTCACAGGTACCCTCTTAGGGTGCGTTACAAGCCTGGTGAGCGCGGCCATTTTTGGATGCTGCAGAAACCAGAACAGATGAACGTCGCAGTTGCAGCAGATTCAGATGCGCCAACGTCATACAAGGAGGCCATGGCTGCACCGGATGCAGCAGATTGGGCGCAAGCCGTGCAGCAGGAGATACAGTCGCAGCTGGAGAACGGCACGTGGGAGCTGACTGAACGTCCACCAGGACGTAAGGTGATCAAGTGCAAGTAGGTCTTTAAGAAGAAGCGGGGAGCAGATAGTAACGTGGAAAAGAACAAGGCGAGGCTGGTCGCCAAGGGGTACTCGCAGCAGGACGGCATCGACTACACAGAAGCTTTTGCCCTTGTTGCAAAGTTTGCCTCTGTGCGCACGCTCCTCTCTTATGCAGCAGCTGAGGACTTCGAGGTTCACCACATGGATGTTAAGACGGCATTCTTGAATGGTGACTTGGAGGAAGAGATCTACATGGAGCAGCCGGAGGGGTTCGTCATGGATGGCCAGGAGCACCTCGTCTGCAAGCTGCAGAAGTCGCTGTACGGCCTCAAGCAAGCATCGCGTGCTTGGAACCAGAAGTTGGATGCGGCGTTGCAGTGCATGGGGTTTGAGCGCAGCGAGTGTGGCTACAGCGTGTATCGTTGGTAACATAAGCATGAGATCCTCATCATCATTGTCTATGTGGATGACATGCTCCTCCTTTCCAACAGCATGTCTGCACTACAGGAGTTCAAGGAAGCCATGCAGGAGCGCTTCCAGATGTCTGATCTCGGGGAAGCATCGTACTTCCTCAGTATCCAGATCACGCGTGACCGCAAGTCATGCTCTCTCTCGCTGCAGCAGAGCCGCTACATCAAGGATGTTTTGCAGCGGTTCGGCATGGCAGAGGCAAAACCCATCGGCACGCCGCTGGAAACGCGGCAGTACCTCGTGAGCTTNTGGTCGTGGCCACCTCGAGTACAGAAGCTGAGTACGTATCTCTCAGCTTTGGAGCCAAGGAAGCAGTTTGGCTCCAACGTCTCATGGCAGAGATGAGTGGGAGTGCAGCAGTTCCAGTTCCTGTGCGCGTCGACAACCAGAGCGCAATCGCACTCGCCAAGAATCCTGAGCACCATGCATGCACCAAGCACATTGACATCGCATATCATTTCATCAGGCACATAGTGCAGGAGGGTGCTATCAAGCTGGAGTTTACTCCAACCAGCAAGCAGGTTGCTGATTTCTGCACCAAGCCAGTGACCCGTGAGAAGCAGCAGTTCTGCATGAAGGCATGTGGACTCAGCCAACTCTAACTGAGGCAAAGTGGGAGATTGTTGGGAAAGGAGCCATCTGGCTCAGTTTCAGGTCCACAGGAGCAAGTTCCAGGAAAGTACCAGATGCCTGCTTCGATCGCAGATCCAACTTCTTCATTGGAAAGATCAGGTGGCAAAATGTCTACGGCCCAAGTTTGAGACCGATCCAACGGTCGGATTGGGAGATATGAATTTTCAAAGTTTCGGGGGTCATGGACCGTCGATGTCTGGGTGGGCATGGGTAATGGCTCCATGCCTTAGCCTGAGAAAAGAAAAAGGCAAGAGGTCCAGGATCAAGACCTGATGGGAGAAATATCCAAAAAGGTCCTTGGTCTCAGGATTGCCTTGTCAGAGTGTGCTGACTAGGATAAAGGTACCCCTCCTTACTTTTTAGGTGAGGTGAGATCCTTGTGTGCTAGCCATGGACACATGGCGATTCTCCATGGGTTTGTGGGTTATGTGACCACTAGGAGTGTGCCATGAGAGCATTCTCTAGCTCTCTAGGTCGTGTGTGAGTGGTCAGCCTGATTGCTAGGCTGATTTCCTCCCTTGTGTGAGATTATGGACTCTAGTGTGTGAGCCTTAGCCTCCATGGCTAAGTGGTGTGGCTTGTGAGANAGGATTGCCTTGTCAGAGTGTGCTGACTAGGATAAAGGTACCTCTCCTTACTTTTTAGGTGAGGTGAGATCCTTGTGTGCTAGCCATGGACACATGGCGATTCTCCATGGGTTTGTGGGTTATGTGACCACTAGGAGTGTGCCATGAGAGCATTCTCTAGCTCTCTAGGTCGTGTGTGAGTGGTCAGCCTGATTGCTAGGCTGATTTCCTCCCTTGTGTGAGATTATGGACTCTAGTGTGTGAGCCTTAGCCTCCATGGCTAAGTGGTGTGGCTTGTGAGATGGCTGACTTGCCCAAGCTCTAGCTCTATATGTACTCCATCATTTTGAGTGATTGAACAACCATTCTTCAGCACAAGTGATGCCCTGCCAATCACACATGCTCGCTGCTCCAAGGCTCCCTCTCTCCTTAAGTTCCAACAGTAGAGGCGTTGCTTGTCACATCATAGCCAATCATCAGCATCTGCACACTCTTTGCGTCCCATTTCTGCCGCTTGTCCTTTGGCACGTGCACGTGTGCCAGGCTGCCAAATGCTCAGAGATGACCCACGCTTGGTTTCTTGCCAAACTACGCCTCGTACGGCGTCATTTCCTCTAGCGCCTTAGTTGGACTGCGGTTCTTGATGTAGACCGTAGTGCTTACGGCTTCAGCCCAGAAGTCGTAGGTCAGCCGAGCTGCGTGCAGCATGGAGCGCACTGACTCCCCAATGGTACGATTGGCACGTTCTGCTACACTGTTCTTCTGCGCCGAGTACGGCGCGGTATGCTGCGCCTTAATGCTAGCTGTTGCGAGGTAGTCCTGGAACTCCTTGCTCAGGTACTCTCCACCACGATCGCAGCGCAACGCCTTGATCTTCTTCCAAGTCTGGTTCTCCATCATGGCCTTGAACTCCTTGAACCTGTCAAAGCACTGGTCCTTGGAAGGAAGGAAGTGCATAACAGTGTAACGGCTGAAGTCATCAATGAAGGTCAAGAAATACCTAGAGCCTCCAAAGCTCTACGTCTGCATCGGTCCGCACAACTCCGTGTGGACGAGCTCCAACACCTCCTTCGTATGCTCCCCTGCTCCAGAGAACGCCTCACGATACTGCTTCCCCTCCAAACAGCCGATGCATAACTGCTGCTCATAGTAAGAGATGGTAGGCAGGTCACGCACCATCTGCTTTGATTGAAGCTGCTGCAAGGCGCGCATGCCGATGTGGCCGTAGCGCGCATGCCATATCTTGCCTTCTATCGCCTGCACCACTACTAAAAGACTCTGCTCACGTGGGATCTTGGTCGCCCCAAGCAGGCGGTACATGTCGCGCTCCTTCACCCACCTAGCCAACTCCTCTCTTGTATCCTTGTTGAGGATGTAGCTATAGTCATCATCGAAGACGATGCGCACCCCTGTGTTTGTAAGAGAGGCGACTGAGAGGAGGTTGAACGCAGCATCAGGTACATACAGGACGCCATGGAATACTCCATCTTCAATGCCACATGGGATCTCAAACCACATCTCCACAATCCCAATCCCCTCTGCATACACCACCTGATCATCATCCATAGCGATGGGACAGGGAGGGATAGACAGCAACTGTGTAAACCACTCCTTGTGATGTTTGATGCTCTTGGTACATCCTGAGTCCTTGTATCATGCGAGATCCGCCTTCTCGACCTGCGACATGTCAGACTTCGCCATGAAGAGACGGTGGCTCATCTCCTTGGCCACATTCATGTTGCCAAAGTGGCGGACACCAGCCTGGTTTTGCTGCTGCTGCTGCTGACGCTGCTATGACTACTGCTGCTGCTGTTGGTACTTTTGCTGCTGGTGCTGTGATGACTGCTGCTGCTGCTGCTCCTTCTACTCCCTCTTGATCTTGAAACACTCCTTTTTGTAGTGTCCCTCTTTCTCGCAGTAATGGCATTTGCCTTTCTTTCTGCCTTTCTGCTGTCCAAACTGCTGCTACTGCTGCTGGTTGCGTGAGCTCGTGACCACAAAAGCTGCTTCAGTGCTGCCGCCGCCATTGTGCTTTGCTCCATTGCGACGAAATTCCACCTGCACCAAGTGTGTGCAGATGAAATCAAGGTTGAGAGTTGGCTGGCACTCCAGCGTCTCTCGCACCGTGTCGTAGCTGGTTGGAAGTCCCCTCAGCGAGAGGAGGATGAAGCGCGTCACTTCCACGGGGTTGCCGGCCACTCTCAGCTGCTTCGCAAGCTCCTTTGCCTTGTCCGGATACGCCTCCATCCATTCACCACCCTGCATTTTCAGCGCCATCATCTTTTCCTCTAAAAGCATGAGGAATGCAGGATCCTTGCTCTCATACTTCTTGCACAACGTGTCCCACCCCTCGTTTGCAGTAGCCTTGTCACTCATGTACTGAAGATGTGGATTGGAGATGGTGTTGACAAGTAACCTGTACGCCTGCCTGTCCTTCTGCTTCCACTCCTCATACGCCGTTGGTACAGCTGCAGAAGAACCCACATCAGTTGTACCCTTTTGCGGCGTCTTTCCCGCCACCACCTGCATTACAGTGATGCCTTTTGCCTGTGGAATTGGAGCCGGCTCGTCGCCGCTCACCACCTCCCACAAGCCCCTCTCCTCCAAGAGGAGGCGGGTACGGATCTTCCAAAACGTGAAGTTGGCGCGTCCCTCCAGCCTCTCCAAAGCTTGGGCTGCTGTCAGAACGCCAGCTGCTGCCATTTTGAGCCTTGGTGATGCTCAGCGCTGCCCTTAGATGGCGGCGCTAGCCCTGTTTCTGCTGCTGCTTCTGCCAAAAATGTGTCTGACAGAAAATGGACTGTAGATGCCAGCAGACTGGATACTTGGATAAATAAAGTCCATCACTGGAAAATTCAGCTCAAAACCTTTCGGATCGACCCATAAAATAGGGTCATCAACAGGGGATTTTGAAAGATATGCCCTCTTGAAAACAGTGTATGCTTCTGCTCCTACTCCAACTGAGACCAGCCAGCTTGTAAACGACATTCCTCCCAAACGAATCAATGGATTGCAAACAGTTTTGCACCAATGGAAAGCTTAGGAAAAATACTACAATTCGCACGTGTCGCTTTTTAAATTTGACCATAAAGGAGAGAGTTATGGTCATCACAAAGCGACAGTCTTACTCATACAGAAGAGTGTAGCCCTGGCGGATCTCGTTTTAAGCATAACTCTCAATCCAACTGTTGGATTTTCGCGATCTTGGGCTCGTTGGAAAGCTTGTCTCTTGAACTTGATGATCTTTTAGTTGATTGTCAAATTTGCTACAGGTTTCATTCCAACCCGTCACTCTCAAACTGATGGCCTGTGCTGGCTGAAAGTGGCAGAACTTGACTTTGATACCAAATGTTGGATCTGGGGAAGAGAGAGAGAGCCTTGGAGCAGCAAGCATGTGTGATTGGAAGGGCATCACTTGTGTTGAAGAATGGTTATTCAATCACTCAAAATGATGGAGTACATATAGAGCTAGAGCTTGGGCAAGTCAGCCCTCTCACAAGCCACACCACTTAGCCATGGAGGCTCACACACTAGAGTCCATAATCTCACACAAGGGAGGAAATCAGCCTAGCAATCAGGCTGACCACTCACACACGACCTAAAGAGCTAGAGAATGCTCTCATGGCACACTCGTAGAGGTCAGATGACCCACAACCCATGGAGAATCGCCATGTGTCCATGGCTAGCACACAAGGATCTCACCTCCCCTAAAATGTAAGGAGAGGTACCTTTATCCTAGTCAGCACACTCTGACAAGGCAATCCTAAGAGCAAGGACCTTTTTGGATATTTCTCCCATCAGGTCTTGACCCTGGACCTCTTGTTTTTTTCTTTTCTCAGGCTAAGGCATGGAGCCATCACCCATGGCCACCCAGACTTCGGCGGTCCATGACCCTCAAAACTTTGAAAATTCATATCTCCCAATCCGACTGTTGGATCAACCTCAAACTTGGACCGTATACATTTTGCCACCTGATCTTTCCAATGGTAAAATCAGATTGATGATCGGAGCAGGCATCTGGTACTTTCCATGAACTTGCTCTTGTGGACCTGAAACTGAGCCGGATGGCTCCTTTCCCAACACCAAGAGACACAAGTGTTTCGGATAAAAGAAAGGGTCACACAAGGTACGGAAGTGTTGTACAAGATGCCAGAAGAGAACCGGACCAAGAATGGCGGGAACCACAAGGCGCGAAGACCAAGAAGTGGCGGGAGGCGGCGCGACGAGCAAGGAGGAAGCAATGGCAGCACTTACTTTCCGGATGGGAGTAAAGTAGTGGTCATAGTGGGTGTGAATGCAACGGGGCTGCGACACGGTGGGAAAGGGTATAGCGGACTATATAATGGGCTTAGTTGCATCAGTGTGCTATTCAGACTTGGAATCCGGGCTTGTGGACTTGTGTTCAGTTGACACGAGTTAATCAAGGTCATTATCTCACAACCTTGCTTCACTCTTTCCTTCATCTCAGCACTCTGTCACCATGGATTCCGCAAGTGAAGCTGAGGACTCCGAATACGAGACAAGGTGTTCCGTGGAACCACTCATAAGACTGGCCTGACACAAGTGAAGAGCGCGGAAGAGTACCCAAGTGACCGCGGAAGTGGATGGGTGGCCCTTGGACAACTCTCAAGAGAGCAAAGGGAAGGGTATTGGGCCTCTGCCGCATGATTTCTGTGTTTGTGTCTTGGTTCCGTGAATTTGCCATGTTTTATCTTTTAGCAGATTGACAAAATTCGCAATAAGGGTGTTGCCAAAGTAACTAATGGGTGGGACTGTGGAATGGGCTTGTTTTAAGGGTGTAGAGAGTGCCAAATCCACGGAAAAGGGGCTGTAAAAGTAGGCCATGTGTGTATCCGCAGAATTGCCATGTTGGAGACACTAGGGGAAAGCCGAATCCGTGGAAAAGGAGCTGCAAAAGTGGGCCACGTGTTTACCGGTAAAATTTCCATGTAAGGGATACGAGGGGGGAGTCAAATCCGCAGAATAGGGGTGTTCCGGGAGGGGGTAATGGAATTCCGCAGAATTGCCATGTCAGAGGGGTGATGTTAATGGAGGAAGACCACTTGTGAGTGATCAATTGTGACATTGTGTCATGGTGAATGTGGAATGAAGTCATATAGTGTGCGGAAGGAGGAGATGTGCGAAGAACAACATGGAAGGGGCGAAAGTGAAGTGACAGCGCGGAACAATGACCAGCGCGGTAAAAAAAGGGACAACACTGTCTATGGTGCGGTGAACGTGGAAAGTTCCTTTCTCTTTGACAAGCAGAACTACACTGCAAGCCTTCAACAGATCAGTCTGATGGGGCTCCATGGTGAAGAGTACTGGAAGTGCAGTAGAGTACAAGGTGCAGAGCTGACTCCTTGGTGCATAGGGTTTTATTGCGGCAGAGAGGCCGAATGGAGCGGAGTTGCATGGCAAGCAGCAGTAGAGCAATAAGTACAGAGCTGGTCACTTGGCTGAACCTTCATTTGCATAGGGGAACCTGAGTGTCTGATGAGGAGACCTGGAAGGAAGTCATTTTGCAGCGTGTTTGTCATTTGGTTGTGATCACCTCTATGTTGCATATGTGTTTGCGGAAATATGTACATAGGAGAAACTGTGCGTTGGAGGTGCGTGTACCACGCAATAGCCGCGAGGCGACGCACGAGACCTGCACAGTAGTAGGAACTTCTTTTCACGGCTCAAGTGTCACATGGAATGAGCAACAATGCTTGTGAGTTAAGGGATGTAGGAACCATTGTGCGTTGGATGTGCGTGTACCGCAGAATAGCCGCGAGGTAATGCACGAGACTCGCATAATGAGGGATGCATTCCTTTCCGCATGACTACTGCCACAAGATGAGAACAATAAATGACCACGAATGCAGGAAGAAGAAGCTCGGAGACCTCGCTTGAGAAAAGGAGGATGGGGCCACAATCTTTACATGAAATGTGCCGCGCACGCAAATATTCCGCAAGGAGACCAAGTCATGGACTTCCGTGAAAGAATTTGAGGCGAGTGAGGGTGGTCTTTGGACAAAGGGAGAGAACCACATTTGATCCTCATGGTGGAAGGGCGGAATGGGTACCTTTCTGGGTTTGTGTTAGGATGTTTATGGGTGTGGGGAAGGCTGGAATTGTGCCTGGTGGTAGACCCATGGAATTGGCTGTTCAGTAACAATGGCTTCATATTAGGGGTTCGGCGGAAGTGGCAAAACAATGGCAGGGGGTGTGTCTGCGGATTAGGCATCTTGGGAGGGGAATTTGGGTGACTTTGTAGTTCGCGAAAGGTCTCAAAACATGGTGCAAGGTTCAGCCACGGATTTGAGTTGTTTAGAATGCTACCGGAGCAAGGTTTTGGTGCACAGAGGGCGTGAGAAAGTACCATGATGGTCAGGAACGGAATGGACATGTTTGGGAGGGTGTTTTGTGGCTAAGGTGAAGAGGAAATGCTGCAAAATGGTGCTGGGTGCCTAATCCGCAAAATTACGTTGCGAGCAATAATAGAGGGGCAAGTTAGAGTGCCGCAGAAAAGGCAAAAAGCGGCCATGATGTTGACCTGCGGATTTGCCACATTTCAGATGGAGTTGGAGTTACTTGTGTGGACAGGAGGGGTACAAAAAGAGGCCTCCATGGATATCCATGGATTTGGTGTTTAGAGGAGAGGCGTGTGAGGGCGGAACAAGAGACATAAGTATTTCGGACAAAAGAAAGGGTCACACAAGGTACGAAAGTGTTGTACAAGACGCAGGAAGACAATCGGACCAAGAATGGCGGGAGCCACAAGGCGCGGAGACCAAGAAACGGCGGGAGGCGGCGCGACGAGCAAAGAGGAAGCAATGGCGGCACTTACTTCACGCATGGGAATAAAGTAGTGGTCGTAGTGGGTGTGAATGCAAGGGGGTCGCGACGCGGTACGAAAGGGTGTAGCGGACTATATAATGGGCTTAGTTGCATCAGTGTGGTATTCAGACTTGGAATCCGGGCTTGTGGACTTGTAATCAGTTGACACGAGTTAAGCTCATTACCTCACAATCTTGCCTCACTCTTTCCTTCATCTCAGGACTCTGTCACCATGGATTCCGCAAGTGAAGCTGAGGACTCCAAAGATGACACAAGGTGTTCCACTCAACCACTCATAAGGCTGGCCTGACACAAGTGAAGAGCGCGGAAGAGTGCCCAAGTCACCGCAGAAGTGGATGGGTGGCCCTTGGACGATTCTCCAGAGAGTGGAGGGAAGGGTATTGGACCTCCGCCGCGTGATTTCTGTGTCTCTGTCTTGGTTCCGCGGATTTGACATGTTCTATGCTTTAGCGCAGTGATGGAATCCACAATAAGGGTGTTGCCAAAGTAACTTATGGGTGGGACTGCGGAAAGGGCTTGTTTTAGGGGTGTAGAGGGTGCCGAATCCTTAGAAAAGGGGCTGCAAAAGTGGGCAATGTGTATATCCTCGGAATTGCCATGTTGGATACACTAGGAGGAAGTCAAATCCGTGGAAAAAGGGCTGCAAAAGTGGGCCATGTTCGTATCCGCGGAATAGCCATGTAAGGGACACTAGGGGGGAGGCAAATCCGTGGAATAGGGTTGTTCCGGGAGGGGGTGATGGAGTTCTGCGGAATTGCCATGTCAGAGGGGTGATGTGAATGGAAGAATAACCGCTTGTGAGTGATCAATTATAACATTGTGTCATGGTGAATGTGGAATGAAGTCTTATAGTGTGCGAAAGGAGGAGATGTGCGGAGGACAACATGGAAGGCGCGAAAGTGAAGTCACAGCGCGGAATAATGACCTGCACGGCAAAAAAAGGGACAACAACGTTCCAAAGTTAGTCTCTGCAGTGAGAGGTCACTGGGTCAAATCCCAGCCTGGTGACTAGTTTTCTTTGTGACTAGAAGGGGAACAAGAAAGTTCTAAGAGACATCTTAGAACATTCCAAGGTCCTTCGTGGTAGCTCGCGCCACTTGGCGGTCACAAAGAGCGCCATGTAGGCAGGGAGGATGACGTAATCCAGATTTCCCCCGAAGCAGCTGATCGAAGGAGCCACTACGAGCCTAGGCTAGAGGCAAGCTCTAGGACTATAAGAACCTGTCAGTTGCCTGTTATTGAGTACAGTTCTTACCTTTGAGACTCCTCACAGAGTTGTCCACCAGAGGTAGATACTACAGAAGCATTCGTTGGTCTAAGCCCCAGGAATTCGCTCCGCGCGCGTAAGTGACCAGGTGCTAAGGACAGTGCAAGTTTTGCCCTTGGAGGCAGAAGCCTAGGTTCGCTAGTGTGCATTCTTCCCTGTTTGCAAGTGATCAACGGCTAAGGATAAGCGATGGATCTTCACCTTCTAAATGTATAGCAGACAACAGCGTACATCAGCCTACATCAGCCTCATCTAAGCAGAGAAATAGAGAAGCAGAGAAGTATGACGACACCCACGATACTCACTCTCGAGCAGGTGAATGGTGGGGTGTCAAAGTTCACAAGGTTTGGTTTTCCCTTTTTGAGATGGCAATTTGAGATTGTCATGAGGGTGCGTAACTACTTAAAGATGTTCCTTAGGGAAGAGGTTGAACCTCCTAAAACAGATCTTGGATATGAAGCGTGGAGTGTAAGAAATCACATGGCACTTGCGATTCTTGTGACATCAGTACATGAGTCACAGCATGTCCACCTCCAAGGTATCACACATGCATCAAAGGCTTATGAGAACCTTGTACGTGTACACCAATCAATGGCTCTCGCAAATCGCCTCTTCATCCTTCAAATGCTGATTTTGATGAGCATGAGGGAGGGGGAGTCGATTCCGGACTTCGTGTTGCAGTTCCAAGGATTGTTGCAGCAAGTGATCCAAATAAACCGGGAAATGGACACCAACATGCAGGCCATGATCCTGCTCATGGCACTACCTAAAAGCGTGGGTCCGCTAATCACCATCTTTGGCGGTTAGAAGGAGGAGGATTTGACGTATAAGGCATTGTCCAAGAACCTACGCAACGAGTCCATGCATCGTAGCGGTAGTGAGGCTTACATTTAAGCCTATCCTGAATAGTATGGTGGTCATGGCGGCAACTCCTCTTCTGGTCAGAGAAGCAGCGGAAGCGGTGGCGGTGGACGAAAAGGCAATGGTGGCAGTTGAAAGAGTTCAAAGCTTCCTTGGAAGTACAATAACTGAGGCAAGCCTGGATATTGGGCACGGGAGTGCAAGGCTCCCAAGAAGGAGACGGAGATCATGACGGTAGATATGAGGGTAAAAGAAAGGGTAAGAAAGAGTTGACAAACACGATGGCTGAGAACGTACCGGGAACCAAGGGAGCGGTACTGCTCAAACGTGGAGCCTACGGGCTCAACTGTGGTACGAACCACCACTCTTCAAGGGAGAAGGATGGGTTCATCTCCATGGGGGACACTCAACGTAGTTTTAGGTGTGCCAACGGCAGCCTTGTCCCTGCGCAAGGCGAGGGAGATAAGTTGAGCAGCATCAACGTGAACGGTGCTAAAAAAGACTTGAATCTAGAGAACGTCATCTACATGCCGTCTTTAGCAGCAAACCTCTTGTCTGTGTCCAAAATCACAGACTACGACATGACAGTCGTCTTGACGGAGGAGGAGGCCGTGATAATCAAGAATAAGGAGACCAAGATGTCCTATCCCAAGGAGCGTTTTGTCGCACAGGTCCAAAGAGTTGATGGGCTATACGTCATCGACAACCGATATCCGGGTGACCATGGGCGATGGCTCCATGCTTTAGCTTGAGAAAAGAAAAAAGGCGAGAGGTCCAGGGTCAAGACCTGATGGGAAAAATATCCAAAAAGGTCCTTGATTCTTCGGTTGTCTTGTCAGAGTGAACTCACTAGGAAAAAGGTACCTCTCCTTACTTTTCAGGTGAGGTGAGATCCTTGTGTGCTAGCCATGGACACATGGCATTTCTCCATGGGATTGTGGCTTATGTGACCACTAGGAGTGTGCCATGAGAGCATTTTCTAGCTCTCTAGGTCGTGTGTGAGTGGTTAGCCTGATTGCTAGGCTGATTTCTCCCCTTGTGTGAGATTATGGACCCTAGTATGTGAGCCTTAGCTTCCATGGCTAAGTAGTGTGGCTTGTGAGAGGGCTGACTTGCCCATGCTCTAGCTCTATATACATTCCATCATTTTGAGTGATTCAACAACCATTCTTCAGCACAAGTGATATCCTTGGAGTCCCACATGGTCGCTGCTCCAAGGCTCCCTCTCTCCTCTAGTTTCAACACTTGGTATCAAAGTCAAGTTCTGCCACTTTTAGTCAGCACAGGCCGTCACTTTGAGAGTGAGGGGTTGGGTTGAAACCTTCACCAAATTTGACCATCAACCACAGGAACTTGAAGTTCCAGAAGCAAGCTTTCCAACGAGCTCAAGATCACAAAGAGCAAACACTCGGATTGAGAGTTATGCTCAAAACGAGGTCGACAAAGGCTACACTATTCTCTTCGAGTAAGACTGTCACGTTGTGATGACCATAACTCTCTTCTTTCTTTGTCAAATTTAAAAGATAGCACGTAGGAATTGA
This sequence comes from Penium margaritaceum, assembly GCA_023375785.1. Classification (NCBI taxonomy): domain Eukaryota; kingdom Viridiplantae; phylum Streptophyta; class Zygnematophyceae; order Desmidiales; family Peniaceae; genus Penium; species Penium margaritaceum. The sequence continues at coordinate 216,448 of SZWC01000039.1, read as the reverse complement.
AGTAGTTTTCCTAGCTTTGAATTGGTGTAAAAACATTTGTATTCCATTGGTAGGTTTGGAAGAAACGGCGTTTACAAGCTGGCTGGTGTCAGCTGGAGTATGAGCAGAAGCGTACCCTGATTTCAAAAGTGCATATCTATGAATATCCCCTACTGATGACCCTGTTTTATGGGTTGATCGGAAAGGTTTTGAGCTGTATTTTCCAGTGGTGGGTATTGCATTTCAAAATTCAGAGTCTGGCAGCCTCTACAGTTTATTTTCTGTAAGACAGATTGCTGGCTGAAGTAGCAGTAGAAACAGGGGTAACGCCGCCACTCAAGGGCAGTGCTGTGCATTACCAAGGCTCAAAATGGCAGTAGCATGCATGGTAACAGCAGCCCAGTCCTTGAAGAGGCTGGAAGGATGTGCCAACATCATGTTTTGGAAGATCTGTATCTACCTCCTTTTGGAGGAGAGGGGCATGTGGGAGGTGGTGAGCGGTGACGAGCGCGCTCCGCCTCCACAGGTAAAAGGCATCACCGCCCCGCAGGTTGTGGCGGGGAAGACACTGACAAATGGTGCAGTAGATGCAAGTTCATCTACAACTGCAGCGGCAGCATATGAGGAGTGGAAGAAGAAGGACAGGCAAGCTTACAGGCTACTTGTCAACACCATCTCCAACCCGCATCTTCACGTCGTGAGTGACAAGGCTACTGCAAAAGAGAGGTTGGACACATTGTGCAGGAAGTATGGGAGCAAGGATCCAGCATTCTTCATGCTTTTGGAGGAGAAGATGATGGCGTTGAAAATGCAGGGTGGTGAAGGGATGGAGGCGTACTTGGACATGGCAAAGGAGCTGGCGAAGCAGCTGAAAGCTACAGGCAACCCTGTGGAAGACACGCGCTTCGTTCTCCTCTTGCTATGGGGACTCCCTACAAGCTATAGAACGGTGCGAGAGACGTTAAAGTACCAGCCAACTGTCCACCTCGACTTCATATACATGCACCTGGTGCACAGAACTACGTCGCAATGCTACAAGCACAATGGCAGCATAGCAGCAATGAAGCAGCTTTCATGGCCATGGGCTCACGCAACCAGCAGCAGCAGCAGACTGGGGAGCAGAGAGGCAAGAAGAAGGGCAAGTACCACTATTGCCAGAAAGAGGGGCAGTACAAGAAAGAGTGCTTCAAGTTCAAGAGGGAACAGAAGGAGCAGCAGCAATAGCAGGAGAAGTAGCAATGTCCACAGCAATAGCAGCAGCACTCACAACAACGATAGCAGCAGCAGCAGTAAAATCAGACCGGCGTGCGTCATTTTGGCAACATGAACGTGGCCAAGGAGGTGTGCGACCGCCTCTTCATGGCGAAGTCTGACATGTTGTAGAAGGAGAAGGCGGATCTAGCGTGGTACAAGGACTCCGACTGTACCAAGAGCCTGACGTACCACAAGGAAAGGTTTACGTAGCTGCTCTCCATTCCCTTCCGTTTGATTGCTTTGGGTGATGATCGGGTGGTGTGTGCTGAGGGGATTGAGATTCTGGAGATTTGGTTGGAGATCCCGCGTGGCATTGAGGTGGGAGTGTTCCATGGCGTGCTGTATGTGCCTGATGTTGTGTTCAACCTTCTCTTAGAATATTCTCTCACCAACACAGGACTGCGCGTCGTCTTTGAAGATGACTATGGCTACATCCTCCACAAGAAAACAGGAGAGGAATTAGCCAGATCGGTGAAAGAAGGTGATATGTACCGCCTGCTGGGGGCGACCAAGATCCCGCGCGAGCAGAGCCTTACACAGTGGTACAGGCCACAGATTGCAAAATATGGCATACGCGTTACGGTCACATTGACATGCGCGCCTTGCAGCAACTTCAAATGAAGCTGATGGTGTGTGACTTACCCACCATGTCTAACTTTGAGCAACAGTTGTGTATCGGATGTTTCGAGTGGTAGCAGCATCGCGAGGCATTGTCCGCAGCAAGAAAGCGCGCAAAGGAGGTGCTAGAGGTGGTCCACACAGACTTCTATGGCGTAATGCAGACCCAGAGCTTTGGAGGGTGTAGGTATTTTTCACCTTCATTGATGATTTCAGCCGTTACACTGGTGTGTACTTCCTTTCCTCCAAGTACCAGTGCTTTGACAGGTTCAAGGAGTTCAAGGCCATGGTGGAGAACCAACCTGGCAAGATCAGGTAGCGAAACATCTACGGTCCAAGTTTGAGGCCGATCCAACAGTCGGATTGGGAAATATGAATTTTCAAAGTTTTCGGGGTCATTGACCGCCGATATCCCGGTGACCATGGGCGATGGCTCCATGCTTTAGCATGAGAAAATAAAAAAGGCAAGGGGTCCACGGTCAAGACTTGATGGGAGAAATATCCAAAAAGGTCCTTGATTCTTCGGTTGCCTTGTCAGAGTGTGCGGACTAGGAAAAAGGTACTTCTCCTTGCTTTTTATGTGAGGTGAGATCCTTGTGTGCTAGCCATGGACACATACCGATTCTCCATGGGATTGTGGGTTCTGTGACCACTAGGAGTGTGCCATGAGCCTTAGCCTCCATGGCTAAGAGGTGTGGCTTGTGAGAGGACTGACTTGCCCAAGCTCTAAGTCTATATGTACTCCATTGTTTTGAGTGATTCAACAACCATTCATCAACACAAGTGATGCTCTTCTAGTCCCACATGCTCGCTGCTCCAAGGCTCCGTCTCTCCTCCAGGTCCAACAAGGCTCCCTCTCTCCTCCAGTTCCAACAAGGCTCCCCAGATGAACTAGGACCTTGACAAGCACATGCTAACCATGATCCTCGTCATGAGCTGGTAGAAGGAGGATGACCTGACGTACACAACAGTGCCCGAGTACGTGCAAAAGGAGGCCATGAGCTGTAGCGGGGATGAGGCTAGTTTCCGATCCTATGTCGTATGCTATGATGGCCGCCGGAGGAAAGGGTTAGTCTTTGGTTAGAAAGACGGCAGCGGAAGTCATGGAGGCAGAGGCAACAATCGCTGGAAGGCTCCCAAGTGACAGAGCAAGTACCGTAACTGCGGTAAACCTAGGCATTGGAGAAGAGAGGTCAGGTCGCCAAAGAAGGAAGACGATGGTAGTGGTGCAAATAAAAGTAGTCGATTAGTGGGCAAAGAAGCAACCAATATGATGGCACAGAGCAAGTTTCTGCCAAACAGAGCCGTGTTGCACAGACCAAAAGCTTTTTGGCTAGACTCCGATACTGATCATCTCTCAAGCGGCGACAAGGCTGGATTTGTCTCCATGAGACCAAGCGAGCGGCGGTTCAGATGCTTAGACGGTGGTATTCTGAACGCAAAGGACGTGGGAGACAAGCTACTAAGCATCAGCCTCAATGATGCGGAGAAGGATCTATGGCTATGTGACGTGGTCTACATGTCCTCTTTTATGGTAATCCTCCTCTCCGTGTCAAAAATAATAGACAGTAACATGATCGTGGTATTCAAGAACGCGGACATCAAGGTCGTTTATGCCAACAAAGATCTCGTGGTACATGTCAAACACATTGACGTCTGTCAACGTATTGCAGAAAACGGGGAAAAAGAGCTCGGAAGACGAGGGTCATGCAGGTCTAGAGGAGACAATGGTCTCGACACCAAAGAACGAGAGCACACCAGTAGAAATTGAAAAAACGTCCTCTTTCGCAAAGGATGAAGACACTGATATGTGGCATAAACGCTTTGGGCGTGTTGCAAAGAGCAAGCTCCAAGTCATTCGACAACAATAGTTGGTTTGCAGTATGGATGGTTTCAAAAAGGATGCCATTGGGTGTGGTAGCCTGAGTGAACCTTACCTCCAAGGCAAGACCAAGCCAATGCGTTGTGGGCACAACGGTCGCAGCTAAAAATCTGCCCTTGTCCTGATTCACACTGCCGTATGCGGACCCGTTTCTACGGCGTCAAACAGTGGTAGCAAGTATTTTCTGACCTACATCAAAGACAACAGCCGCACGATGTAGATCTTGTTGGAAAGGAGCCATCCGGCTCGGTTTCAGGTCCACAAGAGCAAGTTCTAGGAAAGTACCAAAAGCCTACTCCGATTGTCAATCCGATTTCAGCATTGAAAAGATCAGGTTGCAAAATATCTTTGGTCTAAGTTTGAGGCCGATCCAACGGTCGGATTGGGAGATATGAATTTTCGTAGATTCCGGGGTCATCGACCGTCGATATCCGGGTGACCATGGGCAATGGCTCCATGCCTTAGCCTCAGAAAAGAGAAAGGCAGGAGGTCCAGGGTCAAGACCTGATGGGAGAAATATCCAAAAAGGTCCTTGGTCTTAGGATTGCCTTGTCAGAGAGTGCTGACTAGGATAAAGGTACCTCTCCTTACTATTTAGGTGAGGTGAGATCCTTGTGTGCTAGCCATGGACACATGGCGATTCTCCATGGGTTTGTGGGTTATGTGATCACTAGGAGTGTGCCATGAGACCATTTTCTAGCTCTCTAGGACATGTTTGAGTGGTCAACCTGATTGCCAAGCTGCTTTCCTCCCTTGTGTGAGATTATGGACTCTAGTGTGTGAGCCTTAGCCTCCATGGCTAAGTGGTGTGGCTTGTGAGAGGGCTGACTTGCCCAAGCTTTAGCTCTATATGTACTCTATTATTTTGAGTGATTGAACAACCATTCTTCAGCACAAGTGATGCCCTTCCAATCACACATGCTCGCTGCTCTAAGGCTCCCTCTCTCCTCCCGATCCAACATTTGGCATCAGAGCCAAGTTCTGCCACTTTCACCCAGCACAGGCAGTCACTTTGAGAGTGACAAGTTAAAGTGAGACATTCATGAGATTTTACAATCGACCATTGGATCGTGAAGTTCAAGAGCCAAGCTTTCCAACAAGTCCAATATCACGAAGAGCCAACGGTCGGATTGAGAGTTATGCTCAAAACCAGGTCGGCCAGGGCTATGCTCTTCTTTATGAGTAAGATTATCGCCTTGTAATGACCATAACTCTCTTGTTTCTTTGTCAAATTTTAAAAGTGGCACATGCCAATTGTATTGTTTTTCCTAAGCTTCCCTTTAGTGCAAAAATATTTTCATTCCATCTATTCGTTTGGGAGAAATGCCGTTTATAAGCTGGCTGGTCTGAGTTGGAGTAGGAGCAGAAGCATACCCTGCTTTCAAGAGGGCATATCTTTCAAAATCCCCTATTGATGACCCTGTTTATGGGTCGATCTAAAAGGTTTTGAGCTGAATTTCCCAGTGGTGGTCTCCATTTATCCAAATTCTCAGTCTGCTGGCATCTACAGCCCATTTTCCGTCAAACAGATCTCCGGAAGAAGCAGCAGCAGAAGCAGGGATAGCGCCGCCATCGAAGGGCAGCGCTGAGCATCACCAAGGCTCAAAATGGCAGCAGCTGGCGTTGTAATAGCAGCCCACCCTTTGGAGAGGCTGGAGGGATGCGCCAACTTCATGTTTTGGAAGATCCGTACACGCCTCCTTTTGGAGGAGAGGGGCTTGTGGGAGGTGGTGAGCGGCGACGAGCTGGCTCCAGTTCCACAGGCAAAAGGCATCACCGCAGCGCAGGTGGTGGCGAGGAAGACGCCGCAAAAGGGACAGGCAGGCCTACAGGTGCTTCTACAGCTGTACCACCGACGTATGAGGAGTGGAAGAAGAAGGACAGGCAGGCCTACAGGTTACTTGTCAACACCATCTCCAACCCGCATCTTAAGTACGTGAGTGACAAGGCTACTGCAAAGGAGAGGTGGGACACGTTGTACAAGAAATATGAGAGCAAGGATCCTGTATTCCTCATGCTTTTGGAGGAAAAGATGAAGGCGCTGAAAATGCACGGTGGTGAAGGGATGGAGGCATATGTGGATAGGGCAAAGGAGCCGGCGAAGCATCTAAGAGCGGCCGGCAACCCTGTGGAAGAGACGCACTCCTCTTCTTGAGGGAACTCCCAACCAGCTACGACACGGTGCGAGAGACACTGGAGTGCCAGCCAACTCTCGACCTCAACTTCATCTGCACACACCTGGTGTAGGTGGAATTGCGTTGCAATGCAGCAAAGCGCAATGGCAACGGCAGCAGTGGAGCAGCTTTTGTAGCCACAAGCTCACGCAACCAGCAGCACCAGCAGCCATCTTGGCAGCAGAGAGGTAGAAAGAAAGGCAAATGCCACTACTGCCAGAAAAAAAGACACTACAAAAAGGAGTGTTTCAAGCTCAAGAGGGACTAGAAGGAGCAGCAGCAGCAGAAACAGTCATTGCAGCAGCAGCCGCAAAAGCAGCAGCAGCAGTAGCAGTCACAGCAGCGTCAAAAGTAGCAGCAGACTGGTATGCGCCACTTTGGCAACATGAATGTGGCCAAGGAGGTCCGCGATCGTCTCCATGGCAAAGTTTGACATGTCGCAGGTGGAGAAGGCGGATCTCGCATGGTACAAGGACTCTGGGTGTACCAAGAGCCTCACACATCACAAGGAGTGGTTTACAAAACTGCTGTCCATCCCTCCCCGTCTTATCGCTATGAGTGATGATCGGGTGGTGTATGCTGAGGGGATTCGGATTGTGGAGATGTGGTTGGAGACCCCACGTGGCATTGAAGTGGGAGTGTTCCATGGCGTGCTGTATGTACCTGATGCTGCATTGAACCTCCTCTTAGTCTCCGCTCTTACAAACACAGGATTGCGCGTCGTCTTTGATGATGACTATAGCTACATCCTCAACAAGGATACAGGAGAGGAGTTCGCCAAGTCAGTGAAGGAGAGCGATATGTACCGCCTGCTGGGGGCGACCAAGATCCTGCGAGAGCATAGTCTTGCACCAGCGGTGCAGTCGACGGATGGCGAGATATGGCATGCACGCTACTGCCACATCGGCATGCGCGCCTTGCAGCAGCTTCAAGCAAAGCAGATGGTGCCTGACCTGCCTACCATCTCTAACTTTGAGCAACAGTTGTGCATTGGCTGTTTGGAGGGGAAGCAGCACCGCGAGGCGTTCTGTGGAGCAGGGGAGCATGCGAAGGAGGTGTTGAAGCTGGTCCACACGAACTTGTGCGGACCGATGCAGACCTAGAGATTTGGAGGCTCTAGGTATTTCCTGAACTTCATTGATGATTTCAGCCGTTACACTGTTGTGTACTTCCTTCCTTCCAAGGACGAGTGCTTTCACAGGTTCAAGGAGTTCAAGGCCATGGTGGAGAACCAGACTGGCAAGAAGATCATGGCGCTGTGCAGCGACCGCGGTGGAGAGTACCGAGCAATGAGTTCCAGGACTACCTTGCAACAGCTGGCATCAAGGCGCACCGTACCGCGCCGTACTCACCGTAGCAGAACGGTGTAGCATAACAAGCCAACTATACCATTGTGGAGTCGGCGCGCTCCATGCTCCACACGTTTTGGCTGACCTAGGACTTCAAGGCTGAAGCCGTGAGCACTACGGTCTACATCAAGAACTGTAGTCCAACTAAGGCGCTAGAGCAGATGACGCCGTACGAGGCGTGGTTCGGCTGGAAACCGAGCGTGGATAATCTCCAAGAATTTGGGAGCCTGGCGCACATGCACGTGCCCAAGGTGAAGCGGCAGAAATGGGACGCAAAGAGTGCGCACATGCTGATGATTGGCTACGACGTGCCAAGCAAGGCCTATCGCCTCTACGAGAGGGATACAGGCCACATCATCATCTCCAGAGATGTTGTCTTCAACGAGAGCAACGTCATCGGCACCAACATTGTCTGTGAAGAGGCAGCAGAACCAGCAGCTGACAAGACAGTGGGAGCAGAAATCCTTCCAGACCCACTCTGTCACGATCTTTCCCCTACTGTGACGGTGGGAGAATCACTCTACTCTCCCATGTCAGATGCAGCAGATATAGCAGATACAGCACCCTCATCGGCAGAAGCGGAGGAGGGAGATGTAGCACCACCAGCAGTAGGAGTTGTGCCAGCAGCACCGCGCCAGCCCCTCGCTAACGCTCCAGTACCAGGTCGTAGGTACCCTCTTAAGGTGCGTTACAAGCCTGGTGAGCGCGGCCATTTCTCGATGCTGCAGAAACCAGAATAGACGAACATCGCAGTTGCAGCAGATTCAGATGAGCCAACGTCATACAAGGAGGTCATGGCTGCATCGGATGCAGCAGATTGGACGTAAGCCGTGGAGCCGGAGATACAGTCGTAGTTGGACAACGACATGTGGGAGCTGACTAAGCGTCCACCTGGACGTAAGGTGATCAAGTATAAATGGGTGTTCAAGAAGAAGCGGGGAGCAGATGGTAATCTGGAAAAGTACAAGGCGAGGCTGGTCGCCAAGGGCTACTCGCAACAGGAGGGCATCGACTGCATAGAAACTTTTGCCCCTGTTGCAAAGTTTGCCTCTGTGCGCACGCTCTTCTCTTATGCAGCAACTGAGGACTTTGAGGTTCACCACATGGATGTCAAGACGGCATTCTTGAATGGTGACTTGGAGGAGGAGATCTACATGGAGCAGCCAGAGGGGTTCGTCATGGATGGCCAGGAGCACCTGGTCTGCAAGCTGCAGAAGTCGGTGTACGGCCTCAAGCAAGCATCGCGTGCTTGGAACCAGAAGTTGGATGCGGCGTTGCAGTGCATGGGATTTGAGCGCAGCGAGTGTGACTATAGCGTGTATCGCTGGCAGCATGAGCATGAGATNCACATGGATGTCAAGACGGCATTCTTGAATGGTGACTTGGAGGAGGAGATCTACATGGAGCAGCCAGAGGGGTTCGTCATGGATGGCCAGGAGCACCTGGTCTGCAAGCTGCAGAAGTCGGTGTACGGCCTCAAGCAAGCATCGCGTGCTTGGAACCAGAAGTTGGATGCGGCGTTGCAGTGCATGGGATTTGAGCGCAGCGAGTGTGACTATAGCGTGTATCGCTGGCAGCATGAGCATGAGATCCTCATCATCATAGTCTATGTGGATGACATGCTCGTCCTTTCTAACAGCATGTCTACACTACAGGAGTTCAAGGAAGCGATGCAAGAGCTCTTCCAGATGTCTATTCTCGTGGAGGCGTCATACTTCCTTGGCATCCAAATCACGCGTGAACGTAAGTCACGCTTTCTCTCGCTGCAGCAGAATCCCTACATTATGGATATCTTGCAGTGGTTTGGCATGGCAGAGGCAAAATCCATCGGCACGCCGCTTGAAACGTGACGGTACCTCGTGAGCTTTGGTGGAGAAGCAGATGCAACTGAGCGGCATAAGTACCAGAGCACCGTCGGCAGTCTCATGTTCTTGATGGTGGCAACCTGGCCGGACCTCGCACAGGTTGTGAGCGTTGTGAGCCAGCATATGGCAACCCAGACCAGAGCACCAGAAGGCAGTGAAGCGGATCTTCCGCTACCTTGCTGGAACCATCAACGTCAGCATCACCTACAACGGCAACGACAATAGCATCATCGGCTACATAGATGCAGATAAGGCTTTAAATCCCGAGACCCGCAAGTCCATCTCTGGACATGTATTTCTCATGAATGGAGGTGCCATCAGCTGGTGCAGGAAGCGGCATGTGGTTGTGGCCACCTCGAGCACGCATGACCGCAAGTCACACTCTCTCTCGCTACAGCGGAGCCGCTACATCAAGGATGTTTTGCAGCGGTTTGGCATGGCAGAGGCAAACCCCATTGTTACGCCGCTGGAGACGCGGGAGTACCTCGTGAGCTTTGATGGAGAAGCAAATGCAGGTGAGCAGCAGAAGTACCAGAGCGCCGTCGGCAGTCTCAAGTACCTGATGGTGGCAACCAGGCCGGACCTCGCACAGGCTGTGAGCGCTGTGAGCCACCACATGGCTAGTCCCGGACCAAAGCACCAGAAGGCAGTGAAGCGGATCTTCCGCTACCTTGCTGAAACCATCAACGTCGGCATCACCTACAACGGCAACAACAAGAGTATCATCGGCTACACAGATGCAGATTGGGCTTCAAATCCTAAGACCCGCAAGTCCATCTCTGGACATGTATTTCTCATGAATGGAGGTGCCATCAGCTGGTGCAGCAAGCGGCAAGTGGTCGTGGCGATTTCGAGCACAGAAGCTGAGTACGTCTCTCTCAGCTTTGGAGCCAAGGAAGCAGTTTGGCTTCAGCGTCTCGTGGCAGAGATGAGTGGGAGTGCAGCAGATCCAGTTCTTCTGCGCGTCGACAACTAGAGCGTAATTGCACTCGCCAAGAATCCTGAGCACCATGCACGTACCAAGCACATTGACATCGCATATCACTTCATCAGGCACATGGTGCAAGAGGGTGCTATCAAGCTGGAGTTTACTCCAACCCGCAAGTAGGTTGATGATTTCTGCATCAAGCCAGTGACCCGTGAAAAGCAGCACTTCTGCATGAAGGCATGTGGACTCAGCCTACTCTGAATGCGGCAAAGTGGGAGATTGTTGGAAAGGAGCCATCTGGCTCAGTTTCGGGTTCACAGGAGCAAGTTTCAGGAAAGTACCAACAGCTTACTCCGATCGTTGCTCCGACTTCATCATTCGAAAGATCAGGTGGTAAAATGTCTACGGTCCATGTTTGAGGCCAATCCAACGGTCGGATTGGGAGATATGAATTTTCGAAGTTTCAAGGGTCATGGACCGCCGATATCTGGGTGGCCATGGGTGATGGGTCCATGCCTTAGCATGAGAAAAGAAAAAGGCAAGAGGTCCACGGTGAAGACCTGATGGGAGAAATATCCAAAAAGGTCCTTGGTCTTAGGATTGCCTTGTCAGAGTTTGCTGACTAGGATAAAGGTACCTCTCCTTGCTTTTTAGGTGAGGTGAGATCCTTGTGTGCTAGCCATGGACACATGGCGATTCTCCATGGGTTTGTAAGTTATGTGACCACTAGGAGTGTGCCATGAGAGCATTCTCTAGCTCTCTAGGTCGTGTGTGAGTGGTCAGCCTGATAACTATGCTGATTTCATCCCTTGTATGAGATTATGGACTCTAGTGTGTGAGCCTTAGCCTCCATGGCTAAGTGGTGTGGCTTGTGAGAGGGCTGACTTGCCCAAGCTCTAGCTTTATATGTACTCCATCATTTTGAGTGATTGAAGAACCATTCTTCACCACAAGTGATGCCCTTCCAATCACACATGCTCGCTGCTCCAAGACTCCCTCTCTCCTGCAGATCCAACAGATCTTCCTGCTCAAATCAAAGCAACAGGTCTGAGAAAAAAAAAGCTACAGGAGTTTGTCGCCATGGTAAAGTGGCAGACTTGAAAGAAAGTCAAAGCAATACAGAATAACGGCGGAGAGTATGAAGTAAGCAAGGACTAGTTCCATTACATGGGATCAACCACCCGCCCACAACGCATTACGCATTACACGCCGCAGAGTAGTGGTATTGCCGTACAGATGAATGAGACCATCCTCACCATGGTATGTAACATGCTCTTTGATTGAAAATTCTCACCGCAATTCTCGACGGAAGCGGCAAGAATATCATGCTATCTCCTCAATGTGGCTCTTGTAGGTGCTCTCGGTAGGTGCAGAAAGAAACAGGGCAAGCAGCAGATGACGCCACAAGAAGTTTTGACACTTGAGAAGCCAGACGCATCACACCTAGAAGTATTTGGCTGCACCGCATGGACAAAGATCCATGCGGGTAAGGATGCCGGCAAACTGGATGCAAGAGTGCAAAAGTGTATTCTGGTAGGCTATGAGACTACCCAGAAGACATACCGCTTGTGGGACCAGGCTTAAAGAACACTCATCACCAGTCGGGACATAACTTTTGTCAAAAGGAAACCAACCAAGGAAGTGATGCTTGATCCCATACAAGCTCCAAAACAGGGAGAGTGATTGGTACCGCTGGAGTCAAAAGATGAAGCTCCCAAAAACTATTAAGTGATACCAGTGCGGCACGCCGTGAAGAACAGTGATGTCACAGGTGTCAATCTGCCTGAGGCGACGGTCTAAGAGCGGGTTCTGATACAATAGTTCCCACTGACCGCTTTTGGTATTGCAACTAAGAGATGGTATCACCTTTAGAGCCAAGGTTCCATACAGAGCAGTTCATAGGAATCACTTCCTATCACTATGTCCTTAACACCTGGTAACTTTTGCGCGAGGAGCGAACTCCTGGGGCTTAGACCAACCAAAGCTTATTTAGTGTCTGCCTCTGGTGGACAACATCATGAGGAGTCTCAAAGGTAAGAACTGTACTTAAAGACAGGCAACTGACAGGTTCTTATAGTCCTAGAGCCAGCCTCTAGCCTAGGAAAGCAGTGGCTCCTTGAATGAGCCACTTTGGGGATAATCTAGATTGCGTCATCCCCCCTGCCTACATGGCGCTCCCTGTGATTGCCAAGTGGCACTAGCCACCACGAAGGACATTGAAATGTTCTAAGATGCCTCCTAGAACCTTCCTGTCCCCCTTTTGATCACAAAGAAAACTAGTCACCCGGCTGGGATTTGACCCAGTGACCTCTTGCTCCAAAGACCAACTCTGGAACGTCTAAGCCACAAGGAGTTGTCCTAGGTAGTATTTGCTGGCTATCCTATCCAGATTAGACCAAAGAGACTTGCTCCAAAGGAGTAGTGCATGCTTTGTCTATCTATATCAGACTTAGGGGACTTACTCCAAGGGAGCAGTGCATGCCTAGTCCGTCCTGTACCTGTCCAAACATCAGTCATGGACAAGGAGCATATCAGGTCAAGAACAAGGAGAGCGCTTGCATAAACAGATGCAACGGCGAGCTGTGATGCAGAGTCTGAGACGTTTGAGGCCTCTCAAACTAGCTCGGAGGCCAATAGCTCTTCAATAGATGAAAAATCAACTTCAGGGAAGCCACCAGCAAAGAAGCAAGAGCATTGCAAAGATCCACCAGCAATGCAACGTCGTTGAACACTACAAAAAAAAGCAAACTCCAAAGTACGATGCTGATCCCAAAAGCTTGACTAGACCGAGTTGGTCTTTTTTAACTCATGGAAAGATTGTGGCTAAGACATTGGCAAGGCTAGATGTGGCCAAGTAGAAAAGGTGGTGGTCAGCAAGCTTGCGTCCATCAAAGAAAATGGCATATGGATGCTAGTGGATAGACCGCCTCACGCTTATGTGGTGGGATCAAAGTGGGTACTCAAGTTTAAGGGGAAGCAAGACTATAGCATTGACAAGTACAAGGTAAGGGTTGTGGTGAAAGGATTTTTACAACGTGCAAGGTCTGACTATGATGAGACCTTTGCACCGATCGTCATGTTTGCCTCCATCTGATCTCTGCTTGTCATTGCTGCCACTAAAGACCTTGAGATCTTCCTGATGGATGTGAAGACAGCCTTCTTTCATGGGAGGCTCGACATGGAGGTACGAATGGATGTACCGGAAGGTCTAAAAGCACCCAAGGGTAAGGTGTGCAAGCTGGTGAAGGCATTATACGGGCAGAAACAGGGCCCACAGATCCGGTACAAGGAGATGGACAATTTCATGACAGAGATCTCCTTTGTACATAATAAGAATGACCCTCGCGTCTATGTGCAAGGGGATAAACATGGCTTGCCTCTCGTGACTTTGTACGTGGATGATCTTATCATGTATTTGTCCTCGCAGGAGGCCATGGGACATGGGACTTCTTGAGTACTAACTTGGGATTGCTATTCACCGCAACTGGAGCGTAAGCACCATCAAGCTTAACCAGACCAAGTACATCATGAACGTCTTAAAGCGCTTCAACATGGAGAACTGCAAATCTGTGAGTACCCCTTTCCCACCGACTAGAAGCTCTCCTCCATGTCACCAAGCAACAAACTAGACCGACGACAGATGCAAAACATTTTGTACCAGTCTGTCTCTGTGAGTCCCATGTATACCATGATGGTAACGTGACTTAAAATTGCTTATGTAGTGGGCGATGAGAGCAAGTCTGTGGCCAATCCTAGGCCAGAATATTGGCAAGTCGTCGAGTGGATTTTTTGCGACCTAAGAAAGACTCAAAACTTGCAACTTCAGTTTAAAGGTCTAGAAGGATCAGCCATGCTACGATTGACATGCTATGGTGAGGCGGACTATGGAGGTCAGATTGACAACAAGAAGTCCACCTTGGGATCTGTCTGCCTTGTTAACGGTAAGGTAGTCTCGTGGACAAGTCGGAAGCAGAGTGTGTGTTGCTTTCTACTTCTAAGAGCACTTCATTGCACTCTCCAAAGTGTGCAAGGAAACACAGTGGATTTGCAATTTGCTTCATGAGATCAAGTTACCACAAGAGGAAGCAAAGATCCTCCGCATTGACAACAAAAATGCAATAGGTGTGGTAAACGATGACATTATCTCCCAGTATACAAAACATATCAACATTCCGTACCACTAGTCACATGACCTTGTCGCCAAGGGCGCTGTGGGACTAGAGCACGACGCAAGCAATAAAATGCTTTTTAAGTTCCTGACAAAGCCGCTAGGCAACGACTTGCATGTTACAGGTGGTCGAGGAGTCAACATGGAGGATGCAAGAGATGAGAACCAAAGACCAAGAAAGTTAACATGCAGAAAGACAACCCAAAGCGACAAGTCCATGCGAGAGAAAACTACTGGATAAGCAACCAAAGGTGCAAGGAATAGATTGTTGTTTTTGTCTATGCCATACTTTGAAAAAGGAGCCATCTAGCTCAGTTTCAGGTCCATAGGAGCAAATTCCAAGAAGCTACCAAATGCCCACTCTAATCGTCTATCCAACTTTACCTCTGGAACGATCAACTGGCCAAATGTATACGGTCGGATTGGCAGATATGAATTTTCAAAGTTTCCAGGGTCATGGACTGCCGATATCTGGAGGACCATGGGCGATGGCTCCATGTCTTATTAGACAAAAGAAAAAGGCAAGACATCCAGGGTCAAGACCTGTTGGGAAAGGAGCCAACAGGCTCCGTTTGAGGTCCAAACAAGCAAGTTCCAGGAAACTACTAGATGATTGCTCCGATCATCAATCTGACTTCCATACTCAAAAGATCACGTGCCAAAATATCTACGGCCGAAGTTTCATGCCAATCAGATGGTCGGATTGTGATATATGAATTTACAAAGTTTTAGGGGTCATAAACCGCCTGTATCGGGGTGACGATGGATGATGGCTCCATGCCTTAGCCTGAGAAAAGAAAAAAAAGGCAGGAGGTCCAGGTCAAGACCTGATGGGAGAAATATCCAAAAAGGTCCTAGATTCTTGGATTGCCTTGTCAGAGTGTGCTGACTAGGAAAAGGTACCTATCCTTATCTTTTCAGTGAGGTAAGATCCTTGTGCACTATCCATGGACACATGGCAATTCTCCATGCGATTGTAGATTATGTGACCACTAAGAGTATGTCATGAGAGCATTTTCAAGATCTCTAGGTTGTGTGTGAGTGGTCAGCCTGATTGCTAGGCTGATTTCCTCTCTTGTGAAGAATTATAGACTCTAGTGTGTGAGCCTTAGCCTCAATGGGTAAGTGGTGTGGCTTGTGAAAGGATTGACTTGCCCAAGCTCTAGCTCGACATGTACTCCATTATTCTAGGTGATTCAATAACTATTCTCCAGCAGAAGTGATGCCCTTTGAGTCCCATATGTTTGCTATTCCAAGGCTCCCTCTCTTCTCCAGTTCCAACCCTTGGTATGAGAGCCAAGTTTTGATACCCTCAACCAGCACAGGACGTCACTTCGAGAGTGACAGGTTAGGGTCAAGCCTTCACTAAAAATAACAACTGATCACTAGATCTTCAAGTTCAAAAGACACGCTGTTTGACGAGCACAAGAATGCAAAGCTTCAATAGTGGGCTTGAGACTTATGCTGAAAACAAGGTCTCCGAGGGCCACACTATTCTCTCTGAGTAAGATAGTCCCCTTGAGATGACCACAACTCTCTCATTTCTTTGTCAATTTTAACAACTAGCACATGCGAATTAAAGTTTTTTCCTAAGCGTTTGATTGGTGCAAAAATATTTGTATTCTATTTGTGTATTTGGGAGAAACGTCGTTTACAAACTGGCGCGTCTGAGTTGGTGTAGAAGCAGCAGCATAACCGATTTTCAAAACGGCATATGTCTGAATATCCCCTGTTCATGACCCTGTTTTATGGATTGATCTGAAAGGTTTTGAGCTGACATTTCTATTGGTGGGCTGAGTTTTTCCAAATTACTAGTCTATTGGCCTTTACAGTCCATTTTCTGCCCGAGACATTTCTAACAGAAGTAGCAACTGAAGCAGGGGTAGCGCCGCCACTCAAGTGTTGCACTGAGCATCACTTAAGTTCAAAGTGGCAAAAGCAGGCATGCTCACAATAGCCCAGCCCTCAGAGAAGCTGGAAGGACGTACCTACTTCACGTTTTGGAAAATCCATATCCGCCTCCTTTCGGAGGAGGGTGTCAACTGGCCTGATGCAAACGGACTAGAAAACAGGGCCGACACAATAGCACCTGCCGTATGCTCCTAGCATTTCAGCTAGGATAAGATATCACCCTCGGGATCACGGTTCCACACTGAGGAGTTCCTAGGCAATCACTTGCTAGCAACTGTGTCCACTTAACACTTGGTCACTTTCGCGCGAGGTGCTAGTGAAAGACTAACTCCTGGGGCTTAGACCAACCAGTGTCTTCTTTATACAGTTCCTTCGTTGGACAACTCTGTGAGGAGCATCTAAAGCCAGATTGTGAAATTAGAATGAGGAATGAGCCTGGTACATATAGTCCTAGGATTGGCCTTTAAGGTGTGTGGGTAGTGACACTTTTGGGCTGGTCAGTCCACACCACCTCACCAGTCCGCCAATTGGCGCATCCACTGACCGCCAAGTGGCATACTCTCCTCATGCATGGAGAAATGTCTAAGAAATTTCCCCTGTGCTAGAAGGTCAAAAAACCTCCTGCGCACATCAAGGCTCAATCACAGGAGCTATTGTCCCTAAGTCCAACATGCTATCCGTTGCGCTGCACTTCTTGTGTCTCGCTTGGACTTGCACCACAAACAAGGTTTAGGGGACTTACTCCAAGGGAGGAGTGCATGTCCAACCTGTCCGTCAACCCATAGCAGTGGCCATGGGGCATAAAAGAACAACAATATCTCCATTGTACCATAGGCCACCTGCTGTGGTAGTTTTCTTCGGCATGAACCTGTAGCTCTAGGTGGTGTTTGTGCATGTCTGTTTTTTTTGTCTTTAGTTCTCATCTCTTGCATCCACGATGCTGACTCCTCGAGCACCTGCAACATGCAAATCACTGTCTAGCGGCTTTGTCAAGAAGTCCGGAAGTATTTTCTTGGTTGCGACGTGCTCCAGTTCCACAACACCCTTGGCGATAAGGTCACGAGAGTAGTGGTACCGAATATCGATGTGCTTTGTACGCCGGGAGATCATATCATCCTCTGCCATAGCCATGGCACTTTGGTTGTCGATGCGGATGACCGTTGCCTCCTCTTGTGTGGCCTTGATCTCATCAAGCAAACTGCGAAGCCACTGTGTTTTGTTGCACACTTCGGAGAGTGTAATGTACTCCGTCTCAGCACTAGAAAGCGAGATGCACTCCTGCTTCCTGCTTGCCCACGAGACCGCACTACCGTTGAGAAGACAAACAAATCCTGAAGTGGACTTCCTGTCATCAATCCGTCCTCCCCAGTCCGCGTCAGTGTAGCATGTCAGCCGCAGCAAGTCTGATCCCTCTAGACCTCCAAACCGGAGTCCGAGGTGCCGAGTCTTTTTGAGGTAGCAAAAAATCCGCTTCACGACTTGCCAATGTTCTGGCCCAGGGTTGGCCACAAACCTGCTCACCTGACCCACTGCAAAAGCAATGTCAGGTCGTGTTCCCACCATTGTATACATGAGGCTTCCAACGGCGGACTGGTATGGAATGTTTTGCATCTCCCGCCCGTCTGCCTCGTTGCTTGGTGACATGGAGGAGGAGAGCTTGCAGTCGGACGGCATGGAGGTGCTGACGGGCTTGCAGTCCTCCATGTTGTAGCGCTTCAAGATGTCCATGATGTGCTTGGTCTCGTTGAGCTCGATGGTGCCTGCTTTGCGGTTGCGGTGAACAGCAATCCCAAGGTAGTACTCGAGAGGTCCCATGTCCTTCATCTTAATTCTTCTGGCCAGATTTTTCTTGAGGTCCGTGAGGGCCTCCTGCGAGGAAGAACACATGATGAGATCATCCACATACAACGCCACAAGTAGCAAGCCACGTTTCTCCTCCCGCACATAGACGCTAGGGTCATTTTTGCAATGTACGAAGGAGATCTCAGCCATGAAGCTGTCCATCTCCTTGTACCAGATCCGTGGGGCCTGTTTCAGTCCGTAGAACGCCTTCACCAGCTTGTACACCTTACCCACGGGTGCTTTAACACCTTCCGATACTTCCATTAGCACCTCCTTGTTGAGCTTCCCATAAAGGAAGGCTGTCCTCACATCCATCTGGTGGATCTCAATGTCTTTGGTGGCAGCGACAGCAAGCAGGAACCTGATGGAGGCAAACGTGACGACCGGTGTGAAGGTCTCATCGTACTCAGAACCTGCGCGTTGTGAGAACCCTTTCGCCACGCCCCTTGCCTTGTACTTTTCGATGCTATCATCTTGCTTCCGCTTCAACCTGAGCACCCACTTTGAGCCCACCACGTGAGCGTTGGCGGGTCTGTCCACTAGTACCCATGTGCCATTTTCTTCGATGGACGCGAGCTCGCTGTCCACCGCCTCTTTCCACTTGGCCGCATCGGGCCTTGCCAGCACTTCAGCCACAGTGAGCGGCTTTCCCTGAGCCAAACAGGACCAGCTCAGTCCAGTCCAGCTTCCAGTGTCAGCGTCGTACTTTGGAGTTTGTTTTCTTTATCGTGTGCTGCGACGTTGCATTGCTAGTAGATGTTTGCCATGCTATTGCTCCTGTGGTGTTAGCTGCCCTGGAGCTAAATATTCCTCTTTTGAAGAGCCACTGGCCTCTGAGCTGGTCTCAGAGGCCTTGGACGTCTCCGACTCTATGTCGGAGCTCGCCGCTGCGTCAGCCTGCGCAGCCGCTCCCCCTGGCACGCCACTCTTCTTCACGGACTATCGCACTGGTACCACTTGCCAGTTTTCAGGAGCTTGATCTCCTGACTCTAACAGCACCAACCACTCTTCCTGTGTTGGAGCTTCCGTGGGATCAAGCATCTCTTCCTTGCCTGGTTTCCTCTCGTGAAAGGTGACATCCCGGCTAGTGATGAGTCTTCTTCCTGCTAGGTCCCACAAGCGATATGTCTTGTGGGCCGTCTCATAGTTCACCATAACGCACTTTCGTGCTCTTCAATCCAGCTTGCCGGCACCCTCACCCGCCTGGACGTTTGCCCATGCGGTGCAACCAAATACTTTCAGGTGTGATACGTCCGGCTTCTTCCCTGACCAAACTTCTTGTGGTGTCATCTCTTGCTTTCCCTTCTACTTTCCGTGCCTGCCCAGAGTAGCCGCAGGAGTCAGGTTGACGAGATAGCATGCCGTTCTTGCCGCTTCTGCCCAAAACCGTGGTGGAAGCTTTGCATCAAAGAGCATGCTACGCACCATGCCGAGGATGGTCTGATTCATCCGTTTGGCGTCACCATTGCTCTGCGGCGTGTAAGGTGTTGTGGGCTGGTGGTTGATCCCATGTTGCCGCAACCAGTCCTTGCATACCTCGTACTCTCCACCGTTGTCGCTCTGCATCCCTTTGACTCTCTTTCCGGTCTGCCACTCCACCATGGCGACAAACTCCTGCAACTTTTCTCTGACCTCTCCCTTTGTTTTGAGGACAAAGATCCACACCTTGCGGCTGTGGTCGTCTATGAAGGTCAGAAAATACTTGCTACCACAGTTTGATGTCGTACGAAAGGGTCCACACACGTCGGTGTGAATCAGGTCAAGGGCTGATTCTGCGCGGCGACCATTGTGCTCAAAGCGAGTTCGCTTGGTCTTGCCTTGGAGGCAAGGTTCACACAGGCTGCCACACTTAACCGCATCCTTCTTGCAACCATCCATGCCACGGACCAGCTGTTGCTGAATGACTTGGAGCGTGCTATTTGCAACGTGCCCAAAAGGTCTGTGCCACAAATCAGTGTCTTCGTCCTTTGCGGCACAGGATGCTTTTTCAGTTCTTGTTGGTGTGCTCTCCTGTGTTGGTGCCGAGACCACAGCCTCCGCAGCACCCGCATGACCCTCGTCTTCCGAGGTCTTTGCTGCCGTTGTCTACAAGACGTAGAGTCCGTCAACCCGTGGAACCTGTGCCATGAGATCTTTGTTGGCATAGAGGACCTTGATGTCCTCGTTCCTGGCGATGACCGCCTTCTTCTGTGTGAACACCACTGTCATGTCGTTGTCCGTTATCTTTGATACGGACAAAAGGCTTGCCGCAAAGGAGGGCATGTAGACCACGTCACGTAGCCGTAGATCCTTCTGTGCACCATTAAGGTTGATGCTCACCAGCTGGTCTCCCACGCCCTTTGCGTTGATGACACTGCCGTTTGCACATTTGAACCGCCGATCGGTGGGGCCGATGGANAGCCTCGCCAAGGAGTCTTTCAAACTCCTGTAGGAAATCGGGGATTGATTCGCCCTCATTCACCCGCATGCTGATCAGCCGTTGTAGGATGAATAGTCTGTTCGCGAGGGAGGTGGATTGGTGCACGCGCTTGAGCTTGTCGTAAGCTTCGGAAGCCAGCGTGTACCCGGTAATGATGGGAACATACTTCTTGGCTATTGCGTTGCTGAGGAATGACATTACAATATCATTTCGATCCATCCAAGCCTCATGCTCAGATGTGCCTTCTGCGGGAACCTGCTCCTCTCCCTTCAGTAGCTTGATGAAGCCGCGCACTTTCATCGCCAGCTCAAACTNACCCAGGGTCTTGCCACCAAAGGCAGAGCTTGTCCTGGTTGGGACACAAGGGTCGTGCCTCCAAGGACAGAGCTTGTCCTTAGTCCTTGTGTGCTAAGTGAAGACCAAGCCGTTGGAGCTGATGAAGCTGATGGAGCTGATGGAGTTGATGGAGTCGGCGTGTGCACCTGGAGAGAGCGTACAAGAGTTGAGCAAAGCGTACCTTACAACTGGTCAATGTGGGCCCGTAACCCTTTGTCAACTGGCCTGAGGTAAACGGACTAGAAAACAGGGCTGACACAATACCACCTGCTGTCCGCTCCTAGCATTTTAGCTAGGAGAAGATATCACCCTGAGGATCACGGTTCCACACTGAGCAGTTCCTAGGCAATCACTTGCTAGGAACTGTGTCCACTTAACACTTGGTCACTTTAGCGCGAGGTACTAGTCAAAGACTAACTCCTGGGGCTTAGACCAACCAGTGTCTTCTTTATACTGTTCCTTAGTTGGACAACTCTGTGAGGAGCATCTAAGGCCAGATTGTGTAATTAGAATGAGGAATGAGCCTGGTACATATAGTCCTAGGCCTGGTTTTTAAGGTGTGTGGGTAGTGACACTTTTGGGGTGGTCACTCCACACCAGCTCACCAGTCCGCCAATTGGCGCATCCACTGACCGCCAAGTGGCGCACTCTCCTCATGCATGGAGAAATGTCTAAGAAACTTAACCTGTGCTAGAAGGTCAAAAAACCTCCTGCGCACATCAAGGCTCGATCAGAGGACTTGTAATCCCTAAGTCCAACATGCTATCCGTTGCGCTACACTTTTGGTATCTCGCTTGGACTTGCATCACGAACAAGGTTTGGGAGACTTACTCCAAGGGAGCAGTGCATGCCCAACCTGTCCTTCAACCCAAAGCAGTGGCCATGGGGTATAGAAGAACAACAGAGGGGAGCTTGTGGGGTATAGTGAGCAGTACCAGCGCTCTGCTCCCACGGGCAAAAGGCATGACCGTAGCAGAGGTGGTGGCGGAGAAGATGCCACATAAAGGTGCAGCAGATGCAAGTTTATCTACAACTGCAGCATTGGTATATGAGGAGTGGCTAAACAAAGACAGGCAGACCTACAAGGTGCTTCTCAACACTATCTCCAACCCGCATCCTAGTTACGTGAGTGACAAGGCTAGTGCAAGAGGGGTGGGACACGTTGTGCAAGAAGTATGAGAGCAAGGATCCCGCATTCCTCGTGCTTTGGAGGAGAAGATGATGGCGTTGAAAATGCAGGATGGCGAAGGGATGGAGGCGTACATGGATAGGACAAGGGAGCTGGTAAAGCAATTGAAACCAGCCAGCCACCTTATGAAAGACACATGCTTTCTCCTCCTCTTGCTAAGGGGAGCCTAACGAGCTATGACATGGTGCGAGAGAGCTTGGAGTGTCAGCCGACTCTCGACCTGGACTTGATCTACACGCTCGTAGTATATGTAGAACTGCATCGAAATGCAGCAAAGTGCAATGGCGGCAGCATCAGCAATGAAGCAGCTATCATGGCCATGGGCTCACAAAACTACCTACAACAGTAGTCTGGGTAGTAGAGAGGCAAGAAGAAAGGCAAGTGCCACTATTCCTAGAAAGAGATGCAGTACAAGAAAGAGGGCTTCAAGTCCAAGAGGGACCAAAAGGAGCAGCAGCAATAGCAGCAAAAGCAATAATCTCCATAGCAAAAGCAGCAAAAGTCATAGGAATGTCAGCAGCGGGAGGAGCAGAATCAGACCAACGAGCGCCATATTAGCTGTTGGAAAAGGAGCCATCTGGTCCACTTTTAGGTCCACAGGAGCAAGTTCAAGGAAAGTACCAGATGCCTATTCTGATCTTCAATCGACTTGAGTATTCAAAAAATCAGGTGGCAAAATATCTTCGGTCCAAGTTTGAGGCCGATCCAACGGTTGGATTGGGAGATATGAATTTTTCAAAATATCTGGGATCATCGATCGCTGATATCTAGGTGTCCATGGGCGATTGCGCTATGCCTTAGCCTGTGAAAAGAAAAAGGCAAGAGGTCCAGGGTTGGAAGAGCCTAGACCTCTTATCTTTGTAGGCCTGCTTGTCCTTCTTCTTCTACTCCTAATATGTCGCCTCTGCCATTGTAGATGAACTTGCATCTGGTACACCTTCCTACAGCGTCTTTCCTGCCACCACCTCCGCTATGGTGATGTCTTTCGCATGTAGAGGCGGAGCACGCTCGTTGCCGCTCACCACCTTCCACAAGCCCCTCCTCCAAAAGGAGACGGGTACGGATCTTCCAAAACATGAGGTTAGCACATCCTTCTAGCCTCCCTGAGGGCTCGGCTGCCGATATCACGCCTGATGCTGCCATTTTTAGCTTTGGTGATGGTCATCTACATATGGACAGTCGATGACCCTGGAAACTTTGAAAATTCATATCTTCCGATCGGAGTGTTGGATCGGCCGGAAACTTGAATCATAGATGTTTTACCACATCGTATTTCAAATGGCAAAAACATATTGATGACCTGAGCAGGCATCTAATAGTTTCTTGAAACTTGATCCGGTGGACGTGAAACTGAGTTAGATGGCTCATTTCCCAACATCAAGTCTTCATAGAGTAATATCTAAAAAGGTCCTAGATTCTTGGGTAGCTATATCAGAGGATGTTGACTGGGAAAAAGGTGTTGGAGGTGAGTGCACACATGATATGCTCCTTGTTCATAGCAGATATTTGGAGAGGAATAGGACAGACTAGGCATGCACTGCTTCCTTCGAGTAAGTCTCCTAAGTCTTGTCGAGATAGACAAGGCATGCACTTCTCCTTTGGAGCAAGTCCCCTTGGTCTAATCTGGATAGCATAGCCACTAAATACTACCTAGGACAACTCCTTGTGGCGTAGACGTTCTAGAGTTGGTCTCTAGAGCGAGAGGTCTCTAGGTCAAATACTGGCCCGGTGACTAATTTTCTTTGTGACGAAAAGGGATAGAGGAAGGTCCTAAGAGACAACTAAGAACATTCCAAGATCCTTCTTGGTGGTCGGTGCTTGGCGGTCACGAGAGCGCCATCCGGATTGCCCGAAAAGTGGCTCATCAAAGGAACTACCGTGTGCCTAGGCTAGAGGCTGGCTCTAGGATTATAAGAACCTGTCAGTTGCCTGTCATTGAGTACAGTTCTTACCTTTGAGTCTCCTAATAGAGTTGTTTACTAGAGGCAGACAATAATGAAACATTGGTTGGTCTAAGCTCCAGGAGTTTGCTAGTGGAACAAAAGTGACCAGGTACTAGGGACATAGTGTAAAGGAAGTGATTCTTGTGAACTGCTCAGTGTAGAACCTTGGCTCTGAGGGTGATATCATCTCTTGGTTGGAATACCAGGAGCGGTCGGAGGGATACATCATGTTTGAACTTGTTTTCTAAACCGTCGCCTCACGGAGTTTGACAAAGGGTTATGGGTCCATATTGACTAGTTGTAAGGCACGCTTCTGTGGACTCTCTCGGCCCTGGATTTGCTGGTGTTCGTTCTTCTTTGTTTGCAGATGATGAACGGCTATGGAGTAGGCGAATCAAAGAAGTAGAGAAGCAGAGAAGTAGGATCAGACAAGAGCCTACATTAGCCTACATCAGCTTCAGCGAATCAGAGAAGTAGAGAAGCACAGAAGTAGGATGATGACACCCTCAACGGTAAATCTCCTCCTCCAGGTCACCATTCAGGAACGCCGTCTTGACGTCCATATGGTGGACCTCAGAGTCCCTTGCTGGTGCAAAGGAAAGGAGCGTACGTACAGAGGCCAACTTTGCAACAGGAGCAAAGGTTTCTGTATAGTCGATACATCCCTATTACGAGTAGTCCTTGGCGACCAGCCTCATCTTGTACTTTTCTAGATTTCCATGTGCTCACCGCTTTTTCTTGAACACCCACTTGCACTTGATCACCTTACGTCTTGGTGGACATTTAGTCAGGTCCCATGTACCGTTCTCGAGCTGCGACTGTATCTCCTACTGTAGAGCTTGTACCCAATTTGCTGCATCCAGTGAAGCCATGACCTCCTTGTACGATGTTGGCTCATCGGAGTCTGCTGCAACTACGACGTTCATCGTGTCTGGTTTTTGGAGCATCCCGAAATGCCCGCGCTCACCAGGCTTGTAGTGCACCCTCAAAGGGTACTTCTGACCTGGTGCTTGAGCATTAGCAGGCGGCTCGCGCAGTGCAGCCGGCACAACTGTTCTTGTAGATGGTGATGCATCTTCTTCTTCTGCTTTTTCAATGAGGCTTCCTATCTACTTCATCAGACATGGGAGAGGAGATTGGTTCTCCCATTGTCATAGTAGAGGAAGGATCAAGAGAGATTGGGTCAGGAAGGATATCTGCTCCCATTGCCTCGTCAGGTGCTGCTTCTCCTACCTCTTCACAGACAATATTGGTGGCAATGACGTTGCTCTCGTTGAAGACGACATCCCTGGAGATGATGACGTGGCCTATATCCTTTTCGTAGAGGCGATAGGCCTTGCTTGTCATGTCGTAGCCAGCATCTTCACGCTCTTTCCGTCCCTCTTTTGCTGCTTCTCCTTTGGCACGTGCATGTGCGCCAAACTACCAAACGCGCAAAGATGACCCACGCTTGGCTTCTTGCCGAACCACGCCTCGTACGGCGTCATGTGCTCTAGGGCCTTGGTTGGACTACAGTTCTTAATATACACCGTTGTACTCACTGCTTCGGCCCAAAAGTCGTAGGTCAGCCAAGCCTCGTGCAGCATGGAGCGCGCCAGCTCAACGATGTTGCGGTTGGCACGTTTTGCTACGCTGTTTTGCTGTGGCGAGTATGGTACGGTAAGCTGCGCCTTGACACGTACTGTTGCGAGGTAGTCTTGCGAGGTAGTCCTGGAACTCTCCACCACAGTCATTGCGCACTGCCTTGATTTTCTTTCTAGTCTGGTTCTCCACCATGGCCTTGAATTTCTTGAACCTGTGAAAGCACTAGTCCTTAGAGGAAAGGAAGTACACAATAGTGTAACGGCTGAAATCATCAATGACGGTGAGAAAATACCTAGAGCCTCCAAAGCTTTGGGTCTGCATCGGGCCACACAAGTCTGTATGGACCAACTCCAGCACCTCCTTCGTGCGCTGCCCTACTCCAGATAATGCCTCACGATGGTACTTCCCCTCCAAACATCCAATGCACAATTGCAGCTCAAAGTTAAAGATGGTCAGTAAGTCACGTACCATCTGCTTCGTTTGAAGTTACTGCAAGGCGCGCATGCCGATCTGGCCGTCCCGCGCATGCCAGATTTTGCCATCTTTGGCCTGCACCACTGCTGCAACACTCTGCTTGCGCGGGATCTTGGTTGTCCCCAGCAGGCTGTACATATCGTCTTTTTTCACCGACTTGGCCAGCTCATCTCCGGTTTCCTTGTCGCGGATGTAGCCATAGTCACCATCAAAGACGACTCGCAGTCTTGTGTTGGTGAGAAAGGACGTTAAGAGAAGGTTCAACGTAGCATCAGGTACATACAACACGCCATGGAACACTCCACTTCAATGCCACGCAGGGTCTCCAACGATATCTCCACAATCCCAATCCCCTGAGCATAGACCACCCGATCATCACCCCAAATAATCAGACGGAGAGGAATGGAGAGCAGCTATGTAAACCACTCCTTGTGGTAAGTCAATTTCTTCGTACACCCAGAGTCCTTGTACCACGCTAGATCCGCCTTCTCCTTCTGGGACATGTGTCACTTCGCCATGAAAAGGCGATCGCGCACTTCCTTTGTGATGTTCATGTTGCCAAAATGGCGCACGCCGGTCTTGGTCTGCTACTGCTGCTGCTGCTGCTACTGCTGACGTTGCTGTGACTGCTGTTGCTGTTGCTGTGGAGATTCCTGCTTTTGCTGCTGCTGCTGCTGCTGCTCCTTTCGTCCCTCTTGAACTTGAAGCACTCTTTCTTATAGTGCCCCTCTTTCAAACAATAATTACACTTACCCCTCTTCTTGCCTCTCTGCTACCCGGACTCCTACTACTTCTGGTTGTGTGAGCGCATCGCCATGAAAACAACTTCACTATTGCTAGTGCCGCCATTGCGCTTTACGGCATTGCGACGCAGCTCTACCTGCACCAAGTCCGTACAAATGAAGTCGAGTTTGAGAGTTGGCTGGCACGCAATTGTCTCTCGCACGGTGTCATAGCTCGCTGGGAGTCCCCTCAGCAAGAGAAGGATGAAGCGGGTATCTTCCACAGGGTTACCGGCCGCTTTCAGTTGGTTCGCCAGCTCCTTTGCCGTGTCCAAGTACGCCTCCATCCTTTCACCACCCAGTATTTTCAATGCCATCATCTCTCCTCTAAAAACATGAGGAATGCAGGATCCTTGCTCTCATACTTCTTGCGCAATTTGTCCCATCCCTCTTTTACAGTAGCCTTGTCACTCTGGTACTGAAGATGCGGATTGTAGATGGTGTTGACAAGAAGCGTGTAAGCCTGTCTGTCCTTCTTCCACTCCTCATATGTCGCCACTGCAGTAACAGATGGACTTGTATCTGTTGCACCTTTCTGCGGCATCTTCACCGCCACCACCTCCGCTACGGTGATACCTTTTGCTTATAAAGGCGGAGCGCCCTCGTCGCCGCTCACCACCTCCCACAAGCTCCTCTCTTCCAAAAGCAGGCGGGTACGTATCTTACAAAACGTGAACTTGGCACGTCCTTCCAGCCTCCGTAAGGGCTGGGCTACTGTTACCACGCTTGTTGCTGCCATTTTGAGCATTGGTGATGCTCAACGCTGCCCTTGAGTGGCGGCGCTACCCTTGCTTCTGCTACTGCTTTTGCCAGAAATCTGTCTCACAGAAAATGGACTGTGGAGAATAGCAGACTAGGAATTTTGAGAAACTGAGTCCACCAATGGAAGATTCAGCTCAAAGTCTTTTAAAAATTCCATCAACATGGAATTTTTAAAAAGCCATCGCCCATGATCACCCGGATATCGGCAGTTGTTGACCCTCAAAACTTCGAAAATCCACATCTCCCAATCCGACTGTTCGATCGGCGTCAAACTTGAGCCGAAGATATTAAACTACCAAATCTTTGCAATGGTGAAGTCGGATCGACAATCAAAACAGGAATCTGGTAGTTTCCTGGAACTTGCTTCTATGGACCTAAAACAAAGCGGGATGACTCCTTTTCCAATTGTCAGAAGTGTGCAAGGAGACACAGTGGATACGCAGTTTGCTTGCCGCGATTAAAGTGCCATAAATAGAGTTAACAAGGATCCGCATCGACAACAAGAGTGCCATGAAAATGACACAAGATGATGTCATCTCCCGGCGGACCAAGTAAATCGACATCAGGTACCACTACTCATGCGACCTGGTCGCAAAGGTGATCCTGGACCTGGAATACGAGGAGACCAGGAAGATGCTCGCCGATTGTATGATAAAGGCGCTGGACAGTGAACTGCACTCTGTAGGTACTCGAGGCATCAGTATGATCAACGCAGCAAACAAAGAGTGAGGCGAAGACTGCTGGAGAGAGGAAAGATCTCATAACTAATGGAGAGAGGTGCAAGGGAGAGTTTCTTGACCTGATATGCTCCGTGTCCATGGCTGATATTTGGACATGGCCAAGACAGAGTAGGCATGCATTGCTGCCTAAGAGTATGTATCCTAAGTCTGGTCCAAATAGACAAAGCATGCAATGCTCCTTTCAAGCAAGTCCCCTTGGTCTAATCCGGATAGTATAGCCAGCAAATACTACCTAGCTTAGACGTTCCAAAGTTAATCTCTGGAGCGAGAGGTCACTAGGTCAAATCCCACCCCGGTGACTTATCGGTTTCTCTAAGCCAGTGGTACACATTAAAGAAACATTGGTTTGTCTAAGCCCCAGGTTTTTGCTCCTTGCGCGAAAGTGACCAGGTGCTAAGGAGACAATGGAAAAGAAGTGATTCCTATAAAGAGCTCAGAGTAGAACATTGGCTTTGAGGATGATATGATCTCTTGGTTGCAATACCAAGAGCGGTCGGCGAGAACCATTCTGTCGGAACCCGTTTTCTAGACCGTCGCCTCAGGCAGGTTGACAATGAGATCCTTGTGTGCTCGTCATGGACACATGGTAACTCTCAATCCGATTGTAGGTTATGTGACAGCTAGGAGTATGCCACGAGAGCATTTTTTAGCTCTCTAGGTCGTGTTTGATGTGATAGCCTGATTGCAAAGCTGATTTCCTCTCTTGTGTGACAGTATGGACTGTAGTCAGTGAGCCTTAGCCTCCATGGCTAAGTGGTCTGGCTTGTAGGAGGGTGAACTTGCCCAAGCTCTTGCTCTATATGTAGTTGTTGGGAAAGGAGCCATGCGGCTCAGTTTCAGGTCCACAGGAGCAAGTTCCAGATCCTTGCTCCGATTCTCCATCCGTCTTCACCATTGGAAAGATCAAGTGGCAAAATGTCTATGGTCCATGTTTGACGCCAATCGAACGGTCCGATTTGGAGATATGCATTTTCAAAGTTTCAGGGGAAATGGACCGCCAATGTCTAGGTTGCCATGGGTGATGGCTCCATGCCTTAGCTTGAGAAAAGAAAAAGGCAAGAGGTCGAGGGTCAAGACCTGATGGGGAAATATCCGAAAGGTCCTTGGTCTTAGGATTGCCTTGTTAGAGTGTGCTGACTAGGAAAAAGGTACCTCGCCTTACTTTTTAGGTGAGACGAGATCCTTGTGTGCTAGTCATGGACACATGGCGATTCTCCATGGGCATGTGGGTCATGTGACCACTAGGAGTACGCCATGAGAGTATTCTCTAGCTCTCTGAGTCCTGTTTGACTGGTCAGCCTGATTCTTAGACTGATTTCCTCCCTTGTGTGAGATTGTGGAGTCTAGTGTGTGAACCTTAGCCTCCATGGCTAAGTGGTGTGGCTTATGAGAGGGCTTACTTTCCCAAGGTCTAGCTCTATATGTACTCCATCATTTTGAGTGATTAAACAACCTTTCTTGAGCACAAGTCATGCCCTTTAAGTCCCACATGCTCGTTGCTCCAAGTCTCCCTCTCTCTTCCAGATCTAGTATTTGGTATCAGAGCCAAGTTTTGCCACTTTCAGCCAGCACAGGCCGTCACTTTGAGAGTGACGGGTTGGGGTGAAACCTTCACCAAATTTGACGATTGACCACTGGATCTTCAAGTTTAGCAACAAGCTTTCAAACAAGCCCAAGATTGGGAAGATCCCACGCTTGGATTGGGAGTTATGCTCAAAACGAGGTCGGCCTACGCTACACTTTTCTCTATGAGTAAGACTGTCTCCTTGTCATGACGATAACTCTCTTGTTTCTTTGTCAAACTTATAAAGTGGCACATGCAAATTGTAGTAATTTTCCTAAGCTTTGCATTGGTGTAAAAATATTTGCATTCCATTGATTCCTTTGGGAGAAACGTTGTTTACAAGATGGCTGGTCTGAGTTAAAGTAGGAGCAAAAGCATACCCTGTTTTCAAGAGGGCATATCTTTTAAAATCCCCCCTTTATGGCCCTGTTTTATGGATGGATCTGAGAGGTTTTGAGCTGAATTGTCCAGTGGTGGGCTTTGTTCTTCAACATTCCCAGTCTGCTGGAATCTACAGACCATTTTGTGTCAGAGAGATTTCAGGCAGAAGTAGCAGCAGAAGCGGGGGTTGAGCCGCCATCCAAGGGCAACGCTGAGCATCACCAAGGCTCAAAATGGCAGCAGCGGGCGTTGTGACAATAGCCATGCCTTTGGAGAGGCTGGAGGGATGGGCAAACTTCATGTTTTGGAAGATCCGTACCCGCCTGTTTTTGGAGGAGAGGGGCTTGAGGGAGGTGGTGAGCGGCGACGAGCCGGCTCCAGTTCCACATTCAAGAAACATCACGGTAGCGTAGGTGGTGGCGGGGAGGACTCCGCAAAAGGGTGCAGCTGATGCGGGTTCTTGTGCAGCGGTACCAGCAGTGTATGAGGAGTGGAAGAAGGACATGTAGGCCTACAGGTTCCTTGTCAACACTATCTCCAATCCACATCTTCAGTATGTGAGTGACAAGGCTACTGGAAAGGAGGGGTGGGATACGTTGTGCAAGAAGTTTGAGAGCAAGGATCCTGCATTCCTCATGCTTTTGGAGGAAAAGATGATGGCGCTGAAAATGCAAGGTGGTAAAGGGATGGAGGCATACCTGGATAGGGGAAAGGAGCTGGCGAAGTAGCTGAGAGCGGCCGGCAACCCTGTGGAAGAGACGCTCTTCATCCTCTTCTTGCTGAGGGGACTCCCAACCAGCTACGACATGGTGCGAGAGACACTGGAGTGCCAGCCAACTCTCGACTTTTACTTCATCTGCACACACCTGGTACAGGTGGAATTGCGTTGTAATGCAGCAAAGCACAATGGCGGTGGCAGCACTGAAGCAGCTTTCTGGCTATGAGCTCACACTACCAACAGCAGCAGCACCAGTTTGGGCAGCAAAGGCAAAAGAAAGGCAAATGCCACTACTGGCAGAAAGAGAGACAGTATAAAAAGGAGTGTTTCAAGCTTAAGGGGGATAAAAAGGAGCAGCTCCAGCAGCCGTCATCACAGCAGCAGCAAAAGCAGCAGCAGTAGTCACAGCAGCGTCAGCAACAGCAGCAGCAATAGCAAAACCAGGCTGGTATGCGCCAGTTTGACAACATGAATGTGGCCAAGAAGGGTGTGCGACAGTCTCCTCATGGCGAAGTCTGACATGGTACAGGTGGAGAAAGCAGATCTCACATGGTATAAGGACTCAGGGTGTACCAACAGCCTCACACATCACAAGGAGTGGTTTACACAGCTGCTGTCCATCCCTCCTTGTCCTATCGCTATGGGTGATGATCGGGTGTTGTATGCTGAGGGGATTGGGATTGTAGAGAAGTGGTTGGAGACCCCGCGTGATATTGAAGTGGGAGTCTTCCATGGCGTGTTGTATGTGCCTGATGCTGCGTTCAACGTTCTATCACTGTCCTCTCTCACCAAGACAGGACTGCGCGTCGTCTTTGACAATGACTATGGCTAGTTCCTTGACAAAGAAACAAGAGAGGAGTTTTCCAGGTCGGTGAAAGAAGGCGGTATGTACCGCCTGCTGGGGTTGACCAAGATCCCACGTGAGTAGAGTCTTGCAGCAGTGGTGCAATCCACAGATGGCAAAATCTGGCATGCGCGCTACGGCCACATCGGCATGCGCGCCTTACAGCAACTTCAAAGGAAGCACATTGTGCGTGACCTGCCTACCATCTCTAACTTTGAGCAGTAGTTGTGCATCGGCTGTTTCGAGGGGAAGCAACATCGGGAGGCGTTCTCTAAAGCAGGGGAGCGTGCGAAGGAGATGCTGGAGCTGGTCCACACTGCCTTGTGCGGACAAATGCAGACCTAGAGCTTTGGAGGCTGTAGGTATTTCTTGACCTTCATTCATGATTTCAGCCGTTACACTACTGTGTACTTGTTTCCTTCCAAGGAACAGTGCTTTGACACGTTCAAGGAGTTCAAGGCCATGGTGGAGAACCAGACAGGCAAGAAGATCAAGGCGCTGCGCAACAATCTCGGTGGAGAGTATTTGAGCAAGGAGTTCCAAGATTACCTCGCAACAGCTTGCATCAAGGCAGAGCGTATTGCGCCGTACTTGCCGCAGCATACCGGAATAGCAGAACGCTCCAACCGTACCATTATGGAGTCGGCGCGCTCCATGCTGCACGCGGCTTTGCTGACTTACGACTTTAGGGCTAAAGCCGTGAGCACTACGGTGTACATCAAGAACCGCAGTCCAACTAGGGCACTCGAGCAAATGACGCCGTACCAGTCATGGTTTGGTAAGAAACGGAGCGTGGATCATCTCCGAGCATTTGGCAGCCTGGCGCACATGCACGTGCGTAAGGAGAAGTGGCAGAAATGGGATGCAAAGAGTGCGTAGATGCTGATGATTGGCTACGACGTGGCAAGCAAGGCCTATGGCCTTTACGAGAGGAATGTAGGACACGTCATCATCTCCGAGGATGTAGTCTTCAACGAGAGTAACGTCATCGGCACCAACATTGTCTGTGAAGAGGCAGCAGAACCAGCAACTGACGAGATAGTCGGAATAGAAATGCTTCTTGACCCAATCTCTCTCGATCCTTCCTCTACTGTGAGAATGGGAGAATCACTCTCCTCTCCCATGCCTAATGCAGCAGATTCAGTAGCCTCATTGGCACAAGCAGAGAAGGGAGATGTAGCACCACCAGTAGCAGCAGTTGTGCTCGCAGTACCACGCCAGCCGCGCGCTAACGTTCCAGTACGAGGTCACGGGTACCCTCTTAGGGTACGTTACAAGCCTGGTGAGCGTGGCCATTTCTGGATGTTGCAGAAATCATAACATATGAATGTCACAGTTGCAGCAGATTCAGATAAGCCAACGTCATACAAGAAGGCCATGGCTGCACCGGATGCAGTAGGAGATACAATCGCAGCTGGACAACGACACGTGGAAGCTGACTGAGCGTCCACTTGGACGCAAGCTGATCAAGTGCAAGTGGGTGTTCAAGAAGAAGCGAGGAGCAGATGGTAACCTGGAAAAGTACAAGGCAAGGCTGGTCGCCAAGGGCTACTCACAGCAGGAGGGTATCGACTACACAGAAACGTGTGCCCCTGTTGCAAAGTTTGCCTTTGTGCGCACGCTCCTCTCTTATGCAGCTGCTGAGGCTTTCGAACTTCACCACATGGATGTCAAGACTCTCTCGATCCTTCCACTACTGTATGAATGGGAGAATCAGTCTACTCTCCCATGCCTAATGCAGCAGATTCAGCAGCCTCATTGGCACAAGCAGAGGAGGGAGATGTAGCACCAGTAGTAGTAGCAGTTGTGCCTGCAGTACCACGCCAGCCGCCCGCTAACGTTCTAGTACCAGGTCACGGGTACCCTCTTAGGGTACGTTACAAGCCTGGTGAGCGTGGCCATTTCTGAGGTTGCAGAAATCATAACATATGAATGTCACAGTTGCAGCAGATTCAGATAAGCCAACGTCATACAAGAAGGTCATGGCTACACCGGATGCAATAGGAGATACAATCGCAGCTGGACAACGACACGTGAAAGCTGACTGAGCGTCCACTTGGACGCAAGCTGATCAAGTGCAAGTGGGTGTTCAAGAAGAAGCGAGGAGCAGATGGTAACCTGGAAAAGTACAAGGCAAGGCTGGTCGCCAAGGGCTACTCACAGTAGGAGGGCATCGACTACACAGAAACGTGTGCCCCTGTTGCAAAGTTTGCCTTTGTGCGCACGCTCCTCTCTTATGCAGCAGCTGAGGCCTTCGAACTTCACCACATGGATGTCAAGACCGCATTCTTGAATGGTTTCTTGGAGGAGGAGATCTACATGGAGCAGTTGGAGGTCTTCGTCATGGATGGCCAAGAGCACCTGGTTTATAAGCTACAGAAGTCGTTCTACAGCCTCAAGCAAGCGTCACGTGCTTGGAACCAGAAGTTGGATGCGGCGTTGCAGTGCATCGGCTTTGAGCGTAGCGAGTGTGACTACAGCGTGTATCGCTGGCAGCATGACCATGAGATCCTCATCATCATTGTTTATGTCCATGACATGCTCCTCCTTTCCAACAGCATGTCTGTACTACAGGAGTTCAAGGAGGCCATGCAAAAGTGCTTCCAAATGTCTGATCTCGAGGAGGCGTCATACTTCCTCGGCATCCATTTCACGAGTGACTGCAAATCACGATCTCTCTCTCACTATAGCAGAGTCGCTACATCAAGGATAGCCTGCAGCGGTTCGTCATGGTAGAGGCCAAACCCACCGGGAGGCCGCTGGAGACGCGGCAGTACCTTGTGAGCTTCAGTGGAGAAGTAGATGCACCTGAGCGACAGAAGTACTAGAGCGCCGTCGGTAGTCTCATGTACCTGATGGCGGCAACCAGGCCAGACCTTGCACAGGCTGTGAGCACCGTGAGCCAGTAAATGGCTAGTCTCGGACCGGAGCACCAGAAGGCACTGAAGCGAATGTATCGCTACCTTACTGGAACCATCAACGTATTACCTATAACGGCCACGAGAAAAGCATCATCGACTACATGTATGCAGATTGGACTTCAAATCCTGACACCCGGATTTCTATCTCTCGACATGTGTTTCTCATGAATGGAGGTGCCATCAGCTGGTACAGCAAGCGGCAGGTGATCGTGGACACCTGGAGCACAGAAGCTGAGTATGTCTCTCTCACCTTTGGAGCCAAGGAAGTAGTTTGGCTTCAGCGTTCATGGCGGAGATGAGTGGGAGTGTAGCAATTCCAGTTCCTGTGCGCGTCCACAACCACAGTGCAATCGCACTTGCCAAGAATTCTGACCACCATGCATGCACCAAGCATACTGATATCACATATCTCTTCATTAGGCACATGGTGCAAGAGGTGCTATCAAGCTGGAGTTTACTCCAACCAGCAAGATTGTCGCTGATTTCTGTACCAAGCCAATGAACCGTGAGAAGCAATAGTTCTGCATGAAGGCATGTGGACTCTCCCTACTCTGACTACGGCAAAGTGGGAGATTGTTGGGAAAGGAGTCATATGGCTCAATTTCAGGTCCACAGGAGCAAGTTCCAGGAAACTTCCAGATGTGTGCTCAGATTGTTGATTTGTCTTCACCATTGGAAAGATGAGGTGGCAAGGTATCTATGGTCCAAGTTTGAGGCCAATCCAACTGCCGGGCTGGAAGATGTGAATTGTTTAAGTTTCAGGGGTCATGAGTAGCCGATGTCTAGGTGGCCATGGATGATGGCTCTATGCCTTAGCCTGAGAAAAGAAAAAGGCAAGAGGTCTAGGGTTGAGACGTGATGGGAGAAATATCAAAAAAGGTCCTTGGTCTTAGGATTGCCTTGTTAGAGTGTGCTGACTAGGATAAAAGTACATCGCCTTGCTTTTCAGGTGAGCTGAGATCCTTGTGTGCTAGCCATGGACACATGGCGATTCTTCATGGATTTGTGGGTGATGTGACCACTAGGAGTGCGCCTTGAGAGCATTCTCTAGCTCTCTAGGTCGTGTGTGACTAGTGAGCCTGATTGTTAAGCTGATTTCCTCCCTTGTGTGAGATTGTGGACTCTAGTGTGTGAGCCTTAGCCTCGATAGCTAAGTGGTGTGGCTTATGAGAGGGCTTACTTGCCCAAGCTCTAGCTCCTTATGTACTCCATCATTTTGAGTGATTACACAACCATTCTTCAGCACAAGTCATTCCCTTCCAGTCCCACATGCTCGCTGCTCCAAGGCTCCCTCTCTCCTCAAGATCCAACAATAGTTCATCATTCTGACTGATTCAATATCCATTCTTGAACACAAGTGATACCCTTCCAGACCCACATGTTTACTGTTCAAGGCTCCCTCTCTCCTCGAGTTCCAACACTTTGTATCACAGCCAAGTTTTGCCACTATCAGCAAGTATAGGCCGTCACTTTGAGAGTGATCGGTTAAGGTGAAACCTTATCCAAATTTGAGGATCGACCATAGGAACTTCAAGTTCAAGAGAAAAGCTTTCTAACAAGGAAAACAACATGAAGATTTAACAGTAAGATGGGGAGTTCTGCCCAAAACAAATTCAGCC
This sequence comes from Penium margaritaceum, assembly GCA_023375785.1. Classification (NCBI taxonomy): domain Eukaryota; kingdom Viridiplantae; phylum Streptophyta; class Zygnematophyceae; order Desmidiales; family Peniaceae; genus Penium; species Penium margaritaceum. The sequence goes on along the minus strand of SZWC01000039.1, from coordinate 180,202 downwards.
AGGGATACACTCTTCTCTCTGAGAAAGAGTGTCACCTTGTCATGACCATAAGTCTCTTCTTTCTGTCACTTTTAAAAAGCAACACATGCGAGTCATGACCATAACTCTTAGCTTTCCATTGATGTAAATAAATTTGCATTCCATTTTTACATTTGGGAGCAACGCTGCTTATAAGCTGTAGCAGCAACATACCCAAGTGATCATTGATTTTGACGACTAGGTTCAACCATAACATTTTTGACAAGTTTTAGTGCACTTTGGAATTATTTGGAATGTACGTTCAATTATGTCAAAAAAAGAGGACTAGTACATTAATTCTGATGAACGGGTTATCTGAGTTATTTCATTTCAATTGTTTTATGTGGTTTGTGCTTTTGAACAAAAAATTCAAACGGTGACCCGTTTGTCGTTAGCACATATCTGCCATGTGGTGCCGCAAGTCATCTTTTCCGTTGGCCAAAACAGCCAATCATGGTCATGTTAGTGTGGATGTCCAACGGTGAGACCTTCTGCATGTTGTTGGACTGGACTCAAAGTCGGCCTAGGAATTCCTTCTTGCAAAAAACTTAGACCACACGAACAAGACAGAAATGTAGATGAATGTAGGAATAGAAAGAAGCACAAAATGGTAGTGGTATCCTGAATTGGACAAATAGTACCTGGATTTGTTTAGCTGGTACGTTTAAAATCGTAGAAAATTTATTTTCGATAAATTTTTATGAGTAAAAACCATATCAAAATCGAAATCAATGATTACTGGGATACCCAGTTTTCAAAAGGGCATATCTCTAAAAATCCCCTATTGATGATCTTGTTTGATGGTAGTGGTCTCAAGTTTTCTGAATTCCCAGTCCACTAGCCTCTGGAGTCTTTTTTTTTGTCAGATAGATTTCTGGCAGAAGAAGCAACACAAGCATGGTTATTGCCGCAGCTCAAGGGCTACGCTGAGCATCACCAAAGCTAAAAATGGCAGCTTGAAGCATGATAACAGTAGCCTAGTCCTTGGAGAGGCTGGAACGATGCGCCAACTTTACGTTTTGGAAGATCCGTATCCGCCTTCTTTGGGAGGAGAGGGGCTTGTCTGAGGTAGTCAGTGGCGATGAGCGCGCTCTTTTTCCACAGGCAAAACCCATCACCGTAAGAGAGGTGGTGGCGAGGAAGACACAAAAGAAAAGTGCAGTTGATGCAAATTCATCTTTGAATGCAGCGGCGGCCTATGAGTGGAAGAAAACGGACAGGCCTACCGGCTGTTTGTCAACATCTTCACTATGTGACTAACAGGGCCACTACAAAAGAGGGCTAGGACACGTTGTACAAGAAGTATGAGAGTAAGGATCCTACATTCCTGTTGGAAAAAGAGTCATCTGGCTCAGTTTCAGGTCCATAGGAGTAAGTTCCAGGAAAGTACCAGATGCCTACTGCGATTATCAATCTGACTTTTTCGTTGGAAAGATCAGGTGACAAAATGTCTACGGTCTAAGTTTGAGGCCGATCTAACAATCGGATTAGGAGATATGAATTTTCGAAGTTATCAGGGTCATCGACCGCCGATATCTGGGTGACCATGGGCGATGCCTCCATGCCTTAGCCTAAGAAAACAAAAGGCAAGAGATCCAGGGTCAAGACTAGATGGGAGAAATAATCAAAAAGGTCCTAGATTCTTCGGTTGTCTTGACGGAGTGCTGACTAGGAAAAAGGTACCTCTCCTTACTTTTTAGGTGAGATGAGATCCTTGTGTGCTAGCCATGGACACATGGGGATTCTCCATGGGATTTTGGATTATGTGACCACTAGGAGTGTGCCATGAGAGCATTTTCTAGCTCTTTAGGTCTTGTGTGAGTGGTGAGCCTGATTGCTAGGCTGATTTTCTCCGTTGTGTGAGATTATGGACTCTAGTGTATGAGTCTTAGCCTCCATGGCTAAGTGGTGTGGCTTGTGAGAGGACTGACTTACCCATACTCTAGCTCTATATGTAATCCATCATTTTGAGTGAGTCAATAACTATACTTCAGCACAAAGTGATGCCCTTCCACTCCCACATGCTTCCTGCTCCAAGGCTCCCTCTCTCCTCCAGTTCCAACACTTGGTATCAGAGCCAAGCTCTGCCAGTTTCAGCCAGTACAAGCCATCACTCTGAGAGTGACGGATTGGGAAGAAACCTTCACCAAATTTGATGCTTTACCATTAGATCTTCAACTTCAATAGACAAGCTTTCCAACGAGCCAAAGATCACGAAGATCCAACTGTCGCATTGAGAGAAATGCTCAAAACGAGGTTTGCGAGGGCTACACTCTTCTCTCTGAGTAAGACTGTCGCCTTGTGATGACCATACCTCTCTTGTTTCTTTGTCCAATTTAAAACGTTATACATATGAATTGAAGCATTTTTCCTTAGCTTTCTATTCGTGCAAAAATAATTGCATTCCATCAATACGTTTGGGAGAAACGCCATTTACAAGCTGGCTGGTGTGAGCTCGAGTAGGAGCAGAAGTATACCCTGTTTTTTGAAATGTACATCTCCATTTGATGACCCTGTTTTATGGATCGATCTGAAAGGTTTTCAGCTGAATTCCCAGTGTGCTGGCCTCTACAATCCATTTTGTACCAGACAGATTTCTGGCTAAAGCAGCAGCAAAAGCAGGGATAGAACCGCAACTCAAGGGCAGTGCTGAGCATCACCAAGGCTGAAAATGGCACCAACAAGCGTCGTAACAGCAGTCTAGTCCTTGAAGAGGCTAGAAGTATGCGCCAACTTCACATTTTGGAAGATCTGTATCCGCCTCCTTTTGGAGGAGAGGGGATTGTGGGAGGTGGTGAGCAGCGAGAAGTGCGCTTCGCCTCCTTAGGCAAAAGGCATCACCGCAGCGGACGTGGTAGCGGGGAAGACGCCATAGAAAGGTTCAGCAAATGCAAGTTCATCTACAACTGATGCGGCGACATATGAGGAGTGGAAGAAGAAGGACAGGCAGGCTAACACGCTGCTTGTCAATACCATCTCCATCCCGCATCTTCAGTACGTGAGTGACAAGGCTACTGCAAAAGAGGGGTGGGACACCTTCTACAAGAAGTATGAGAGCAAGGATCCTGCATTCCTCATGTTTTTGGAGGAGAAGATGATGGCGTTGAAATTGCAGGGTGGTGAAGGGATGGAGACGTACTTGGACAGGGCAAAGGAGCTGACGAAGCAGTTAAAAGCAGCCGGCAACCCTGTGGAAGACACGCACTTCATCCTCCTCTTGCTGAGGGGATTCCCAACAAGCTATGACACAGTGTGAGAGACATTGGAGTGCCATCGACATCGTCTTCATCTACACGCACTTGGGACAGGTAGAACAGTGTCGCAATGCTGCAAAGCACAATGGCGACAGTAGCAACTAAGAAGCAGCTTTCATGGCCATGCGCTCACGCAACTAGTAGCAGTAGCAGATTGGGCAGCAAAGAGGCAAGAAGAAGGGCAAGTGCCACTATTGGCAAAAAGAGGAGCACTACAAGAAAGAGAACTTCAAGTTCAAGAGGGACCAGAAGGAGCAGCAGCAACAACAGCAAAAGTAGTAATCTCCACAGTAACAGCAGCAGCAGTCACAGCAACGTCAGCAGGAGCAGCAACAGCAGCAGCAATAGAACGGGACCGACGTCTGCATTTGGGCAACATGAACGTCGCCAAGGAGGTGCGCGACCGCCTCTTCATGGCGAAGTCTAACATGTGGCAGAAGGAGAAGGCGGATCTGGCCTAGTATAAAGACTCTGGGTGTACCAGGAGCCTCATGCACCACAAGGAATGGTTTACGCAACTGCTCTCCATTCCCCCCGTCTGATTGTTTTGGGTGATGATCGGTTGGTGTAAGCTGAGGGAATTGGGATTGTGGAGATGTGGTTGGAGTCCTCGTGTGGCATTGAAGTGGGAGTATTCCATGGCGGTTTGCCTGTCGCCGCCATTTACTCTAGACCGTGGCCAAGTGCAGAGTGACATGTACCTAATGTTGCATTCAACCTTCTCTTAGTGTCCTCTCTCACCAACACAGGACTGCGTATTGTCTTTGACGATGACTTTGGCTACATCCTTAACCAGGTAACAGGAGAGGAGTTGGCTAGGTCAGTAAAAGAAGGCGATATGTACCGCCAGCTGGGAGCGACCAAGATCCCGCGCGAGTAGAGCTCTGCAACAGTGGTGCAGGCCACAGATGGCAAAATCTGGCATGCGCGCTATGGCCACATCGGCATGCCCGCCTTATAGCAACTTCAAACAAAGCAGATGGTGCGTGACTTGCCCACCATCTCAAACTTTGAGCAGCTGTTGTGCATCGGCTGTTTGGAGGAGAAGCAGTATCACGAGGCGTTCTCTAGAGCAGGAGAGTGAGTGAAGGACGTGCTGGAGCTGGTGGATTCAAACTTGTGTGGCCCGATGCAGACCAAGAGCTTTGGAGCCTCTAGGTATTTTCTTACCTTCATTGATGATTTCAGCCGTTACACTGCTGTGTAGTTCCTTTCCTCGAAGGACCAGTGCTTTCACACGTTCAAGGAGTTCAAGGCCATGGTGGAGCACCAGACTGGTAAGACAATCAAGACAGTGCACACCGACCGCGGTGGAGAGTACCTGATCAAGGAGTTTCTGGACTACATCGTAGCAACGGGCATCAAGGAGCAGCGCACCGCGCCATACTTGCCGCAGCAGAATGGCGTAGCAGAACACGCCAGTCGTACCATCGTTGTGTCGACGCGCTCCATGCTGCATGCGGCTCGGCTCACGTACTACTTTTGGGCCGAAGCAGTGATGACTGCGGTGTACATTAATAACCGCAGTCCAATAAAGGCCCTGGAGCAGATGACGCCGTACGAGACGTGCTTCAGTAAGAAGCCGAGCGTGGGTCATCTTCGCGCATTTCGCGGCTTGGCGGACATGCACGTGCCAAAAGAGAAGCAGCTAAAGTGGGACGCGAAGAGTGCACAGATATTGATGATTGGCTACGACGTGGTAAACAAGGCGTATTGCCTCTACGAGAGGGATACAGGCCACGTCATCATCTCCAAGGATGTCGTCTTCAACGAGAGCAAGGTCAACGGCACAACCATTGTCTGTGAGGAGGGAGCAGAAGCAGCAGCTGACGAGACACTGGGAGCAGATATCCTTCGTGACCAAGTCTCTCCTTATCCTTCTTCCACTGTGACAGTAGGAGAACAAGTCTACTCTCCCATGTCTGATGCAGCAGATACAACAACCTCATCGGTAGAAACAGAGGAAGAAGATGCACCACCATCAACAAGAGCAGTTGTGCCGCCAGTACCGCGTCAGCCGCCTGCAAACGCTTGAGTACCAGGTCGGAGGTACCCTCTTAGGGTGCGCTACAAGCCTGGTAAGTGCGGGCATTTCTGGATACTCCAATAAACCAGACCAGATGAACGTCGCAGTTGTAGCAGACTCTGATGAGCCGTCGTCTTACAAGGAGGCCATGGCTGTACTAGATGTAGCAGATTGGGTCCAAGCAGAAGATACAATCGCAGCTTAACAATGGTACGTGGGAGCTGACTGAGCGCCCACCTGGACGTAAAGTGATCAAATACAAGTGGGTATTCAAGAAGAAGCAAGGAGCAGATGGCAATGTGGAAAAGTACAAAGCGAGGCTGGCCGCCAAGGACTACTTGCAGCAAGAAGGCATCGACTACACGAAAACCTTTGCTCCTGTTGCAAAGGTTGCCTCTGTGCGTACGCTTCTTTCCTATGCAGCAGCAGAGGACTTTGAGTTCCACTACATGGATGTCAGGATGGCGTTCCTGAATGGTGACCTGTAGGAGTAGATTTACATGGAGCAGCCGGAGGGTTTCGTCATGGATGGCCAAGAGCACCTGGTTTGCAAGCTGCTCAATTTGCTGTACGGCCTCAAGCAAGCGTCGCGTACTTGGAACCAGAAGTTGGATGCGGCGTTGCAATCATGGGGTTTGAGCATAGTGAGTGTGACTACAATTTCTATCGCTGGCAGCATATTCATGAGGTGCTCATTATCATCGGGTATGTGGATGACATGCTCCTTCTTTCCAACATCATGTCTGCATTGCAGGAGTTCAAGGAGGCAATGCAAGAGCGCTTCCAGATGTCTGATCTTGAGGAGGCATCATACTTCCTCACTATCGAGATCACGCGTGACCGCAAATCACGATCTCTCTCGCTGCAGCAGAGCGGCTACATCAAGGATGTCTTGCAGCGGTTCGGCATGGCAAAGACAAAACCCATCGGTACGCCGCTGGAGACACGGCAGTACCTCGTGAGCTTCAATGGAGAAGCAAATGCAGCTGAGCAGCAGAAGTACAAATGCGCCGTCGGCAGCCTCATGTACTTGATGGTTGCAACCAGGCCGGACCTCGCACATGCTTTTAGTAGTGTGAGCTAGCACATTCCAAACCCCGGACCTGAGCACCAGAAGGCTGTGAAGGGGATCTTCCGCTACCTTGCTGGAACCATCAACATTGGGATCACCTACAACGGCAATGACAACATCATCATCGGCTACACAGACGCAAATTGGGCTTCAAGACCTGAGGATCGTAACTCCATCTCTGGACATGTGTTCCTCATGAATGATGGGGCCATCTGCTCGTACAGCAAACGAGAGGTGGTCGTGGCCACCTCAAGCATGGAAACAGAGTATGTCTCTCTCAGCTTTGGAGTGAAGGAAGCAGATTGACTTCAGCGTCTCATGGCAAAGATCTCTAGGAGTGTAGCAGTTCTACTTCCTGTGCGGGTCGACAACCAGAGCGTTATCGCATTTGCTAAGAATCCTGAGCACAATGCACGCACCAAGCACATTCACATCACATATCATTTCATTAGGCACATGGTACAAGAGGGTGCTATCAAGCTAGAGTTTACTCCAACAAGCAAGCAGATTGCTGATTTGTATCCCAAACCAGTGATCCGCGAGAACCAGTAATTCTGCATGAAGGCATGTGCACTCAGCCCACTCTGACTGCGCCAAAATGGGAGATTGTTGGAAAAGGAGTCATTCGGTTGTCTTTCAAGTCCACAGGAGCAAGTTCCAGGAACGTACCAAATGCCTGCTTCGATCATCCATCCGACTTCAGTATTGGAAAGAGGCAAAACATCTACGGTGCAAGTTTGAGGCCAATCTAACAGTCAGATTAGGAGTTCTAAATTTTCGAAGTTTTTGGGGTCATCAACCGCGGATATCTGGTTGACCATGGACAATGGCTCCATGCCTTAGCCTAAGAAAAGAAAATGGCAAGAGATCTAGGGTCAAGACCTGATGGGACAAATATCCAAAAAGGTCCTAGATTCTTGGGTTACCTTGTCAGAGTGTGTTGACTAGGAAAAAGGTACCTCTCTTTGCTTTTTAGGTGAGGTGAGATCCTTGTGTGCTAGCCATGGACACATGGCGATTGTTCATGGGATTGTGGGTTATGTGACTACTAGAAGTGTGCCATGAGAGCATTTTATAGCTCTCTAGGTCGTTTCTGAGTGGTCGGCTAGGCTGTTGTCCTCTCTTGTGTGAGATTATGGACTCTAATGTGTAAGCCTTAACCTCCATGGCTAAGTGGTGTGCCTTTTGAGAGGGCTGACTTGCCCAAGCTCTAGCTCTATCCGTACTCCATCATTTTGAGTGATTCAACAACCATTCTTCAGTTAAGTGATGCCCTTCCACTCCAACATGCTCCCTGCCCCAAGGCTCCCTCTCTCCTCTAGTTCCAATAATTCCCCATGCTTCTGGAGGAGAAGATGATGGCGTTGAAAGTGTAGGGTGGCGCAGGGATGGAGGTTTACTTGGACAGGGTAAATGAGCTGGCAATGCAGCTGAAAGTGGCTGGCAATACTGTGAGAGATACACGCTTCCTCTTGTATCTACTGAGGTGACTCCTAACGAGCTATGACACGGTGCCAGAGACGTTGGAGTGCCAGTCGATTATCGACCTGGACTTCATCTGCACGACCTGGTACAGGTAGAACTGCGTCGCAATATAGCAAAGCGCAATAGCAGCAATAGCAGTAGTGAAGCAGCTTTCATGACCATTGGCTCACACAACTAGCAGCAACAGCAGTCTGGGCAGTAGAGAGGCAAGAAGAAAGGCAAGTGCCACTATTGCCACAAACTGGGGCACACAAAAGAGTGCTATAGGTTCAAGAGGTACTAGAAAGAGAAGCAGTAGTAGCAACAAAGGCAGCAATCTCCACAGTAACTGCAGTAGCAGTCACAGCAATGTCAGCAACAATAACAACAGCAGCAGCAGAACCAGACTGGCGTACGCCATTTTGGCAACATGAACATAGCAAAGGAGGTGCGCGATCGCCTCTGCATGGCGAGGTCTGACATGTCGCAGAAGGATAAGGCGGATCTAGACTGGTACAACAACTCTGGATGTACCAAGAGTCTGATATACGACAAGGAGTGGTTTATAGTGCTGCTCTCCATTCCCCCTGACTGATTACTTTGGGTGATGATCGGGTGGTGTATGCAGAGGCGAATGGGATGGTGGAGATGTAGGTAGAGACCCCGCGTGGCATTCAAGTGGGTGTGTCCTATGGCGTGCACTATATACCTGATGTTGCCTTACAACCTTGTCTCAATCTCCTCTCTCACCAATACAGGAGTGTGAGTCGTCTTTGACAACTATGGCTACATCACTGACAAGGAAGGCGACATGTGCCACCTACTGGGGGCAACCAAGATCTTCCACCAAGAGTCTTGCATTAGTGGTCCAAGCCATAGATGGCAAAATCTGGAATGCGCGCTACGACCATATGGCAGGCACGCCTTGGAAGAACTTCAAGCAAAGCAGATGGAGCGTGACTTGTCCATAATCTCTCATTTTGAGCAGCAGTTGTGCATCATGAGGCATTCTCTGGATCAGGTGAGTGCGCAAAGTAGTCTTGGAGCTGGTCCTCATAGATTTATATGGACCAATGCAGACCCAGAGCTTTGGAGGCTCTAGGTATTTTCTCACCTTCATGGATGATTTCAGCCGTTATACTGCTGTGTACTTCCTTTACTCCGAGGACCAGTGCTTTGACTGGTTCAAGGAGTTCAAGGCAATAGAGGAGTACCAGACAAGGAAGAAAACAAAGGTGTTGCATAGCAACCGTAGCGGAGAGTACCTGAGCAAAGAGTTTTAGGACTACCTCATAGTAGCAAGCATGAAGGCACAGCGGACCATGCCATGTTGGGAAAGGAGCCATCTGGCTCAGCTTCAGATCCACAAGAGCAAGTTCCAGGAAAGTACTAGATACCTGCTCCGATTGCCGATCCGACCTCCTCGTTGGAAGGATCAAGTGGCAAAATGTCTATGGTCCAAGTTTCAGGCCGATCCAACGGTCGGATTGGGAGATATGAATTTTCAAAGTTTTGGGGGTCATGGACCGTCAATGTCTGGGTGGGCATGGGTGATGGCTCCAGGCCTTAGCCTGAGAAAAGAAAAAGGCAAGAGGTCCAGGGTGAAGATCTGATGGGAGAAATATCCAAAAAGGTCCTTGGTCTTAGGATTGCCTTGTCAGAGTGTGCTGACTAGGTACGTCTCCTTACTTTTCAGGTGAGGTGAGATCCTTGTGTGCTAGCCATGGACACATGGCGATTCTCCATGGGTTTGTGGGCTATGTGACCACTAGGAGTGTGCCATGAGAGCATTCTCTAGCTCTCTAGGTCGTGTGTGAGTGGTCAGCCTGATTGCTAGGCTGATTTCCTCCCTTGTGTGAGATTATGGGCTCTAGTGAGTGAGCCTTAGCCTCCATGGCTAAGTGGTATGGCTTGTGAGAGGGCTGACTTGCCCAAGCTCTAGCTCTATATGTACTCCATCATTTTGAGTGATTGGACAACGATTCTACAGCACAAGTCATGGCCTTCCAATCACACATGCTCGCAGATCCAAGGCTCCCTCTCTTCTCATGTTCCAACATTAGGTATCAGAGCCAAGTTCTGCCACTTTCAGCCAGCACAGGCCGTCACTTTGAGAGTGACGGGTTGGACGGAAACCTTCACCAGATTTGCCAATCGACCACTGGATCTTCAAGTTCAAGAGACAAGCTTTCCATCGAGCTCACGATCGCGAAGATCCAACGGTGGGATTAAGAGTTATGCTAAAAACGATATCGGCCAGGGCTACACTCTTCTCTATGAGTAAGACTGTCGCCTTGTGATGACCATAACTCTCTCATTTCTTTGTCAAATTTAAAACGTGGCACATGCGAATTTTAGTATTTTTCCTAAGCATTCCATTGGTGCAAAAATATTTGCATTCCATCAATTTTTTTGGGAGAAACGCCGTTTACAAGCTGGCTGGTCTGAGTTGGAGTAGGAGCAGAAGCATACCCTGTTTTCAAGAGGGCATGTCTTTTGAAATCCCCTGATAATGACCCTCTTTTATGGGTCGATCTGAAAGGTTTTGAGCTCAATTTTCTAGTGGTGGGCTCAGTTTTTCAAAATTCCCAGTGTGTTAGCACGTACAGTCCATTTTCTGTCAGACAGATTTCTGGCAGAAGCAGCAGCAGAAGCAGGGGTAGCGCCGCCATCCAAGGGCAGCGGTGAGCATCACCAAGGCTCAAAATGGCAGCAGCTGGCGTTGTGACAGTAGCCCAGCCTTTGGAGAGGCTGGAGGGACGCGCCAACTTCACGTTTTGGAAGATCCGTACCCGCCTCCTTTTGGAGGAGAGGGGTTTGTGGGAGGTGGTGAGCGGCGACGAGCCGGCTCCAGTTCCACAGGCAAAAGGCATCACCGCAGCGCATGTGGTGGCAGGGAAGACGCCGCAAAAGGGAGCATCTGATGCGGATTCTTCTGCAGCTGTCCAGCGACATACGAGGAGTGGAAGAAGAAGGACATGCAGGCCTACAGGTTGCTTGTGAACACCATCTCCAACCCGCATCTTCAGTACGTAAGTGACAAGGCTATTGGAAAGGAGGGATGGGACACGTTGTGCAAGAAGTATGAGCGCAAGGATCCTACATTCCTCATGCTTTTGGAGGAAAAGATGATGGCGCTGAAAATGCAGGGTGGTGAAGGGATGGAGGCGTATCTGGACAGGGCAAAGGAGCTAGCGAAACAGTTGAGAGCGGCTGGAAATCCTGTGGAAGAGATGCGCTTCATTCTCCTCTTGCTGAGGGGACTCCCAACCAGCTACGACACGGTGCGAGAGACGTTGGAGTGCCAGAGAGACGTTGGTGCAGGTGGAACCACGTCGCAATGCAGCAAAGCGCAATGGCGGCAGCAGCAGCAGTGAAGCACCTTTCATGGCCATGGGCTCACACAACCAGCAGCATCAGCAGTCCGAGCAGCAGAGAGGCAAGAAGAAGGGCAAGTGCCACTATTGCCAGAAAGAGGGGCACTATAAGAAAGAGTGCTTCAAGTTTAAGAGGGACAAGAAGGAGCAGCAGCAGCAGCAGCAAAAGCAGCAATCTCCACAACAACAGCAGCAGCAGTCACAGCAACGGCACGGCAGCAGCAGCAGCATTAGAACCAGACTAGCGTGTGCCATTTTGGCAACATGAACGTCGCAAAGGAGGTGCGCGACGGCCTCTTCATGGCAAAGTCTGACATGTCGCAGAAGGAAAAGGCGGATCTGGCGTGGTACAAAGACTCGGAGGTACCAAGAGTCTGATGCACCACAAGGAGTGGTTCACACAGCTGCTCTCCATTCCTCCTCAGCCAATTGCTTTGGGTGATGATCGGGTGGTGTATACTGAGGGGATTGGGATTGTGGAGATGTGGTTGGAGACTCCACGTGGCATTGAAGTGGGAGTTTTCCATGGCGTGCTGTATGTGCCCCATGCTGCGTTCAACCTTCTCTCAGTGTCCTCTGACCAACACAAGACTACGCGTTGTCTTCGATGATGACTATGGCTACATCCTCAACAAGGAAACAGGAGACGAGTTGGCCAAGACGGTGAAGGAGGGCGACATGTACCGCCTGCTAGAGGCGACCAAGATCCCGCGTGAACAGAGTCTTGCAGCACTGGTACAGGCGACAGATGGCGAGATCTGGCATGCGCGCTACGGCCACATTGGCATGCGCGCCTTGCAGCAGCTTCAAGCAAAGCAGATGGTGCGTGACTTGCCTACCATCTCTAACGTTGAGCAGCAGTTATGCATCGGATGTTTGGAGGGGAAGCAATACCGCGAGGCGTTCTTTGGAGCAGGGGAGCATGCGAAAGAGGTGTCGGAGCTGGACCACACGGACTTGTGCGGACCGATGCAGACCCAGAGCTTTGGAGGTTCTAGGTATTTTCTCACCTTTATTGATGATTTCAGCCGTTACACTGTTGTGTACTTCCTTTCCTCCAAGGACCAGTGCTTTGACAGGTTCAAGGAGTTCAAGGCCATGGTGGAGAACCAATCTGGCAAGAAGATCAAGGCGTTGCGCAGCGACCGCGGTGGAGAGTACCTGAGCAAGGAATTCCAGGACTACCTCGCAGCAACTCGCATCAAGGCGTAGCGTACCGCGCCATACTCGCCGCAGCAGAACGGTGTAGCAGAACGCGCCAACCGTACCATTGTGGAGTCGGCGCGCTCCANTTCATTGATGATTTCAGCCGTTACACTGTTGTGTACTTCCTTTCCTCCAAGGACCAGTGCTTTGACAGGTTCAAGGAGTTCAAGGCCATGGTGGAGAACCAATCTGGCAAGAAGATCAAGGCGTTGCGCAGCGACCGCGGTGGAGAGTACCTGAGCAAGGAATTCCAGGACTACCTCGCAGCAACTCGCATCAAGGCGTAGCGTACCGCGCCATACTCGCCGCAGCAGAACGGTGTAGTAGAACGCACCAACTGTACCATTGTGGAGTCGGCGCGCTCCATGCTGGACGCAGCTCGACTGACCTACGACTTCTGGGCTGAAGCCGTGAGCACTGCGGTCTACATCAAGAACCGCAGTCCAACTGAGGCGCTAGAGCAGATGACGTCGTACGAGGCGTGGTTTGACAAGAAGCCAAGCGTATGTCATCTTCGCGTGTTTGGCAGCTTGGCGCACACGCACGTGCCAAAGGAGAAGGGGCAAAAGTGGGACGCGAAGAGTGCCCACATGCTGGTAATTGGCTACGACGTGGCAAGCAAGGCGTATCGCCTCTACAAGAGGGATACAGGCCACGTCATTATCTCCAGGGATGTCGTCTTCAACGAGAGCAACGTCATTGGCACCAACATCGTGTGTGAAGAGGCAACAGAACCAGCAGCTGACGAGATAGTGGGAGCAGAAATTCTTCCTTACCTAGTTTCCCCCGATCCTTCCTCTACTGTGACAGTGGGAGAGTCACTCTACTCTCCCATGTCTGATGTTGCAGATACAACAGCCTCATCGGCAGAAGGAGAGGAGGGAGATGTAGCACCACCAGCAGTAGCAGTTGTGCCAGCAGCACCGCGCCAGTCGCCCGGTAATGCTCCAGCACCAGGTCGCAGGTACCCTCTTAGGGTGCGTTAGAAGCCTGGTGAGCGCGGCCATTTCTGGATGTTGCAGAAACCAGAACAGATGAACGTCGAAGTTGCAGCATATTGAGATGAGCCAACGTCATACAAGGAGGCCATGGATGCACCGGATGCAGCAGATTGGGCGCAAGCCGTGCAACAAGAGATACAGTCGCAACTGGACAACGGCACGTGGGAGCTGACAGAGCGTCCACCTGGACGTAAGGTGGTCAAGTGCAAGTGGGTCTTCAAGAAGAAGCAGGGAGCAGATGGTAATCTGAAAAAGTACAAGCCGAGGCTGGTCGCCAAGGGCTACTCGCAGCAGGAGGCATCGACTACACCAAAACTTTTGTCCCTGTTGCAAAGTTTGCCTCTGTTCACACGCTCCTCTCTTATGCAGCAGCTGAGGACTTCAAAGTTCACCAGATGGATGTCAAGACGGCATTCTTGAATGGTTACTTGGAGGAGGAGATCTACATGGAGCAGCCGGAGGGGTTCGTCATGGATGGCCAGGAGCACCTGGTCTGCAAGCTGATGAAGTTGCTGTACGGCCTCAAGCAAGCGTCGTGTGCTTGGAACCGGAAGTTGGATGCGGTGTAACAGTGCATGGGGTTTGAGCGCAGCGAGTGTGACTACAGCGTGTATCGCTGGCAGCATGACAATGAGATCCTCATCATCATTGTCTATGTGGATGACATGCTCCTCCTTTCCAACAGCATGTCTGCACTACAGGAGTTCAAGGAAGCCATGCAGGAGCGCTTCCAGATGTGTGATCTCGGGGAGGCATCATACTTCCTCGGTATCGAGATCACGCATGACCGCAAGTGACGCTCTCTCTCCCTGCAGGAGAGCCGCTTCTTTAAGGATGTTTTACAGCGGTTTGGCATGGCTAAGGCAAAACCCATCGGCATGCCGCTGGAGACACAGCAGTACCTCGTGAGCTTCAATGGAGAAGCAAATGCAGCTGAGCGGCAGAAGTACCAGAGCGCCGTCGGCTGTCTCATGTACCTGATGGTGCCAACCAGGCCGGACCTCGCACAGGCAGTGAAGCGGATCTTCCGCTACCTTGCTTGAACCATCAGCATCGGCATCACCTACAACGGCAATGACAACAGCATCATCGGCTACACAGACGTAGATTGGGCTTCAAATCCTGAGGACCGCAAGTCCATCTCTGGACATGTGTTCCTCATGAATGGTGAAGCCATCAGCTGGTGCAACAAGCGGCAGGTGGTCGTGGCGACCTCGAGCACAGAAGCTGAGTACGTATCTCTCAGCTTTGGAGCCAAGGAAGCAATTTGGCTCCAACATCTCATGGCAGAGATGAGTGGGAGTGCAGCAATTCCAATTCCTGTGCACGTCGACAACCATAGCGCAATCGCACTCGCGAAGAATCCTGAGCACCATGCACGCACCAAGCACATTGATATCGCATATCATTTCATCAGGCACATGGTGCCGGAGGGTGCTATCAAGCTGGAGTTTACTCCAACCAGCAAGCAGGTCGCTGATTTCTGCACCAAGCCAGTGACCCGTGAGAGGCAGCAGTTCTGCATGAAGGCATGTGTACTCAGCCCACTCTGACTGCGGTAAAGTGGGAGATTGTTGGGAAAGGAGCCATCTAGCTCAGTTTCAGGTCCACAAGAGCAAGTTCCAGGAAAGTACCAGATTCCTGCTCTGATTGCCAATATGACTTCGCTGTTGGAAAGATCAGGTGGCAAAATGTCTAGGGTCCAAGTTTGAGGCCGATCCAACAGTCGGATTGGGAGATATGAATATTGAAGTTTCGGGGGTCATGGACCGTCCATGTCTGGGTGGGCACAGGTGATGGCTCCATGCCTTAGCCTGAGAAAAGAAAAAGGCAAGAGATCCAGGGTCAAGACTTGATGGGAGAAACATCCAAAAAGGTCCTTGGTCTTAGGATTGCCTTGTCAGAGTGTGTTGACTAGAATAAAGGTACCTCTCCTTACTTTTTAGGTGAGGTGAGATCCTTGTGTGCTAGCCATGGACACATGGCGATTCTCCATGGGTTTGTGGGTTATGTGACCACTAGGAGGGTGCCATGAGAGCATTCTCTAGCTCTCTAGGTCGTGTGTGAGTGGTCAGCCTGATTGCTAGGCTTATTTCCTCCCTTGTGTGAGATTATGGGCTCTAGTGTGTGAGCCTTAGCCTCCATGGCTAAGTGGTGTGGCTTGTGAGAGGGCTGACTTGCCCAAGCTCTAGCTCTATATGTAC
>SZWC01000039.1:125097-164571 GCA_023375785.1 Penium margaritaceum | reverse complement strand
GGTCCTTGGTCTTAGGATTGCCTTGTCAGAGTGTGCTGACTAGGATAAAGGTACCTCTCCTTACTTTTTAGGTGAGGTGAGATCCTTGTGTGCTAGCCATGGACACATGGCGATTCTCCATGGGTTTGTGGGTTATGTGACCACTAGGAGGGTGCCATGAGAGCATTCTCTAGCTCTCTAGGTCGTGTGTGAGTGGTCAGCCTGATTGCTAGGCTTATTTCCTCCCTTGTGTGAGATTATGGGCTCTAGTGTGTGAGCCTTAGCCTCCATGGCTAAGTGGTATGGCTTGTAAGAGGGCTGACTTGCCCAAGCTCTAGCTCTATATGTACTCCATCATTTTGAGTGATTGGAGAACGATTCTTTAGCACAAGTGATGCCCTTCCAGTCACACATGCTCGCTGCTCCAAGGCTCCCTCTCTCCTCAAGTTCCAACATGCCATACTCGTCGGAGCAGAACGACGTAGCACAACGTGCCAAATACACCATCTTTGTGTCAGCGCGCTCCATGCTGCACGCGACTTGTTCAAAAAGGAGCCATGCAGCTTAGTTTCAGGTCCACAAGAACAAGGAAACTACCAGATGCCTGCTACGATTGATAATACGACTTCATCATTGGAAAGATCAGGTGGCAAAAGGTCTACAGTCGAAGTTTGAGACCGATCCAACAGTCAGGTTGAGAGATGAATTTTTTATGTTTTTTGGGTCATCGACCACTGATATCCGAAAGACCATGGGCGATGGCTCCATGCCTGAGCCTAAGAAAAGATAAAGGCAAGAGGTCCAGGGTAAGGACCTGATGGAAGAAATATCCAAAAAGCTCCTAGATTCTTGGATTGTTTTGTCAGAGTGTACTGACTAGGAAAAAGGTACCTCTCCTTGCTTTTTGGGTTAGGTGAGATCGTTGTGTGCTACTCATGGACACATGCCGATTCTCCATGGGATTGAGGGTTATGTGACCACTAGGACTGTGCCATGAGAGCTAGAGAATGCACTCATGGCACACTCCTAGTGGTCACATAACCCACAGTCCCATGGAGAATCGCCATGTGTCCATGGCTAGCACACAAGGATCTCACCTCACCTAAAAAGTAAGGAGAGGTACCTTTTTCCTAGTCAGCAGACTCTGACAAGGTAATCCAAGAATCTAGGACCTTTTTGGATATTTCTCCCATCAGGTCTTGACCCTGGATCTCTTGACTTTTTCTTTTCTCAGGATAGGACATGGAGCCATCGCCCATGGTCACGCGGATATCGGCGGTGGATGACCCCAAATACTTCAAAAATTCATATCTCCCAATCGGAATGTTGGATCTGCCTCAAACTTGAACCGCAGACGTTTTACCACCTGATCTTTCAAATGGTGAAGTCGGATCGACGATTAGAGTAGGCATCAGGTACTTTCCCAGAACATGCTCGTGTGGACTTGAAACTGAACTGGATTGCTCCTTTCCCAACATTCTTCAGCATAAGTGATGCCCTTCTAGTCATACATGCTTGCTCCTCGAAGGCTCCCTCTCTCCTCCAACTCCAACATGACTTGGCTCACTTATCACTTGTAGGTTGAAGTAGTGAGCACTGTGGTATAGATCAAGAATCCCTGTCCAACCATGGCCTTGGAATAGATGACACCGTACGATGCGTGATTCGGCAAGAAGCCAAGAGTGGGTCATCTTTGCGCATTTGGTAGCTTTGTACACATGCACATGCCCAAGGAAAAAGGGCAGAAAAGGGACGTGAAGAGCACACAGATGTTCATGATCGTCTATGACATTGCAAGTAAGGTGTATCGTCTGTACAAGAGGGATACTAACAATGTCATCATCTCGAGTGATGTAGTTTTCAACGGAAGCAACGTCATCAGCACAAATATCATCTGCTACAAGGCGGTAGAGCCACAAGGAGAGAAAGCACTAGGAGCAGATATTCTCCCTGACCCTGGCTCTCCTGACCCTTCCTCTATTGTGAGAGTGGGAGAACCACTCTATTCTCCCATGTTTTGCTACAGATACAGTGGCCTCATCGGAAATAGGAGAGGAAGAAGATGTACCACCATGAGCAGGAGTAGTTGTGACGGCAACAACGCGCTAGCTGCCTACTAACGCTGTACCACCCGCTCGAAGGTACCCTGTTAGGGTGCGCTACAAGCCATGTGAACGCGGGGATTTATGGATGCTCCAAAAACCAGACGAGATGAAAGTCGCAGTTGTAGCAGACTCTGATTAGCCGACGTCATACAAGGAGGCCATGGATACAACACATGTAGAAAGTGGGCTACAAACTGTGCAACAGGAGATACAATCGCAGCTTGACATTGGCACATGGGAGCTGACTGAGCATCCACCTCGACGCAAGGTAATCAAGTGTAAGAGGGTATTCTAGAAGAAGAGGGGCGCGGATGGCAATCTCAAAAAGAGCAAGGCGAGGTCGAACGCTTAGGATTAATTGATGTTTGCCACCAGATCTCTCTAATGGTGACGTCGGATGGACGATCAAAGCAAACATCTGGTAGTTTCTTGGAACTTGGTCCTCTGGACCTGAAACAGAGCGCAATGGCTCCTTTTCCAATAATCTCCAGCTTTTTCACAGTCATTATGGGCTGAGTCAACATGCCTTCATGTGAAATTGTTGCTTCTCATGGATCATTGGCTTGGTATAGAAATTGGCAACCTGCTTGCTGGTTGGAGTACACTATAGCTTGATAGCATCCTCCTGCACCGTGTGCCTGATAAAGAGATATGCGATGTTAATGTGCTTGGTACGTACATGGTGCTTAGGATTCTTGGCGAGTACGATGGTGGTCTGGTTGTCGACGCATATAAGAACAGGACTGCTACACTCCCACTCATCTCTGTCATGAGACCCTGAACCCAAACTGCTTCCTTGGCTTTTAAGCTTATAGAAACGTACTTAGCTTATGTGCTGAAGGTAGCCACGACCACCTGCCGCTTGGTACACCAGCTGATGGCCCTACCACACATGAGGAACACATGTCTAGAGATGAATTTGCAATCCTCACGTTTTCATGTCGAATCTATATCTGAACAGCCAATGATAATGTTATCATTGTCGTTGTAGATGATGCCAATGTTGATGGTTGTAGCAAGATAGCGAAAGATCCGCTTCACTGCCTTTTGGTGCTCAGGTCCATGGTTTGCCATGAGCTAGCTCAAAGCGCTCACAACTTGTGCGAGGTCCGGCCTGGTTGCCACCATTACGTACATGAGATAGCCGATGGCACTCTTGTAACACTGCCGCTCAGCTGCATCCGCTTCTCCATTGAAGCTCATGAGGTACTACTGCGTCTCCAGCAGTGTGACAATGGATTTTGCCTCTTCTATGCCGAACCACTCTAAGACATCCTTGATGTAACAGCTCTGCTATAGTAAGAGAGAGAGCATGATTTACGGTCACGCGTGATCTCGATACCAAGGAAATATGATGCCTCCCCGTGATCAGACATCTAGAAGCATTCCTGCATGGCGTCCTTGAATTCCTGTAGTATAGACATGCTCTTGGAAAGAAGGACCATGTCATCGACATAGAGGATGATGATGAGCACCTCATGATCACGCTGCCAGAGATTGTTGGGAAAGGAGCCATTCGGCTCAGTTTCAGGTCCATAGGAGCAAGTTCCAGGAAAGTACCAGATGCCTGCTCCGCTTGTCAATCAGACTTCACCATTGGAAAGATCAGGTGGCAAAATGTCTATGGTCAAATTTTGAGACCGATCCAACAATCGGATTGGGAGATATGAATTTTCAAAGTTTCAAGGGTCATGGACCGTCGATGTCTTGATGGGCATGGGTGATGGCTCCATGCCTTAGCCTCAGAAAAGAAAAAGGCAAGAAGTCCAGGGTCAAGACCTGATGGGAGAAATATCCAAAAAGGTCCTTGGTCTTAGGACTGTCTTGTCAGAGTGTACTGACTAGAATAAAGGTACCTCTCCATACCTTTTAGGTGAGGTGAGATCCTTGTGTGCTAGCCATGGACACATGGCGATTCTCCATGGGTTTGTGGGTTATGTGACCAGTAGAAGTGTACCATGAGAGTATTCTCAAGCTCTCTAGGTCGTGTGTGAGTGGTCAGCCTGATTGCTAGGCTGATTCCCTCCCTTGTGTGAGATTATGGACTCTAGTGTGTGAGCCTTAGCCTCCATGGCTAAGTGGTGTGGCTTGTGAGAGGGCTGACTTGCCCAAGCTCTAGCTCTATATGTACCCCATCATTTTGAGTGATTAAACAACCATTCTTTAGCACAAGTCATGCCCTTCCAATCACACATGCTCGCTGCTCCAAGGCTCCCTCTCTCCTCNGTACCATGAGAGTATTCTCAAGCTCTCTAGGTCGTGTGTGAGTGGTCAGCCTGATTGCTAGGCTGATTCCCTCCCTTGTGTGAGATTATGGACTCTAGTGTGTGAGCCTTAGCCTCCATGGCTAAGTGGTGTGGCTTGTGAGAGGGCTGACTTGCCCAAGCTCTAGCTCTATATGTACCCCATCATTTTGAGTGATTAAACAACCATTCTTTAGCACAAGTCATGCCCTTCCAATCACACATGCTCGCTGCTCCAAGGCTCCCTCTCTCCTCTAGTTCCAACAGAGATAGACATTGTAGTCACACTCATTGTGCTCGAGCCCCATGCACTACAGTGCCACATCCAATTTCTGGTTCCAAGCACGTTATGCTTACTTGAGGCCGTACAACGACTTTTAGAGGTTGCAAACCAGGTGCTCCTAGCCATCGATGACAAATTTGTAGCTCCTTCATGTAGATTTCCTCCTCCAAGTCAATGGTGAAGATTCTCGTCTTGACATCCGTTTGGTGAATCTTGAAGTCCTTAGCTTCTACATAAGAAAGGAGCGTATACACAAAGGCAAACTTTGCAACAGGAATCAAGGCTTTGGTGTAGTCAAAGCCTTCCTTTTAGGGAGTAGCCCTTGGCGACCAGCCTCGCCTTGTACTTTTCAAGGTTGCCATCTGTGCCCCTCTTCTTCTTGAATATCCACTTGTACTTGATTATCTTGCGTCCAGGTGGATGCTCACTCAGCTCCCACGTACCATTCTTGAGCTGCGATTGTATCTCCTGCTGCACAGCTTTCGTTCAATCTCCTATATTCGGTGCAGCCATGATTTCCTTAAACGACATCCGCTCGTCGGAGTTTGCTACAACTGCGACATTCATCTGATTTGGCTTTTGCAACGTTCAGAAATGTTCGCACTCACCAGGCTTGTAGCGCATCCTCAGAGTGTACTTGGGACCTGGTGACGGTACTTTAGCGGGCAAAAGGCACGATAATGCAGGCAGAACTACAAGTGCTGGTGATGTTGCATCTCTTTTTGATTCTGCTGATGAGGTCGCTGTATCTGCTAGATTAGACATGGGAGAGTAGACTGGTTCTCCCACTGTCACAGTGGAGGAAGGATCGTGAGAGACGAAGTGAGGAAAGATATGTGCTCCCACTGTCTTGTTTGCTGCTGGTTCAGCTATCTGTTCACAGAGAAAGTTGGTGCAGATGACGTTGCACTCGTTAAAGATGACATCTCCGGAGATGATGTCGGGGCCTGTATCCCCCTCGTAGAGGCAATATGCCTTGGTTTCCATATCATAGGCGATCATTAGCATCTGTGCACTCTTCGCGTCCCATGTGTGCCGCTTTTCCTTCGGTACGTGCATGTATGCTAAGTTGCCAAATACGCAAAGATGATCCACGCTCGGCTTCTTGCTGAACTACGCCTCGTAGGACGTCATTGCTTCAGGGCCTTGGTTGGACTGCGGTTCTTGATGTACACCGTTGTGCTCACTGGTTCGGCCCATAAGTTGTAGGTGAGCCGAGCCACGTGCAGCATATGGCACGCGGACTCAACGACGGTGTAGTTGGTACGTTCTGCTACGTTGCTCTGTTGCGCCGAGTATGGCACATTCCAGTGCGGCTTGATACCTGCTACCGCGAGATAGTCTTGGAACTCTTTGCTCACGTACCCTCCGCCACGGTCAGAACTGAACACCTTGATCATCTTGCCAGTCTGGTTCTCCACCATTGCCTTGAACTCCTTGAACCTGACAAAACACTGATCCTTGGAGGAAAGGGAGTACACACTAGGATAACAGCTGAAATCATCAATGAAGGTGAGAAAATACCTAGAGCCTCCAAAGTTCAAGGTCTGCATCGGGCTACACAAGTCTGTGTGGACCAGCCCCTGTACCTCTTTTGCACGCTCCCCTGCTCGAAAGAACGCCTTGCAATGTTATTTCCCTCGAAACAGCCATTGCAGAATGCTACTCAAAGTTGGAGATAGTGGATAAGTCACGCACCATCTACTTCGTTTGAAGTTGCTCGAAGGTGCGCATGCCGATATGGCCGTAGCGTGCATACCAGACTTCGCAATGTGTGGCCTACACCACTGTTGCAAGGCTCTACTCGCCCGAGATCTTGGTCACCCCCAACAGGCGGTACATGTCGCCTTCCTTTATTGAACTGGCAAACTCCTCTCTTGTTTCCTTATCGAGGATACAGGCATAGTCGTCGTCAAAGATGACTCGCAGATTTGTGTTGGTAAGAGAGGACTCTGAGAGAAGATTGAACGCAACATTACGTATGTACAGCACACCATGGAACTCTCCCACTTCAATTCTACGCGGGGTCTCCAACTACATCACCACAATCCCTATCTCCTTAGAATACATCACTCGATCATCACCCAAAGCAATCAGTCAGGAGAAATGGAGAGCAGCTGTGTAAACCCCTCTTTGTCGTGCGTCAGACTCTTTGTACACCCTGAGTCCGTATACCACACCAGATGTGCATTTTTCTTCTTCAACATGTCAGACTTTACCATGAAGGGGCGGTTTCCAACCTCCTTGGCTACAATCATGTTGCCAAAATGGTGCACGTCGGTCTGGTTCTACTATTGCTGCTGCTGCTGCTACTGACGTTACTGTGACTGCTATTGCTGTGGGGATTGTTGCTTTTGCTGATGTTGTTGGTGCTCCTTGTAGTCCCTCTTGAACTTGAAGTACTCTTTCTTGTAGTGTCCCTCTCTCTGGCAATAGTGACCCATGCCCTTCTTCTTGCCTCTTTGCTGCCGGAACAACTGCTACTACTGGTTACGTGAGTACATGGCCCTACAAGCTGCTTCACTACCGCTATTGCCGCCGTTGCGGTTTGTTGCATTTTGACGTAGTTCTACCTGCACCAGGTGCGTGCATATGAAGTCCAGGTCGAGAGTAGGCTGGCAGTCCAACGTATCTTGCATCCTGTCATAGCTCAGCAAGAGGAGGACAAAGCACGTGTCTTCCACGGGGTTGCCGGCTGCTTTCAGCTGCTTCACCAGCTCCTTAGCCCTATCCAAGTATGCCTCTATCCCTTTGCCACCCTTCATTTTCAACGCCTTCATCTTCTCCTCCAAAAGCAAAAGGAATGCAAGATCCTTGCTCTCATGCTTCTTGCACAACGTGTTCTATCCCTCTTGAAGTAGTCTTCTCACTCACATACTGAAGATGCGGGTTAGAGATGGTGCTGACAAGCAGCATATAGACCTGCCTCTCCTTCTTCTTCCACTCCTCATATGCCACCACTGCAGTTGTAGATGAAGTTGCATCTGCTACACCTTTCTGCAGCGTCTTTCCCGCCACCACCTCAACTACGGGGATGCATGTTGTTTGTGGAGGCTTAGCGCGCTCGTTGTCACACACTACCTCGTACAAATTCCTCTCATCGAAAAGAAGGCGAGTATAGATCTTCCAAAATGTGAAGTTGTAATCTAGTTGCCTTAGGTAACAGTCTAGAAAACGGGTTCCGACCCAATGGTTCTCGTCGACCGCTATTGGTATTGCAACCAAGAGATGATACCACCCTCAGAACCAAGGTTCCATACGAAGCAGTTCATAGGAATCACTTCCTTACATTGTGTCCTTAGAACCTGGTCACTTTCGTACAAGGAGCGAAGTCCTGGGGCTTAGACCAACGAATGCTTCTATAGTATCTGCCTCTAGTGGACAACTCTGTTAGGACACTCAAAGGTAATAAATGTACTCAATGAAAGGAAAATGATAGGTTCTTATAGTCCTAGAGCCAGCCTCTAGCCTAGGCACCTAGTAGCTCCTTGATGAGCCACTTTGGGGACAATCTAGATTCCGTCATCCCCCTACCTACATGGCGCTCCTCGTGACCGCCAAGTAGCACCAGCCACCACGAAGGACCTTGGAATGTTCTAAGATGTCTCTTAAAACCTTCCTGTCTCTCTTTTGGTCACAATGAAAGAATTTCACTAGGCTGGGATTTGACCCAGTAACTTCTCACTCAAGAGACTGCTTGGAACATCTAAGCCATAAGGAGTTCTCTTAGGTAGTGTTTGTTGGCTATACTATCCAGATTAGACCAAGGGGACTTGCTCGAAAGGAGCAGTACATGTCGTGTCTATCTTGACCAGATTTAGAGGAATTACTCCGAGGGAGCAGTGTATGCCTAGTCCGTCCGGTGCCTGTCCAAACATCAGCCATGGACAAGGAGCATATCAGGTCAACAAACTATCCTTTGCACCTCTACCATTAGATGTGAGATCTCTCTTCTGTGAAGAAGTCTTGGCCTCAGTCTTTATCCACAGCGTTGATCTCCTTTGCGACCAGGTCGCGTGGGTAGTGGCACCTGATGTTGATGTGCTTGGTTCGCCAGGAGAGGACATCATCCTATGCCATTTTCATGGCATAGGATCTGTTGCTAAGATCTGTCTTCAGCTTGTTCAACAGCTCGACCGATGATGAGCAAATGATCAGGTCATCGAGGTATAGTGCAACCACAATCAAGCCTTGCTCATCCTCCTGCACATAAACACTAAGATCATTCTGGCAATGCGTGAAGTTGAGCTTTGTCTAGCTTTGTCTAGCTCTGCGGAGAGGAAAGCTTTCTAGACATCCATCTGGTGGACCTCTACATCTTTTGCAACATTGATGTCCAACATGGATCTGATGGAGGCAAAAGGTGACGACAGGCATGAAGGTCTCCTCGTACTCCGAGCCTACACGCTGGAAAAACCACTTCGCTACAACTCATGCCTCATACTCGCCAATAGTATCATCCTTCTTGAATTTTTTCCGGAGAACCCACCTTGACCCTACTATTGGGAAAGGAGCCATCCGGCTCGGTTTCAGGTCCACAGGAGCAAGTTCCAGGAAAGTACCAGATGCGTGCTCTGTTCGTCAATCAGACTTCACCATTGGAAAGATCAGGTGTCAAAATGTCTATGGTCCAAGTTTGAGGCCGATCCAACAGTCGGATTGGGAGATATGAGTTTTCATAGTTTCCGGGGTCATCGACCGTCGATATCCGGGTGACCATGGGCGATGGTTCCATGCCTTAGCCTGAGAAAAGAAAAAGGCAAGAGGTCCAGGATCAAGACCTGATGGGAGAAATATCCAAAAAGGTCCTGGTCTTAGGATTGCCTTGTCAGAGTGTGCTGACTAGGATAAAGGTACCTCTCCTTACTTTTTAGGTCAGGTGAGATCCTTGTGTGCTAGCCATGGACACATGGTGATTCTCCATGGGTTTGTGGGTTATGTGACCACTAGGAGTGTGCCATGACAGCATTGTCTAGCTCTCTAGGTCGTGTATGAGTGGTCAGCCTGATTGCTAGCCTGATTTCCTCCTTTCTGTGAGATTATGGACTCTAGTGTGTGTGCCTTAGCCTCCATGGCTAAGTGGTGTGGCTTGTCAGAGGGCTGACTTGCCCAAGCTCAGCTCTATATGTACTCCATCATTTTGAGTGATTGAACAACCATTCTTTAGCACAAGTGATGCCCTTCGAATCACACATGCTTGCTACTCCAAGGCTCCCTCTCTCCTCAAGTTCCAACACCTACCACATGCGCCTTTGGGGGCCTGTTTACCAGAACTCATGTTCTGTTCTCTTCAATGGATGTGAGTTCGCTATCCACAGCCTCCTTGTTGGCCGCATCTGGCATATTCATAGCCTCCGTTACGGTGAGAGACTCTCCCTGAGCCAAGCATGACCAGGTGAGTCCGATCCATTCCATACTCTGAGCACCGTACTTGGGGGAAGTTTTCTTTTGACACGTACTACACTGGAGTGTTGCTGGTGCTCCTTCAAGGCTTAAGTGCTTCTGTTGCTCCTGTGCTGCTGTTGATCCGCTATCTGAGAAGGAGCCACTGGCCTCAGAGTTTGACTCAAAGGCCTTGAACAACTCAGACTCAGTGTCAGAATGCATCGCAATGTCATCCTACACAGCCATTCTCCCTGTAGTACCATCCTTCATTGGCACCATCTGTAAGTTTTCTGGTGCCTGATCATCCGACTCAAGCAACACTACCCACTCCTCTGATTTAAGAGCATGGACAGGGTCTAGCAACTCTCCCTTGCTGAGCGTCCTTCTATCAAACTCTACATCTTGGGTCTTTATGAGCTTTCTAGCCGCTTGGTCCGAGAGCTTGTACGCCTTGTGTGCGATGTTGTATCCGACCATTAGACACGAGCATGTGCATCCTGCTTGCCACTTCATTCTCCTACTTGGACCTTTGTCCAGGCAGTAGAGCCAAAGACCCTCAAGTATGAGGCATCTCGCTTCTTCGTTGACCAAGTGACATGTTGCGTCCTGAGCTACCTCTCTTGCTGCTTCTTATCACGCCTTCCAAGCGCGGCTGCTAGGGTGATATTCACAAGGAAGCAAGCAGTTCTTGCAGTTTCACCTCAGAAGCAAGGTGGGAGCTTGGCGTAAAAGAGCATGCTTCATGTCATGCCAAGGATAGTTTGGTTCATCTGCTCGGCAACGCCAGTACTTTGGGGGGTATAAGGCGTGGTGGTCTGGTGGTTGATGCAGTGTTGGTTAAACCAGCCTTTGTATGCCTCGTACTCACCAACGTTGTCTGTGCACAAATCCTTGACCTTCTTGCTTCTCTACCCCCCTACCATCGTGACAAACTCTTGTAGCTTCTTCTTGACCTCTCCCTTTGTCTCAAGGAAGTAGATCCACATCTTGCAACTATGGTCATCGATGAAGGTCAAGAAATAGTTGCTCCCACCGTTTGAAGGAGTACAGAATGGTCCACACTCATCACAGTGAATCAAGTCCAAGATTACTGCCGTACATAGTCCATTACGCAGAAAGAACTTTCTCTTTGCCTTGCCATGGAGCCATGGCTCATAAGTTTTTTGCACTTTCCGTCATCCTTGGCCTCGCATCCCTCCATGACATGAACCATTTCGTGCTACTGCATAGCTTTTAGTGTGCTTTCGGCCACATGGCCAAACTGCCTATGCCATAGCTTAGCATCTCAGTTGGCGGAGTAGGCCGCCATGGTGACCGCTTGTGGTGCAATATCAGGCTTCGGAGACTTGTGCTTGTCAACCACTGCATATCCCTCATTTGTACTCTCAAGGGGTTTGGTGTGCAAGACCTAGAGTCCATCAACTCTTAGGACTTGTACGACAAGACTCCCCTTAGGATAGGATATCTTGATGTCCTTGTTCTTGATAATCACGGCCTCTTCCTCCGTAAAGATGACCGTCATGTCGTGGTCTGTGATTTTGGACACTTACAAGAAGTTAGCCGCAAAAGAGGGCATGTAGATGACGTTCTCTAGCTTCAAGTCTTTTTTAGCACTGTTCATGTTGATGCTTATCAACCTATCTCCCTTGCCTTGTGCATGGATAAGGCTACTATGGCAAACCTGAAGTGATGTTTAGTGTTCCTAATGGAGATAAATCCCTCTTTCTCCCCTGAAGAGTGGTGGTTCGTGCCCAAATTGAGTCCGTAGACTCCACGCTTGAGTAGTGCCACTTCCTTGGTTACCAGTACGCTCTCAGCTATCATGTTCGTCAATTCCTTGACACCCTTTTCTTTGCCCTTATATCTATTACCATGATCTCCGTCTTCCTTCTTGGGACCCCTCACTCCCATGCTCAATGCCTAGGCTTGCCACAGTTATGACACTTCTCGGGACGCTTTCAACTCTTTCCACCGCCACCATTGCCTTTTCCTCCAAAGTCATCGATTCTGCTGATGCTTTGACCAGAAGAGGACTTGTTGCCATAACCACCTAACTGTATAGCTTAGGCTAAAATGATAGCATCACTACCGCTGCGACGCATGGTCTCATTCCGCACGTACTCCGACACCGCGTCATACGTCAAATTCTCCTCTTCCTAACCGCCAAAGACAAAAATCAGAGGATCCCTGCTTTCAGGTAGCGCCATGAGGAGGATCATGGCTTGTATGTTGGTATCGATTTCCTAGCTCATTTGAGTTACTTACTACAGTAATCCTTTAAACTGCAATAGGAAGTCCAGAAAGGACCCTCCCTCACTCACTCTCATCGAAATCAGCTTTTGAAGAATGAAGAAGCGATTCGCAAGAGCCTTTGATTGATGTACACGTGCAAGCTTCTCAAGAGCATTTGACGCATGTTTGATATCTTGGAGGTGGACATGATGTTACTCATGCACTAGTGTCACAAGAGTCATATGCGCCATGTCATTTTTGACACTCCACACTTCATATCTAGGATCTGTTTTGGGAGGTTCAACCTCTTCTCCAAGGAACATCTTCAAATAGCCACGCACCCTCATGACAATCTCAAATTGCCATCTCCACAAGGGAAAACCAAATCTAATGAACTTTGACATCCCACCATTGACCTGCTGGAGAGTAACCATCACGGGTGTCGTCATAGGGCGTCATTGCTTCTTTGCTTCTCTTCTTTGTTGAGGTTAATGTAGGCTGATGTAAGCTGATGTAGGCTGTTATCTCCTACCGGTTTTAAAGGTGCAGATCCGTCGCTTACCCCTTAGCCGTTTATTACCTCCAAATAAAGAAAAACATATATTAGCAAACCAAGGGTTGTGCCTCTAAGGGCAGAGCTTATCCTGGTTAGGGTTCAAGGGTCGTACCTCCAAGGGTAGAACTTATTCCTCGCCCTTGTTTGCTAAGTACTAGCACCCGCCGTTGGAGCTGATGGAGGAGATAGAACACATGGAGCTGATGGAGCTGATGCGTGCTGTAAGTCAAAGAGGGCGAGAGAGTGCGGAGAAGCGTGCCATACAACTAGTCATTATGAGCCCATAACTGTTTGTGGACCTCCCTAAGGTGATTGTATAGAAAACGGGTTCTGATACAATGGTTCCCGCTGACCGCTCTTGGTATTACAACCAGGAGATGATGTCACCCTCACAACCAAGGTTTCTTAGTAAGCAGTTCATAGGAATGACTTCCTTACACTGTTTCCTTAGCATTTTGTCACTTTCGCATGACGAGCGTAGTCGTGAGACATACACCAACCAATGCTTCTTTACTTTCTGCCTTCAGTGGACAACTCCGTTAGGAGTCTCAAAGGTAAGAACTGTACTCAACCACAAGCAATTGACATGTTCTTATAGTCCTAGAACCAGCCTCTAGCCTAGGGGCGTACTGGTTCCTTGGATAAGCCAATTTGGGGACAATCTGGATTACGTTATCCCCCCTACCTACATGTCGCTCCCTCTGACGGCCAAGTGGCACCAGCTTCCAAGAAGGACCTTGGAATATTCTAAGATGTCTCTTAGAAGCTTCCTTTCCCCCTTTTGGTCACAAGAAAAGATATCGAGGGCGCTGGGATGTGACCCAATGACCTCTCGCTCTAGCGACCAACGTTTGCATGTCTTAGCCACAAGGACCAAGGGGACTTACTCCAACGGAGCAGTGCATACCTTGTCTTTCTGGACCAGACTTAGGGGACTTTTTCCAAGGGAGCAGTGCATGCCTAGTCCGTCCTGTACCTGTCAAAATATCAGCCATGGACAAGGAGCATAGGAGATCAGCAATCACAAGCTCCTATTCCAAGGAGAGTCTTGTCGCATAGGTTCCTATAGGTGATGGACTGTACCTACTGCACGCCAAGCGCTCAAGAGAGCGAATAAGGGATATAGGATGGTTAAAGAGGCAAAGTATCAAAAGCTTGTTGTTTCACCATAGGTCGTCAATATGGAAACCATCTCCACTAGAGACACACATGTTGAGGTGTGGCACAGACCGTTTGGCCATATGACTCACAGCACATTGTAAGCTAAGGAGGAAGAGGAAGTGGTTTATGGGATAGAGGGATGCAAGGCCAAGAATGAAGGAAAGTGCAACATGTTTTATGAGCCGTGCCTCCGAGATAATGAAGAGAGAAAGTCATAAGAGCGTAATGGACAACATGCGGCAGAATCCTGGACTTGAGTTACTCTGATATGTCCTAACCATTCCTCTCCCCTTCAGATGGCGACAACAAGTTCTTGCTGACGTTCATGCATGGTCACAGTTGCAAGATGTCCATCTACCTCCTCAAGACAAAGGGAGAGGTCAGGGAAAAGCTCTAAGAGTTTGTCGCCATGATAGAGAGTCAGACAAGGAAGAAGGTTAAGGTAGAGTGCACTGATAATGTTGGTAAGTACCAGGTGTACAAAGGCTGGAAGAGTAAATTTGGCATCAACCACTGGACCACTACGCCTTACACTCCTTCGAGTAATGGCATTGCCGAGCGGATGAACCCGACTATCCTCGACATGAGACGAAGCATATTCTTCAACGCAAAACACCCACCTTGCTTCTACGCTAAAGCTACAATAACTGCTTTCTAGCTTGTGAATCTCATTCCAACAGCCGCGCTTGGAATGCGTGGTAGAAAGCAGCATAAGAAGCAGCTCAGGATACCATTGGACGCTTGGTCAAAGAAGATGCCAGATGCCTCACAGTTGAGAGTCTTTGGCTGTATTACCTGGACAAAGGTAAAAAAAAGAAGGAACAGGAAAGCTCGGTGTACGCTTGCAAGTGTGTAATGGTCGGATATGATACCACACAGAAGGCGTATAGGATGTAGAACCAAGCAACTGAAAAGCTCACAAGGATCCGAGGCATGGTATTTCATGAAAAGACACTCGCCAAGGGAGAGTCGTTAGATCCTATACCTACTCTCAAATAAGGAGAGTGGGTTGTGTTTCTCGAGTAAGGTGAAAGCGCACCTGAGAACAACGAGATGATGTCTAAGAAGGATGGTCTTAGAGGGAGAGTAACTGTAAAGGGTGACACAACGATGGACACCGACTTTAAGTCTATGTCATGCGAGTCCTCAGAGTGAAACTCAGATGCCTGTGGCTCTTCCTAAAACAAGAAATCACCAGCGGCACAGGATCAACAGATGCAACTAAGTCTTAAAGCACGAGAAGCGAAACTTTGGCATGATATGCACTAGAATAAACCTGCGGTTAGGTACGATATTGAGAGTGCGGAATACACCAGACTTAGCTAGTCATGCTTGACTCAGGGAGAACCTTTGATCGTAGAGGATGCCATGAACATGCCACATGTGGCCAAGTGGAAGTACGTAGTAGATAGGGAACTTGCATCTATTGTAAAGAACGGAACATGGATTCTAGTGCAGATACCTCAAAACAAGCATGTGGTGGGGTGAAAGTAGGTACTACGTTAAACGTTTGAGCATAAGGTTACTAGTAACAACTATAAGGCAAGACTTGTGGCAAAAGGGTTTTCTCAGTACGCAAATTTGGTGTACAACGAGACCTTCGCGCTTATCATCGTATTTTCCTCCATCAAATCCATGTTGGGCATCGCTCCTCCAAAAGAAGTTTTCATAGGAAACTCGTGAAAGAAGTGCTAATGGAAGTGCCTGAGGGAGTGAAAGCTCTAGAGGGCAAAGTTTGTAAACTGCTCAAAGTACTGTACGGGTTGAACAAGCTCTAAACTTGTGGTACAAGGAAATGGACGGCTTCATGGCCGGTCTCACCTTCATGTAGTCCCAGAATGATCCTAGTGTCTACGTCCCTGAGGATGAGCAAAGCTGGATGCTCGTTCACTATACATGGATGACCTGATCATGTACTTATTCTCCCTCAAGCTATTGAACAAGCTAAAGACATCCCAGCAATAGGTTCAAGATGAAGGACATGGATCCGCTCAAGTTCTATTTGAGGATAGCCGTCAATCGCAATCAAGAAGTATGCACAGTCAAATTGAACTATACCTGTACATCATAGAGGTCCCGAAGCATTACAACATGGAAGACTCAAAGCCCATCACCACACCCATGACAACAGACATGAAGCTCTTGTTGGAACTTGAGAGAGGGAGCCTTGGAGCAGCGAGCATGTGTGATTCGAAGGGCATCACTTGTGCTGAAGAATCGTTGTTCAATCACTCAAAATGATGGAGTACATATAGAGCTGGAGCTTGGGCAAGTCAGCCCTCTCACAAGCCACACAACTTAGCTATGGAGGCTAAGGCTCACACACTAGAGTCCATAACCTCACACAAGGGAGGAAATCAGCCTAGCAATCAGGCTGACCACTCACACACAACCTAGAGAGCTAGAGAATGCTCTCATGGCACACTCCTATCGGTCACATAACCCACAAACCCATGGAGAATCGCCATGTGTCTATGGCTAGCACACAAGGATCTCACCTCACCTAAAACCTAAGGAGAGGTGCCTTTATCCTAGTCAGCACACTCTGACAAGGCAATCCTAAGACCAAGGACCATTTTGGATATTTCTCCCATCAGGTCTTGACCCTGGACCTTTTGCCTTTTTCTTTTCTCACGCTAAGGCATGGAGCCATCGCCCATGGTCACCCGGATATCAATAATGGATGATCCCGGAAACTACAAAAAATCATATCTCCCAATCCGACAGTTGGATCCGCCTCAAACTTGGACCGTAGACATTTTGCCACCTGATCTTTCCAATGGTGAAGTTGGTGTGACGTTCAGAGCAGGCATGTAGTACTTTCCTGGAACTTGCTCCTTAGGACCTGAAACTGAGCCGGATGGTTCTTTTCCCAGCAAACTCCCACTTTGACGGAGTCAGAGTGGGCTGAGTCCACATGCCTTCATGCAGAACTGCTGCTTCTCACGGGTCACTAGCTTGGTGCAAAAATCAGCGACCTGCTTGCTGGTTGGAGTAATCTCCAGCTTGATAGCACCCTGCTGCTCCATGGTGCTTAGGATTCTTGGCAAGTGCGATTGCGCTCTAGTTGTCGACGCGCACAGGAACTAGAACTGCTGCACTCCCACTCATCTCTGCCATGAGACGTTGGAGCCAAACTGCTTCCTTGGCTCCAAAGCTGAGAGATACGTACTCAACTTCTGTACTCGAGGTGGCCACGACCACCTGCCGCTTGCTGCACCAGCTGATGGCTCCACCATTCATGAGGAACACATGTCCAGAGATGGACTTGCGGTCCTCAGGATTTGAAGCCCTATTTGCGTCTGTGTAGCCGATGATGCTGTTGTCATTGCCGTTGTAGGTAATGCCGATGTTGATGGTTCGAGCAAGGTAGTAGACGATCCGCTTCACTGCCTTCTGGTGCTCCGGTCCGGGATGAGCCATGTGCTGGCTCACAGCGCTCACAGCCTGTGCAAGGTCCGGCCTGGTTGCCACCATCAGGTACATGAGAGTGCCGACGGCGCTCTGATACTTCTGCCGCTCAGGTGCATTTGCTTCTCCATTGAAGGTCACGAGGTACTGTCGCGTCTCCAGCGGCGTGCTGATGGATTTTGCCTCTGCCATGCTAAATCGCTGCAAAACATCCTTAATGTAGCGGCTCTGCTGCAGCGAGAGAGAGCGTGACTTGCGGTCACACGTGATCTGGATACCGAGGATGTATGATGCCTCCCCGAGATCAGACATCTGGAAGCGCTCCTGCATGGCTTCCTTGAACTCCTACAGTGCAGACATGCTGCTGGAAAGGAGGAGCATGTCATCCACATTGACAATGATGATGAGGATCTCATGCTCATGCTGCGCTCGAAGCCCATGCACTGCAACGCTGCATCCAACTTCTGGTACCAAGCACGCGATGCTTGCTTCAGGCCGTACAGCAACTTCTGTAGCTTGCACTCCTGCTGCAAGTAGCTCTTGGCGACCAGCCTTGCCTTGTACTTTTCCAGGTTACCATCTGCTCCCCGCTTCTTCTTGAACACCCACTTGTACTTGATCACCTTACGTCCTGGTGGACGCTCACTCAGCTCCCACGTGTCGTTGTCCAGCTGCGACTGTATCTCCTGCTGCACGGTTTGCGCCCAATCTGCTGCATCCGGTGCAGCCATGGCCTCCTTGTATGATGTTGGCTCAATTGAATCTGCTGCAACTGCTAAAACTTGTTTCTGCATCATTTAGAAATGGCCACGCTCACCAGGCTTGTAACGCACCCTAAAAGGGTACCTTGCGACCTGGTACTGGAGCGTTAGCGGGCAGCAGGCGCGGTGCTGCTGACACAACTGCTGCTGCTGGTGGTGCTACATCTCCCTCCTCTGCTTCTGCCGATGAGGCTGCTCTATCTGCAACATCAGACATGGGAGAGTAGAGTGATTCTCCCACTGTCACAGTAGAGGAAGGATCGTGAGAAACTGGGTCAGGAAGAATTTCTGCTCCCACTGTCTCGTCAGTTGCTCGTTTTCCTGCCTCTTCACACATGATGTTGGTGCCAATGACGTTGCTCTCGCTGAAAACGACATCCCTGGAGATGATGACGTGGCCTGTATCCCTCTCATAGAGGCGATACACCTTGCTTGCCACGTTGTAGCCAATCATCACCATCTACGCACTCTTCGCGTCCCACTTTTGCCGCCTCACCTTTGGCATGTGCATGAGCGCCAAGCTGCCAAACGCGCGAAGGTGACCTACGCTTGGCTTCTTACTGAGCCACGCCTCGTACCGCGTCATCTGCTCCAGCGCCTTAGTTGGACTGCGGTTCTTGATGTAGACCGCAGTGCTCACGGCTTCAGCCCTGAAGTCGTAGGTCAGCCGAGCCGCGTGCAGCATGGAGCGCGCCGACTCCATAATGGTACGTTGGCGCGTTCTGCTACACCGTTTTGCTGCGGTGAGTACGGCGCGGTACGCTGCGCCTTGATGCTAGGTGATGCGAGGTAGTCCTGGAATTCTTTGCTCCGGTACTCTCCACCGCGGTCGCTGCGCAACGCCTTGATCTTCTTCCCAGATTGGTTCTCCACCATGGCCTTGAACTCCTTGAACCTGTCAAAGCACTGGTCCTTGGAGGAAAGGAAGTACACAGCAGTGTAACGGCTGAAATCATCAATGAAGGTGAGAAAATACCTAGAGCCTCCAAAGCTCTGGGTCTGCATCGGTCCGCAGAAGTCCGTGTGGACCAGCTCCAACACCTATTTTGTACGGTCCCCTGCTCCAGAGAATGCCTCGCGGTGTTGGTTCCCCTCCAAACATCCGATGCATAACTGCTGCTCAAACTTAGAGATGGTAGGCAAGTCACGCACCATCTGCTTTGCTTGAAGCTGCTGCAAGGCGCGCATGCCAATGTGGCCGTAGCGCGTATGCCAGATCTCGCCATCTGTCGCCTGCACCACTGCTGCAAGACTCTGTTCACGCGGGATCTTGGTCGCCTCCAGCGGGCGGTACATGTCGCCCTACTTCACCGACTTGGCCAACGCCTCTCCTGTTTCCTTGTTGAGGATGTAGCCATAGTCATCATCAAAGACAACGCGCTGTCTTGTGTTGGTGAGAGAGGACACTGAGAGAAGGTTGAACGCAGCATCAGGCACATACAGCATGCCATGGAAAACTCCCACTTCAATGCCACACGGGGTCTCCAAACACATCTCCACAATGCCAATCCCCTTAGCATACACCACCCGATCATCTCCCAATGCAATCGGCCGAGGAGGAATGGAGAGCAGCTGTGTGAACCACTCCTTGTGGTACGTCCGACTCTTGGTACACCCCGAGTCCTTGTACCACGCCTGATCCGCCTTTTCCTTCTGCGACATGTCAGACTTTGCCATGAAGAGGCGGTCGTGCACCTCCTTGGCGACGTTCATGTGACCAAAATGGCGCACGCTAGTTTGGTTGTGATGCTGCTCTGCTATTGCTGCTGCCGTTGTTGTGACTGCTGCTGCTGTTGCTGTGGAGATTACTGCTTTTGCTGCTGCTGTTGCTGCTCCTTCTGGTCCCTCTTAAACTTGAAGCACTCTTTCTTGTAGTGCCCCTCTTTTTGGCAATAGTGGCACTTGCCCTTCTTCTTGCCTCTCTGCTGTCCGGACTGCTGCTGTTGCTGGTTGCGTGAGCCCATGGCCATGAGAGCTGCTTCACTGCTGCTCCTGCCGCCATTGCGCTTTGCTGCATTGCAACGCAGTTCCACCTGCACCAAGTGCGTGCAGATGAAGTCGAGGTCGAGAGTCGGCTGGCACTCCAACGTCTCTCGCACTGTGTTGTAGCTGGTTGGGAGTCCCCTCTGCAAGAGAAGAATGAAGCGCGTCTCTTCCACAGGATTCCCAGCCGTTCTCAACTGTTTCGCCAGCTCTTTTGCCCTGTCCAGATACGCCTCCATCCCTTCACCACCCTGGATTTTCAGCGCCATCATCTTTTCCTCCAAAAGCATGAGGAATGCAGGATCCTTGCTCTCATACTTCTTGCACAACGTGTCCCACCCCTCCTTTGCAGTAGCCTTGTCACTCACGTACTGAAGATGCGGGTTGGAGATGGTGTTAACAAGCAACCTGTAGGTCTGCCTGTCCTTCTTCTTCCACTCCTCGTACGTCGCTGGTACAGCTGCAGAAGAATCCGCTTGAGCTGAACCATTTTGCGGCGTCTTCCCCGCCACAACCTGCGCTGCGGTGATGCCTTTTGCCCGTGGAACTGGAGCCGGCTCGTCGCCGCTCACCACCTCCCCCAAACCCCTCTCCTCCAAAAGGAGGCGGGTACGGATC
Source organism: Penium margaritaceum (assembly GCA_023375785.1). NCBI lineage: Eukaryota > Viridiplantae > Streptophyta > Zygnematophyceae > Desmidiales > Peniaceae > Penium > Penium margaritaceum. The sequence goes on along the minus strand of SZWC01000039.1, from coordinate 143,854 downwards.
TTCCAAAATGTGAAGTTGGCACGTCCCTCCAGCCTCTCCAAAGGCTGGGCTGCTCTCATAACGCCAGCTGCTGCCATTTTGAGCCTTGGTGATGCTCAGCGCTGCCCTTGGATGGTGGCGCTACCCCTGTTTCTGCTGCTGCTTCTGCCAGAATTCTATCTGACAGAAAATGGACCGTAAGTATCAGCAGACTAGGATTTTGGAAAAACTGAGCCCACCACTAGAAAATGCAGCTCAAAACCTTTCAGATCGATCCATAAAACAGGGTCATCAACAAGGGATTTCAAAAGATGTGCCCTCTTGAAAACAGGGTATGCTTCTGCTCCTACTCCAACTCAGACCAGCCAGTTTGTAAACGGCGTTTCTCCCAAACGAATCAATGGAATGCAAATATTTTTGCACCAATAGAAAGCTTACAAAAAACACTACAATTCGCACGTGCCATTTTTTAAATTTGACAAAGAAATGAGAGAGTTATGGTCATCACAAGGCGACGGTCTTACTCATAGAGAAGAGTATAGCCCTGGCCGACCTCGTTTTGAGCATAACTCTCAATCCCACCATTCGTTTTGAGCATAACTCTCAATTCCATCATTCGATCTTTGCGCTCGTTGCACAGCTTGTCTCTTGAACTTGAAGATCGAGTGGTCGATTGTTAAATCTGGTAAAGATTTGACCCCAACCTGTCACTCTCAAAGTGACGGCCTTTGCTGGCTGGAAGTGGCAAAACTTGGCTCTGATACCATATGTTGGAACTTGAAGAGAGAGGGAGCCTTGGAGCAGCGAGCATGTGTGACTGGAAGGGCATCACTTGTGCTGAAGAATCGTTGTTCAATCACTCAAAATGATAAAGTACATATAGAGCTGGAGCTTGGGAAAGTCAGCCCTCTCACAAGCCACACCACTTAGCCATGGAGGCTAAGGCTCACACACTAGAGTCCATAACCTCACACAAGGAAGGAAATCAGCCTAGTAATCAGGCTGACCACTCACACACGACCCAAAGAGCTAGAGAATGCTCTCATGGCACACTCCTATCGAGGTCGAGGTCGAGAGTCAGCTGGCACTCCAATGTCATGAAGTCGAGGTGGAGAGTCGGCAGGCACTCCAATGTCTCTCGCACTGTGTCGTAGCTGGTTGGGAGTCCCCTCAGCAAGAGGAGAATGAAGCGCGTCTCTTCCACAGGATTGCCAGCCGCTCTCAACTATTCCGCCAGCTCCTTTGCCCTGTCCAGATACGCCTCCATCCCTTCACCACCCTGGATTTTCAGCGCCATCATCTTTTCCTCCAAAAGTATGAGGAATGCAGGATCCTTGCTCTCATACTTCTTGCACAACGTGTCCCACCCCTCCTTTGCAGTAGCCTTGTCACTCACGTACTGAAGATGCGGGTTGGAGATGGTGTTAACAAGCAACTTGTAGGCCTGCCTGTCCTTCTTCTTCCACTCCTCGTACGTCGCTGGTACAGCTGCAGAAGAATCCGCTTGAGCTGAACCATTTTGCGGCGTCTTCCCCGCCACAACCTGCGCTGCGGTGATGCCTTTTGCCCGTGGAACTGGAGCCGGCTCGTCGCCGCTCACCACCTCCCCCAAACCCCTCTCCTCCAAAAGGGGGCGAGTACGGATCTTCCAAAATGTGAAGTTGGCACGTCCCTCCAGCCTCTCCAAAGGCTGGGCTGCTCTCACAACGCCAGCTGCTGCCATTTTGAGCCTTGGTGATGCGCAGCGCTGCCCTTGGATGGCGGCGCTACCCCTGTTTCTGCTGCTGCTTCTGCCATAAATCTGTCTGACAGAAAATGGACCGTATGTATCAGCAGACTGGGAATTTGGAAAAACTGAGCCCACCACTAAAAATTTCAGCTCAAAACCTTTCAGATCGATCCATAAAACAGGGTCATCAACAGGGGATTTCAAAAGATGTGCCCTCTTGAAAACAGGGTATGCTTCTGCTCCTACTCCAACTCAGACCAGCCAGTTTGTAAACGGCGTTTCTCCCAAACGAATGAATGGAATGCAAATATTTTTGCACCAATAGAAAGATTACAAAAAACACTACAATTCGAATGTGCCATTTTTTAAATTTGACAAAGAAATGAGAGAGTTATGGTCATCACAAGGCGACAGTCTTACTCATAGAGAAGAGAATAGCCCTGGCCGACCTCGTTTTGAGCATAACTCTCAATCCCACCATTGGATCTTCGCGATCTTGCACTCGTTGCAAAGCTTGTCTCTTGAACTTGAAGATCTTGTGGTCGATTGTCAAATCTGGTAAAGGTTTGACCCCAACCTGTCACTCTCAAAGTGACGGCCTTTGCTGGCTGGAAGTGGCAAAACTTGGCTCTGATATCATATGTTGGAACTTGAGGAGAGAGGGAGCCTTGGAGCAGCAAGCATGTGTGATTGGAAGGGCATCACTTGTGCTGAAGAATCGTTGTTCAATCACTCAAAATAATGGAGTACATAAAGAGCTAGAGCTTGGGCAAGTCAGTCCTCTCACAAGCCACACCACTTAGCCATGGAGGCTAAGGCTCACACACTAGAGTCCATAACCTCACACAAGGGAGGAAATCAGCCTAGGAATCAGGCTGACCACTCACACACGACCTAAAGAGCTAGAGAATGCTCTCATGGCACACTCCTAGTGGTCACATAACCCACAAACCCACGGAGAATCGCCATGTGTTTATGGCTAGCACACAAGGATCTCACCTCACCTAAAAAGTAAGGAGAGGTACCTTTATCCTAGTCAGCACACTCTGACAAGGCAATCCTAAGACCAAGGACCTTTTTGGATATTTCTCCCATCAGGTCTTGACTCTGGACCTCTTGCCTTTTTCTTTTCTCAGGCTAGGGCATGGAGCCATCGCCCATGGTCACCCGGATATCAACGATCGATGTCCCCGGAAACTACGAAAATTCATATCTCCCAATCCGACCGTTGGACCTCAAACTTGGACCGTAGACATTTTGCCACCTGATCTTTCCAATGGTGAAGTTGGTGTGACGATTGGAGCAGGCATCTGATACTTTCTTGGAACTTGCTCCTGTGGACCTGAAACTGAGCCGGATGGCTCCTTTCCCAACAGCTCTCTTCCTCCATGAGCCCAATAGGGAAGCAAAACTACATGAGCTAAGAACATTCCTTGCCCGTCTGTTCTTGGTAGCCTCGTGTATGCCATGGTAGGAATACGCGTTGATATTTGCTACGTTCTGGAACAAAGGAGCAGGTTTGTGGCCAATGTAAGGCCACAACACTCGCAAGGAGTCAAGCTAGTCATGTGTTGTTATTTGCTACTGAAGACACAAAACTTGAGATTCCAATTGGGAGGCTAAGAGGGGTCTGATCTACTATGGCTAGTGTGCTACATATATGCTTACTAGGGAGGAAAAATCGATGACAGAAAGTCCACTTCAAGCTTCGTTTGTCTCTTGAATGGAGGTGGAATCTCTTAGGAAAGCAAAAAGCAAGACTGTGTCCCCCTGTCTACCGCTGAGGCAGGGTACATTACTCTGTCATACGCATGTGAGGAGACATGGTGGCTACGTAATTTTCTTGCCTAAATGAAAGTGGCAGAGATGGAAGCAATGGAAGTCCGCATTGACAACAAGAGTGCCATGAACATGGCAGAGGATGATGTCATCTCCCGGCGGACCAAGCACATTGCGATCAGGTACTACGATTCACGAAACCTGGTTACAAAGGAGAACATGGAACACGAATACATGGAGACCAAGAAGATGCTTGTAGATTGCATGAGTAAGGCCCTTGGTAGTGAATTGTATTTAATAGGTATCTAAGGCATTGGTATGGGCAACGCAACCAACGAAGACTGAGGCCAAGAAACGTGGAAAGACGGTATCTTTCATGGCAAATATTCAGAGATGCAAGGGAGAGTTCGTTGACCTCATATACCTCTTGTCTAAAGCTGATATTTGTATTGGGACAAGATGGACTACGCATGCACTGCTCCCTTTGAGTAAGTCTCCTTAGTCTAGTCCAGATAGACAGGGTATGCACTGCTCCTTGGGAGCAAATCCCTTGATCTTACGGAGATAGTATAGTAGGTAAACACTGTATAGGACTCCTCCTTATAGCTTAGATGTTCCAAAGTTATTCTCTTGAGCGCGAGGTCACTGGGTCCAATCCTAGCCTAGTGAGAAATATTCTTTGTGACTAAAACAGGCACACGAAGGTTTTAAGAGACATCTTAGAACATTCCAAGGTCTTTCTTGGTGGTTGATGCTACTTGGCGGTCATCAGTAGCGCCATGTAGGCAAGGGGGATGATGCTATCCAAATTGTGCCCAAAGTGGCTCATCCAAGGAATCACTGCGCGCCTAGGCTAGAGGATAGCTCTATGACTATAAGAACCCATGAGTTGCCTTTCATTGATTACAATTCTGACCTTTGAGAGTCCTCACAAATTTATCCACAAGTGACACACATAGAAGAACCTTTGGATGGTTTTACCACAAAGTATTAGCTTCTCGCGTACAAGTGACCGGGTGCTGAGGACATAGTGCAAGGAAGTGATTCCCATGAACTGCTCGGTGTGGAACTATGATTGTGAGAGTGATATTTCCTTCTTGTCACAATACTAGGAGCGGACGCTAATGCCATTGTGTCAGCCTTGTTTTCTAGTCCGCTGCCTCAAGCTGGTCATTATCCTTAACGTGTCCCTTTGTTTTGACGAAGTAGATCCACAACTTGTGGCAGTGGTCGTCAATGAAGGTGTGGAAGTACTTGCTTCCTCTATTAAACGGTGTGTAAAAAGGTCCCCACACATCACTCTTTATCAGTTCTAAGACATGCTATGCTTGTTGGCCTTTTCTTTTAAACAGCTTCTTCTTTGCCTTCTCTTAGGGGCATGGCTCACACAACGCACACCCTTTGCCTTGCTTGATGGTGCACCGTTCCATTCGGTGGACTATCCCTTGCTCTTACATCTTTTGTTGCATGCTTTTTGCCACATGTCCAAATCGTTGGTGCCACAGGTCAACATTTGTGTCCTTGGTTTATGTAGCAGCCACAACGGTCACCGGCTCTGCATCTTTTCGTTCGGGTGCCAGTGTTTTAGTTGCACTTGCGATTCCCTCATTTGATGTCTTTGTTACTTGTCTTTGAAGAACATAGAGGCCATCAACTCTTTGAACTTGAAGGTCAAAGTCATCTTTAGTGTACAAAATCTGGATCTTATTGACTTCTTAAGGCTACGGCTTCCTTGTTGGTGAACACCACGGTCATGTTATTTGTAATCTGTGAAAGCGACGGTAACTTTGCTCCAAAAGGCGGCATGTATACCTTCTTTTCAAGATTGACATCCTTCTAGGCACCGTTCATTGTGAGCGTCATCACATTCTCTCCTTTTTGCACGCTTGATGTACTTGTCTGTTTCGGCCATGAAGACAAATCCACCCTTTTGCTTTCAGGAGTGGTTGGTGAGCTCCTTCTTCTCCTTTCCGACTTTGTTCCTGCCTTCATTGTTGGAACTACGACAGTCCTTAACCCATTTCGTAGCCTTGCCAGAGTTGTAATAGTTGACAGGCATCTTGGAGATCTTCTCGCCACGATTGCCTTTCTCTCGACCACCAACACTTCCATTCTTATCTTGAGTAGAAACAAGAGCTTGTACCTTGTCTTGTGAAGTAAGAGGCATATGCTCAGATGCTTGCCTCTCTGCCACTGTGTCTCATTGACTCATTGCGACCGCCTTAAGTGACAGCATCATACGTCAGATTTGCCTCCTTCCCATTGCCAGATTCGGTGATCAAGGATCCCGGGCTTTTCAGCAGCGCCATCAACAGGATCATGGCGGGTAGGATCGAGTCAAGATTTCGTTCCATTTATTGGAACTTTTTTAAGCATGTTGTCAAAGAATTGAAAACATAAGAGTATCTTGTATCCTTTGCTCAGCCCCCAATGAAGATTTGATTTACCGGGGCCATTGATTGATGCATCAATAAAACTTTTGCATAGGCCTTGGCAGCCAACGTGCATCACGTGATTTTGGAATGTTGAGTGTCGTTGATGGACGTCACAAGTATGGCGACGGCGAAGTCGTTCTTCATTTTCCATGTTATTGGAACTGGAGGAGACAAGGAGTCTTGGAGCAGCAAGCATGTGGGACTGGAAGGGCATAACTTCTGCTCAAGAATGAATGTTGAATCACTCAAAATGAGGGAGTACAGATAGAGCTAGAGCTTGGGCAAGTCAGCCCTCTCACAAGCGACACCACTTAGTCATGGAGGCTAAGGCTCACACACTAGAGTCCATAATCTCACACAAGGGAGAAAAACAGCCTAGCAATCAGGCTGACCACTCATACACGACCTACAGAGCTAGAAAATGCTCTCATGGCACACTGCTAGTAGTCACATTACCCACAATCCAATGGAGAATCGCCATGTGTCCATGGCTAGCACACAAGGATCTCACCTCACCTAAAAAGTAAGGAGAGGTACCTTTTTCCTAGTCAGTACACTCTGACACGGTAACCCAAGAACCTAGGAACTTTTTGGATATTTCTCCCATCAGGTCTTGACCCTCGATCACTTGCCTTTTTCTTTTCTCAGGATAAGGCATGGAGCCATCGCCCATGGTCACCCGGATATCGGCGGTCGATGACCCTAAAAACTATGAAAACTCCTATCTCCCAATACGACCATTAGATCGGCCTCAAACTTGGACTGTAGATATTTTGCCACCTCATCTTTTCAATGGTGAAGTTGAATCGACAATCTGTGCAGGAATCTGGTAGTTTCCAGGAACTTGCTCCTGTGGACGTCAAACTCAGCCCGATGGCTCCTTTTCTAACAATCTCCCACTTTGCCGCAGTCAGAGTGGGCTAAGTCCACATGGCTTCATGCAGAACTCCTGCTTCTCACAGGTCACTGGCTTGGTGCAGAAATCAGCGACCTGCTTGCTGGTTGGAGTAAACTCCAGCTTGATAGTACCCTCCTGCACCATGTGCCTGATGAAATGAGATGCGATGTTAATTTACTCGGTGCATGCATGGTGCTGAGGATTTTTTGCGAGTGCGATTGTGCTCTAGATGTCGACGCACACAAGAACTGGAACTGCTACACTCCCACTCATCTCTTTTGTGAGACGCTAAAGCTAAACTGCTTCCTTGGATCCAAAGTTGAGAGAAACTACGCAGCTTCCGTACTTGAGGTGGGCACGACCACCTGCCACTTGCTGCACTAGCTCATGGCTCCATCATGCATGAGGAACACATGTCCAGAGATGGACTTGCGCTTCTCAGGGTTTGAAGCCCAATATGTGTCTGTATAGCCGATGATGCTGTTGTCATTGTAGTTGTAGTTGATGCCGATGTTGATGGTTCTAGCAAAGTAGTAGAAGATCCGCTTTACTGCCTTCTGGTGCTCAGGTCTCCGGTTTCCTATGTGCTAGCTCACAACGCTAATAGCCTGTGCGAGATCCGGCCTGGTTGCAACCATCAGGTACATAAGGCTGCCGACGGCTCTCTCGTGCTTTTGCCGCTCAGTTGTATTTGTTTCTATATTGAAGCTCACGAGGTACTACCGTGTCTCCAGCGGTGTGCTCATGAGTTTTGCCTCTGCCATGCCGTACCGCTGCAAGACATCCTTGATAAAGCAGCTCTACTGTAGTGAGAGAGAGCGTGATTTGCGGTCACGCTTGATTTGGATACCGATGAAGTATGATGCCTCCCCAAGATCAGACATCTAGAAGCGCTCCTGCATGGCGTCCTTGAACTCCTGCAGTGCAGACATGTTGTTGGAAAGGAGGAGCATGTCATCCACATACACGATGATAATGAGCACCTCATGACCATACTGCCAGCGATAGACGTTGTAGTCACACTCACTGTGTTCGAATCCCATTCACTACAACGCCGCATCCAACTTCTGGTTCCAAGCATGCGACGTTTGTTTTAGGTCGTACAGCGACTTTTGCAGCTTGCAAACCAGGTGCTCCTGGCCATCAATGACAAAACCCTCCGGTTGCTCCATGTAAAATTCCTCCTCAAGGTCACCATTCACGAACGTCGTCTTGACGTCCATGAGGTGGACCTCAAAGTCCTCTGCTGCTGTATAGGAAAGGAGCATACGCATAGAGACAAACTTTGCAAAAGGAGTGAAGGTTTCCATGGAGTCGATGACTTCCTGCTGCGAGTAGGCCTTGGCGACCAACCTGGCCTTGTACTTTTCCAGGTTGTCATCTGCTCCCCGCTTCTTCTTGAACACCCACTTACACTTTATTCCCTTCAATCCAGGTGGACGCTGTGTCGGCTCTCACGTGCCATTGTCGAGCTGCGATTGTATCTTCTACTGCAAAACTTGTGCCCAGTCTGCTGCATCTGGTGCCGCCATGGCCTCCTTGTATGACGTCGGCTCATTAAAGTGTGCAGCAACTGCAACGCTCATCTGGTCTGGTTTTTGGAGCATCCACAAATGCCCGCGCTCACCAGGCTTGTAGCGTATTCTGAGAGGGTACCTATGATCTGGTACTAGACTGTCAGCAGGTGGCTGACGCGGTGCTGAAGGCATAACTTCTCCTGTTGATGGTGGTGCATCTTCTTCCTCTGCTTCTGCTGATGAGGCCGCTGTATCTGTTGCATCAGACATGGAAGAGTAGACTGGTTGTCCTACTGTCATAGTGGAGGAAGGATCAGGAGAGACTTGGTCAGGAAGAATATCTATTCCCACTGCTTTGTCAACTACAACTTCTCTTGCCTCTTCACAGACAATGTTGGTGCCGATGACGTTGCTCTCGTTGAAGAAATCCCTGGAGATGATGACATGGCCTTTATCCCTCTCGTAGAGGCGATACGCCTTGCTTGCCATGTCGTAGCCAATCATCAGCATCTGCACGCTCTTTGTCTCCCACTTTTGCTGTTTCTCCTTTGGCACGTACATGTGCGCCAAAATGCCAAACACGCGAAGATGACCCACGCTCGGCTTCATGCTGAAACACACCTCGTACGGCGTCATGTGCTCCAAGGACTTGGTTGGACTGCGGTTCTTGATGTACACCGCAATCCTTACTACTTCCATCCAAAAGTCATAGGTGAGCCAAGTTGCGTGCAACATGGAGCCTGCCGACTCAACGATGGTACGGTTGGCGCGTTCTGCTATGGCGTTCTGCTGCGACGAATATGGCGCCGTGTGCTGCGCTTTGATGCCTGCTGTTGCGAGGTAGTCCTAGAACTCCTTCCTGAGGTACTCTCCACCGCAGTCCCTGCGCAGCGCCTTGATTTTCTTGCCAGTCTAGTTCTCTACCATGGCCTTGAACTTCTTGAACCTATCAAAGCTTTGGTCCTAGGAGGAAAGGAAATACACAATCGTGTAACGGCTGAAATCATCAATTAAGGTGAGAAAATACCTAGAGCCTCCAAAGCTGCGGGTTTGCATTGGGCCATAAAAGTCTCTGAGGACCAGCTCTAGCACCTCCTTCGTACGCTCTCCTACTCCACAGAACGTCTCGCGATGCTGCTTCCCCTCAAAACAGCCGATGCACAATTGCTGCTCAAAGTTAGACATGGTGGACAAGTCACGCACCATCTCCTTCGTTTGAAGTTACTGTAAGGCATGCATGCCGATGTGGCCGTAGCGCGCATGCCAGATTTTGCCATTTGTGGCCTACACCACTGCTACAAGGCTCTGCTCGTGTGAGACCTTGGTCGCCCCTAGCAGGCGGTATATATCGCCTTCTTTCACCGACCTGGTCAACTCCTCTCCTGTTTCCTTTTCGAGGATGTAGCCATAGTCATCGTCAAAGACAACGTAAAGTCCTATGTTGGTGAGAAAGGACATTGAGAGAAGGTTGAACGTAGCATCAGGCCCATACAGCACGCCATGGAACACCCACTTGAATGCCACGCGGGGTCTCCAATGACATCTCCACAATCCCAATCCCCTCAGCATACCCCATCCGATCATCACCCAAAGTAATCGGACGGGGGGAATGGAGTGTAGCTCGGTAAACAACTCCTTGTGGTGTGTCAGACTCTTTGTACACCGCGAGTCCTTGTACCACGCCAGATCCGCCTTTTCCTTCTGCGACATGTCAGACTTCGCCATTAAGAGGCGGTTGCGCTCATCCTTGGCGACGTTCATGTTACCAAAATGATGCACACTGGTCTGGTTCTGCTGTTGCTACTGCTGTTGCTGACGTTGGTGTGACTGCTTTAACTGTTGCTGTGGAGATTAATGCTTTTGCTGCTGCTCCTGCTGCTGCTCCTTCTGGTCCCTCTTGAACTTGTAGGACTCTTTCTTGTAGTGCCCCTCTTTCTTGCAATAGTGGCACTTGTCCTTCTTCTTGCCTCTCTACTGGCTAGACTGCTGCTGCTGTTGGTTGCGTGCGTCCATGACCATGAAAGCAGCTTCACTACTGTTGTTGCCGCCATTGCGCTTTGCTGCATTGCGACGCAGTTCTACCTACACCAGGTGCATGCAAATGAAGTCGAGGTCAGGAGTCAGTTGGCACTCAAACGTCTCTCGCACTGTGTCATAGCTCGTACGTGTTGGGAAAGGAGCCATCTGACTCTGTTTCAGGTCCACAAGAGCAAGTTCCAGTTAAGTACCAGATGCCTGCTTCGATCGTCAATCCGACTTCACCATTCAAAAGATCAGGTGGCAAAATATCTACGCTCTAAGTTTAAGGCCAATCCAACAGTCGGATAGGGAGATATGAATTTTCGAAGTTTCGGGGCCATGGACCGCCGATGTCTAGGTGGCCATGGGTGATGGCTCCATGCCTTAGCCTCAGAAAAGAAAAAGGCAAGAGGTCCAGGGTCAAGACCTGATGGAAGAAATATCCAAAAAGGTCCTTGGTCTTAGGATTGCCTTGTCAGAGTGTGCGAACTAGGATAAAAGCACCTCTCCATACTTTTTACGTGAAGTGAGATCCTTGTGTGCTAGCCATGGACACATGGCGATTCTCCATGGGTTTGTGCATTATGTGACTACTAGGAGTCTGCCATGAGAGTATTCTCTAGCTCTCTAGGTCGTGTGTGAGTGGTCAGCCTGATTGCTGGGCTGATTTCCCCCTTGTGTGAGATTATGGACTCTAGTGTGTGAGCCTTAGTCTCCATGGCTAAGTGGTTTAGCTTGTGAGAGGACTGACATGCCCAAGCTCTAGCTCTATATTTACTCCATCATTTTGAGTGATTGAAAAACCATTCTTGAGCACAAGTGATGTCCTTCTAATCATACATGCTCGCTCCTCCAAGGCTCCCTGTCTCCTCCACATCCAACATTTTGTATCAGAGGCAGAGTCTGCCACTTTCAGCCAGCACAGGCCGTCACTTTGAGAGTGATGGGTTGGGATAAAACCTTCACCAGATTTGACAATCAACCACAAGATCTTTGAGTTCAAGAGCTAAGCTTTCCAACAACTGCAAGATCGTGACCATCCAACGGTCGGATTGAGAGTTACACTCACAACGATGTCACCCAGGACTACACTATTCTTTATGAGCAAGACTGTCGCCTTGTCATGACCATAACTCTCTCGTCTCTTTGTCAAATTCAAAACGTGGCACATGCGAATTGTAGAGTTTTTCCTAAGATTTTGATTGGTCCAAAAATATTTGCATTCCATTGATTCGTTTGGGAGACACGCCGTTTACAAACAGGCTTGTCTGAGTTGGAGTAGGAGCAGAAGCATACCCTGTTTTCAAGAGGGCATATCTTTCAAAATCTCCTGTTGATGATCCTGTTTTATGCGTCCATCTGAAAGGTTTTGAGCTGAATTTTCCATTCGTGGTCTTGATGTATGCAAATTTCCAGTCTGCTGGCATCTATAGTCCATTTTCTGTTAGATATATTTCTGGCAGAAGTACCAGCAAAAGCAGGGGTAACGCCGCCATCCAAGGGCAGCGCTAAGCCTCACCAAGACTCAAAATGGCAGCAACTGGCGTTGTAACAGCAGCCCAGCCTTTGGAGAGGCTGAAGGGACGTGCCGACTTCACGTTTTGGAAGATCCGTACCCCCCTCCTTTTGGAGGAGAGGGGCTTGTGGGAGGTGGTGAGCGGCGACGAGCCGGCTCCAGTTCCATAGGCAAAAGGCATCACCGTAGCGTAGGTGGTGGCGGGGAAGACGCCGCAAAAGGGTGCAGCTGATGCGGGTTCTTCTGCAGCTGTACCAGCGACGTACGAGGAGTGGAAGAAGAAGGACAGGTAGGCATAGAGGTTGCTTGTTAACACCATCTCCAACTCGCATCTTCAGTACGTAACTGACAAGGCTACTGTAAAGGAGGGGTGGGACACGTTGTGCAAGAAGTATGAGAGCAAGGATCGTGTATTCCTCATGCTTTTGGAGGAAAAGATGATGGCGCTGAAAATGCACGGTGGTGAAGGAATGGAGGCGTATCCGGACAAGGCAAATAAGCTGGCGAAGTAGTTGAGAGTGGCCGGTAACCCTGTGGAAGAGACGCGCTTCATCCTCCTCTTGCTCAGGGGACTCCCAACCAGCTACGACACTGTGCGAGAGACGCTGGAGTGCCAGCCAACTCTCGACCTCGACTTCATCTGCACACACCTGGTGCAGATGGAATTGTGTCGCTATGCAGCAAAGCGCAATGGCGGCGGCAACAGTGAAGCAACTTTTGTGGCCATGAGCTCACGCAACCAGCAGCAGTAGCAGCAGTCTGGGCAGCAGAAAGGCAGAAAGAAAGGTAAATGCCACTACTGCCAGAAAGAGGGACACTACAAAAAAGAGTGTTTCAAGCTCAAGAGGGACCACAAGGAGCACCAGCAACAGCAATGATCGCAGTAGCAGCAGCAAAAGCAGCAGCAGCAGGAGCAGCAGTCACAGCAGCGTCAGCAGCAGCAGCAGCACCAGCAAAACCAGGCTGGTGTGTGCCACTTTGGCAACATGAATGTGGCCAAGGGGGTGTTCGACCGTCTCCTCATAGCAAGTCTGAAATGTTGCAGGTGGAGAAGGCGGATCTCGCATGGTACAAGGACTCAGGATGTACTAAGAGCCTCACATCACAAGGAGTGTTTTACACAGCTTCTGTCCATTCCTCCGCGTCCTATCGCTATGGGTGATGATCGGGTGGTATATGTTGAGGGGATTGGGATTATGGAGATGTGGTTGGAAACCCCACGTGGCATTGAGGTGGGAGTATTCCATGGCGTGCTGTATGTACCTGATGCTGCATTCAACCTCCTCTCAGTCTCCTCTCTTATAAACACAGGACTGCACGTCATCTTCGATGATGACTATGGCTACATCCTCAACAAGAATACAGGAGAGGAGTTGGCCAGGTCGGTCAAGGAGGGCGACATGTAACGCCTACTTGGAGCGACCAAGATCCAGAGTCTTGGAGCAGTGGTGCAGGCAACAGATGGCGAGATCTGGCATGCGCGCTACGGCCTCATCGGCATGCGCGTCTTGTAGCAGCTTCAAGCAAAGCAGATGCTGCGTGACCTGCCTACCATCTCTAACTTTGAGTAGCAGTTATGCATTGGCTGTTTGGAGGGGAAGCAGCACCACGAGGTGTTCTTTGGAGCACGGCAGCGTACTTAGGAAGTGTTGGAGTTGGTCCACACGGACTTGTGCGGACCGATGCAGACCTAGAGCTTTGGAGGCTCTAGGTATTTCTTGACCTTCATTGATGATTTCAGTCGTTACACTGTTGTGTACTTCCTTCCCTCCAAGGACAAATGCTTTGACAGGTTCAAGGAATTCAAGGCCATGGTCGAGAACCATACCGGCATGAAGATCAAAGCGCTGCACAGCGACCGCGGTGGAGAGTACCTCATCAAGGAGTTCCAGGACTACCTCGCAGCAGCTGGCATCAAGGCGCAGCGTACCGCACCGTACTTGCCGCAGTTAAACGGTGTAGCAGAACGCGCCAACCGTACCATTATGGAGTCGGCGCACTCGATGCTGCACGCGGCTCGGCTGACCTATGACTTCTGGGCTGAAGCCGTGAGCACTGCGGTCTACATGAAGAACCGCAGTCCAGCTAAGGCGCGGGAGCAGATGACGCCGTACGAGGCGTGGTTCGGCAAGAAACGGAGCGTAGGTCATCTCCGAGCATAAGGCAGCCTGGTGCACATGCACTTGCCCAAGGATAAGCGACAGAAATTGGATGCAAAGAGTGTGCATATTCTGATGATTGGCTACGTCGTGGCAAGCAAGGCCTATCGCCTCTACGAGAGGGATACAGGCCACGTCATGATCTCCAGATATGTCGTCTTCAATGAGAGGAATCTCATCGGCACCAATATTGTCTGTGAAGAGGCAGCAGAACCAACAGCTGACGAAACAGTGGGAGCAGAAATCCTTCCAGAGCCAGTCTCTCGCGATCCTTCCTCTACTATGAGAGTGGGAGAATCACTCTACTCTCCCATGTCTGATGTAGCAGATACACCAGCCTCGTCGGCAGAAGTAGAGGAGGGAGATGTAGCAGCACCAGCAGCAGTAGTTGTGCCAGTAGTACCACGCGAGCCGCCCCCTAACACTCCAGTACCAGGTCGCAGGTACCCTCTTAGGGTGTGTTACACGCCTAGTGAGCGCGGTCATTTTTGGATGCCGCAAAAACCAGAACAGATGAACGTCGCAGGTCCAAAAGATTAAGATGCGCCAACGTCATGCAAAGAGGCCATGGCTGCACCGGATGCAGCAGATTGGGCGCAAGCCGTGCAGCAGGAGATAGAGTCGCAATTGGACAACGGCACGTGCAAGCTGACTAAGCGTCCACCTGGACGTAAGGTGATCAAGTGCAAGTGGGTGTTCAAGAAGAAGCGAGGAGCAGATGGTTATGTAGAAAAGTACAAGGCGAGGTTGGTCGCCAAGGGCTACTCGCAAAAGGAGGGCATCGACTACACATAAACTTTTGTCCTTGTTACAAACTTTGCCTCTGTGCACACCCTCCTCTCTTATGCAGCACTTGAGGACTTTGAGGTTTACCACATGGATATCAAGACGGCATTCTTGAATGGTGACTTGGAGGAGGAGATCTACATGGAGCAGCCGAAGGGGTTCGTCATGGATGGCGAGGAGCACCTGGTCTGCAAGCTGCAGAAGTCATTGTACGGCCTCAAGCTGTTGGAACTTGAGGAGAGAGGGAGCCTTGGAGCAGCGAGCATGTGTGATTGGAAGGGCATCACTTGTGCTGAAGAATGGTTGTTCAATCACTCAAAATGATGGAGTACATATAGAGCTAGAGCTTGGGCAAGTCAGCCCTCTCACAAGCCACACCACTTAGCCATGGAGGCTAAGGCTCACACACTAGAGTCCATAATCTCACACAAGGGAGGAAATCAGCCTAGCAATCAGGCTGACCACTCACACACGACCTAGAGAGCTAGAGAATGCTCTCATGGCACACTCCTAGTGGTNGCCATGTGTCCATGGCTAGCACACAAGGATCTCACCTCACCTAAAAAGTAAGGAGAGGTACCTTTATCCTAGTCAGCACACTCTGACAAGGCAATCCTAAGAACAAGGACCTTTTTGGATATTTCTCCCATCAGGTCTTGGCCCTGGACCTCTTGCCTTTTTCTTTTCTCAGGCTAAGGCATGAAGCCATCACCCATGCCCACCCAGACATCGACGGTCCATGACCCCCGAAACTTCGAAAATTCATATCTCCCAATCCGACCGTTGGATCGGCCTCAAACTTGGACCGTAGACATTTTGCCACCTGATCTTTCCAATGTTGAAGTCGGATCGGCGATCGGAGCAGGCATCTAATACTTTCCTGGAACTTGCTCCTGTGGACCTGAAACTGAGCCACATGGCTCCTTTCCCAACAATCTCCCACTTTGCCGCAGTGAGAGTGGGCTGAGTCCACATGCCTTCATGCAGAACTGCTGCTTCTCACGGGTCACTGGCTTGGTGCAGAAGTCAGCGACCTGCTTGCTGGTTGGAGTAAACTCCAGCTTGATAGCACCCTCCTGCACCATGTGCCTGATAAAATGATATGCGACATCAATGTGCTTGGTGCGTGCATGGTGCTCAGGATTCTTGGCGAGTGCGATTGCGCTCTGGTTGTCGACGCGCACAGGAACTGGAACTGCTGCACTCCCACTCATCTCTGCCATGAGACGTTGGAGCCAAACTGCTTCCTTGGCTCCAAAGCTGAGAGATACGTACTCAGCTTCTGTACTCGAGGTGGCCACGACCACCTGCCGCTTGCTGCACCAACTGATGGCCCCACCATTCATGAGGAACACATGTCCAGAGATGGACTTGCGGTCCTCAGGGTTTGAAGCCCAATCTGCGTCTGTGTAGCCGATGATGCTGTTGTCATTGCCGTTGTAGGTGATGCCGATGTTGATGGTTCCAGCAAGGTAGCGGAAGATCCGCTTCACTGCCTTCTGGTGCTCCGGTCCGGGATTAGCCATGTGCTGGCTCACAGCGCTCACAGCCTGTGCGAGGTCCGGCCTGGTTGCCACCATCAGGTANTCCCCGAGATCAGACATCTGGAAGCGCTCCTGCATGGCTTCCTTGAACTCCTGCAGTGCAGACATGCTGTTGGAAAGGAGGAGCATGTCATCCACATAGACAATGATGATGAGGATCTCATGCTCATGCTGCCAGCGATACACGCTGTAGTCACACGCTGCGCTCAAACCCCATGCACTGCAACGCCGCATCCAACTTCTGGTTCCAAGCACGCGACGCTTGCTTGAGGCCGTACAGCGACTTTTGCAGCTTGCAGACCAGGTGCTCCTGGCCATCCATGACGAACCCCTCCGGCTGCTCCATGTAAGTCTCTTCCTCCAAGTCACCATTCAAGAATGCCGTCTTGACATCCATAGGGTGAACCTCGAAGTCCTCAGCTGCTGCACAGAGGCAAACTTTGCGACGGGGGCAAAAGTTTCTGTGTAGTCGATGCCCTCCTGCTGCGAGTAGCCCTTGGCGACCAGCCTCGCCTTGTATTTTTCCAGGTTACCATCTGCTCCCCGCTTCTTCTTGAACACCCACTTGCACTTGATCACCTTACGTCCTGGTGGACGTTCAGTCAGCTCCCACGTGCCGTTCTCCAGCTGCCACTGTATCTCCTGCTGCACGGCTTGCGCCCAATCTGCTGCATCCGGTGCAGCCATGGCCTCCTTGTATGACGTTGGCTCATCTGAATCTGCTGCAACTGCGACGTTCATCTGTTCTGGTTTCTGCAGCATCCAGAAATGGCCGCGCTCACCAGGCTTGTAACGCACCCTAAGAGAAAACCTGCGACCTGGTGCTGGAGCGTTAGCGGGTGGCTGGCGCGGTGCTGCTGGCACAACTGCTGCTGCTGGTGGTGCTACATCTCCCTCCTCTGCTCTGCCGATGAGGCTCCTGTGTCCGCAACATCAGACATGGGAGAGTAGAGTGATTCTCCCACTGTCACAGTAGAGGAAGGATCGAAGAAACTGGGTCAGGAAGAATTTCTGCTCCAACCGTCTTGTCAGCTGCTGGTTCTGCTGCTTCTTCACACACGATGTTGGTGCCGATGACGTTGCTCTCATTGAAGACGACATCCCTGGAGATGATGACGTGACCTGTATCCCTCTCGTAGAGGCGATACGCCTTGCTTGCCACGTCGTAGCCAATCATCAGCATCTGTGCACTCTTCGCGTTCCACTTTTGCCGCTTCTCCTTTGGCACGTGCATGTGCGCCAAGCTGCCAAACGCGCGAAGATGACCCACGCTCAGTTTCTTGCCGAACCACGCCTCGTACGGCGTCATCTGCTCCAGGGCCTTGGTTGGACTGCGGTTCTTGCTGTAAACTGCAGTGCTCACGGCTTCAGCCCAGAAGTCGTAGGTCAGCCGAGCCGCGTGCAGCATGGAGCGCGCCGACTCCACAATGGTACGGTTGGCGCGTTCTGCTACACCGTTCTGCTGCGGCGAGTACGGCGCGTACGCTGTGCCTTGATGCCAGCTGCTGCGAGGTAGTCTTGGAATTCCTTGCTTAGATATTCTCCACCGCGATCGCTGCGTAGCGCCTTGATCTTCTTGCCAGTCTGGTTCTCCACCATGGCCTTGAACTCCTTGAACCTGTCAAAGCACTGGTCCTTGGAGGAAAGGAAGTATACAGCAGTGTAACGGCTGAAATCATCAATGAAGGTGAGAAAATACCTAGAGCCTCCAAAGCTCTGGGTCTGCATTGGTCCGCACAAGTCCGTGTGAACCAGCTCCAACACCTCTTTTGTACGCTCCCCTGCTCCAGAGAACGCCTCGCGGTGCTGCTTCCCCTCCAAACACCCGATGCAACACTACTGCTCAAAGTTAGATATGGTTCGCAGGTCACGCACCATCTGCTTTCCTTGAAGCTGCTGCAAGGCGCGCATGCCAATGTGCCCGTAGCGCGCATGCCAGATCTCGCCATCTGTCGCCTGCACCACTGCTACAAGACTCTGTTCACGCGGGATCTTGGTCGCCCCCAGCAGGCGGTACATGTCGCCCTCTTTCACCGACTTGGCCAACTCCTCTCCTGTTTCCTTGTTGAGGATGTAGCCATAGTCATCATCGAAGACAACGCGCAGTCCTGTGTTTGTGAGAGAGGACACTGAGAGAAGGTTGAACGCAGCATCAGGCACATACAGCACGCCATGGAAAACTCCCACTTCAATGCCACGCGGGGTCTCCAACCACATCTCCACAATCCCAATCCCCTCAGCATACACCACCCGATCATCACCTAAAGCAATCGGCCGAGGAGGAATGGAGAGCAGCTGTGTGAACCACTCCTTGTGGTGCGTCAGACTCTTGGTACACCCCGAGTCCTTGTACCACGCCAGATCCGCCTTTTCCTTCTGCGACATGTCAGACTTCG
>SZWC01000039.1:91849-120939 GCA_023375785.1 Penium margaritaceum | reverse complement strand
TTGCCTTGTCAGAGTGTGCTGACTAGGATAAAGGTACCTCTCCTTACTTTTTAGGTGAGGTGAGATCCTTGTGTGCTAGCCATGGACACATGGCGATTCTCCATGGGTTTGTGGGTTATGTGACCACTAGGAGTCTACCATGAGAGCATTCTCTAGCTCTCTAGGTCGTGTGTGAGTGGTCACCTTGATTGCTAGGCTGATTTCCCCCCTTGTGTGAGATTATGGACTCTAGTGTGTGAGCCTTAGCCTCCATGGCTAAGTGGTGTGGCTTGTAAGAGGGCTGACATGCCGAAGCTCTAGCTCTATATGTACTCCATCATTTTGAGTGATTGAACAACCATTCTTCAACACAAGTGAAACCCTTCCAATCACACATGCTTGCTGCTCCAAGGGTCCCTCTCTGCTCTATATCCAAAAGTACGGAGTCCCCTGAGCAAGAGGAGGACAAAACGCGTGTCTTCTATAATGTTACCGGCCGCTTTCAGCTACATCGCCAGCTCCTTTGCCGTCTCCAAGTACGCCTCCATCCTTTCGCCACCCTGCATTTTCAATGCCATCATCTTCTCCTCCAAAAGCATGACGAATGCAGGATCCTTGCTCTCATACTTCTTGCACAACGTGTCCCAGCCCTCTTTTACAGCAGCCTTGTCACTCACGTACTAAAGATGCGGGTTCGAGATGGTGTTCACAAGCACCCTGTAAGCATGCCCGTCCTTCTTCTTCCACACCTCATATGCTGCCGCTACAGTTGTACATGATCTTGCATCTACACCATCTTTTTGCGGCATCTTCCCTGCCACCACCTCCGCTATGGTGATGCCGTTTACCTGTGGAGGTAGAGCGCACTTGTTACCGCTCACCACCTCCCACAACCCCCCTCCTCCAAAAGGAGGCGGTTACGGATCTTCCAAAACGTGAAGTTGGCGCGTCCTTCCAGTCTCTCCAAGGGCTAAATTGTTGTTACCATGCTTGTTGCTGCCATTTTGAGCGTTGGTGATGCTTAGCGCTGCCCTTGAGTGGCGGCGCTACCCTTGTTTCTGCTACTCGTTCATCCAGAAATCTTTCTGTCAGAAAATGGACCGTTAAGACAAGCAGACAGAAAAATTTGAAAAACTGAGCCCTCTTCTAGAAAATTCAGCTCAAAAACTTTGGGATAGACCCATAAAACAGGATCACTAGGTGAGTTTCAGAGATATGCCCTTTTGAAAACAGGGTATGCTTCTTCTCCTATTCCAACTCACACCAGCCATCTTGTAAACGACATTTCTCCAAAATGTACCAATGGAATGCAATCATTTTTCAACCAATGAAACGTTTAGGAAAAATACTTCAAGTCTTATGTGCTATTTTTTAAATTTGACAAAGAAACAAGAGAGTTATAGTCATCACAAGGCAACAGTCTTAGTCAAAGAGAAGAGTGTAGCCGTGGCCGACCTCGTTTTGCACACAACTCTCAATTCGACTGTTGAATCTGTGCGATCTTGGGCTCGAGGGAAAGCTTGTCCCTTGAACTTGAAGATCCAGTGGTCCATTGTCAAATTTGGTGAAGGTTTCAATCCAACCTGTCACTCTCAAAGTGACGGCCTGTGCTAGCTGAAAGTGGCAGAACTTGGCTCTTATATCAAATTATGGAACTGGAGGAGACAAGGAGTCTTGGAGCAGCGAGTATGTGGGACAAGAAGGGCATCACTTGTGCTGAAGAATGGTTGTTGAATCACTCCAAATGATGGAGTACATATAGAGCTAGAGCTTGGGCAAGTCAACCCTCTCACATGCCACACCGCTTAGCCATGAAGGCTAAGGCTCACACACTAGAGTCCATAATCTCACACAAGGGAGGAAACATGCCCAGCAATCAGGCTGCGTACTCACACACGACCTAGAGAGCTAGAAAATGCTCTCATGGCACACTCCTAGTGGTCACATAACCCACAATCCCATGGAGAATCGCCATGTGTCCATGGCTAGTACACAAGGATCTCACATCACCTAAAAAGTAACGAGAGGTACCTTATTCCTAGTCAGCACACTCTAACAAGGCAACCCAAGAATCTCAGACCTTTTTGGATATTTCTCCCATCAGGTCTTGACCCTGGATCTCTTGCCTTTTTCTTTTCTCAGGCTAAGGCATGGAGCCATTGCTCATGTTCACACGAATATCGGCAATCCATGACCGAGGAAATTATGAAAACTCACATCTCCCAATCCGACTGTTAGATCGGCCTCAAACTTTGACCGTAGACATTTTGTCACATGATCTTTCCAATGGTGAACTTGAATTGACAATCAGATTAGGCATCTGGTAGTTTTGTGATACTTGCTGCTGTGGACCTGAAACTCAGCCGGATGGCTCCTTTCCCAACAGATGTTGCAAGGTGAGCGGCATGCATGGTGAGTATTGCATCAGCAAGTGCTGCGTAAGTCCGTTTCTGGATATCGAGGTAGCCTCGCACATTTATGAAAGCTTCAAAGTGCCATTTCTACAAGAGAAAACCTATCCCGTGAATTTGGACATACCCGCCTCAAGGCTCGCTAGAGTAGGGTCACCCATTTTTTCTGATTGCTTGTCTTCTCCTCTTTGCTGCTCTTCTTCTTAGTTAAGGTCGACGAGACAAAGAAGGCTGATTACGACTGTTTCAAAAAGTGTAGTTGGTTGTATTGCATACTCCTCCCGCCTATGATCGTCAAAGGCGATGGTACTGTCGTGACTGAATGGACTCGAGGTCATACCATTTTCTAAAAAGGGGTTGAACTTAAGCCCATTTGCGCTCGAGGATCTTGACGAACATGGAGAAAGGTGTTCCTTGTCCTGTAGTCCGCGATGTGCGTACGCCGTACCTAAAGAAGCCAATGGAGATGAAGTAGTACATAGAACCGTCTGATATTTGTGTCTCTGTTGTACTTGTGTCTCTTGCAAATCCATGTGCTAGTCGGTTTTTTTAAGCGATCCTAACAACCAGAAGTTTTGGACCATAAATCTTTGTCAATGCGCTCAATAGCAACGATCTAGAAAACAGATCCCGTCATGCGAAGCCGCCAACTGCTCGTTATATTGGAACCAAGATAACACATCTTCCTCAAATCAGGGATCCAAACTTTTGGTTCGTTCGGTTTGCAGCCTCAGAAAGTCTGCACATTGGTATTTAGTATCCACCTTTAGTTGGACACTCTTGTCAACCTGCCTTAGGTGACTGTCTAGAAAACCGGATCCGACACAATGGTTCACGCCGACCGCTCTTAGTATTGCAACCAAGAGATGATATCGCCCTCACAACCAAGATTCCACACTGAGAAATCCATAGGAATCACTTCCTTGCACTGTGTCCTTAGCACTTGGTCACTTTCGCGCGAGGAGCGAGCTCCTGGGGCTTAGACGAACCAATGCTTCTTTAGTGTGTGCCTCTGGTGGACAACATTGTGAGGAGTCTCAAAGGTAGAACTATACTCAATGACAAGTAATTGACAGGTTCTTATAGCCCTAGAGCAAGTCTCTAGCCAAGGTGCGCAGTGGCTCCTTGAAAAAGCCAGTTTGGGGGCAATCTGGATTGTGTCATCCCCCCTCCCTACATGGCGCTAATTGTGATCGCCAAGTGGCGCCAGCCACCAGGAAGGACCTTGGAATGTTCAAAGATTTCTCTTAAAACCTTCCCGTCTCCCTTTTTTTCACAAAGAAGATAAGTCACCGGGCTGGGATTTCACCCAGTGACCTCTCGCTCCAGAGACTAACTCTAGAACGTCTAAGCCACAAGGAGTTATCGATGTAGTATTTCCTGGCTATACTATCAAGATTAGACGAAGGGGACTTACTCCAAAGGAGCAGTGCATGCCTTGTCTATCTGGATCAGACTTAGCGAACTTACACCAAGGGAGTAGTACATGCCTAGTCCATCTTGTACATGTCCAAATCTCAGTTATGGACAAGGAGCATATCAGGTCAACAAACTCTCCGTTGCACCTCCGTCCCTTAACTGTGAGATCTCTCCTCTCTCCAGCAGTCTCAGCCTCAGTGTTCGTCTACTACGTTGACCATACTGATGCCTTGAGTACTTGCAGAGTGCAATTTGCTGTCCAGTGCCTGTGTCATGCAGTCTGTAAGCATCTTCTTGGTCTCCACATATTCCAAGTCCACGATGTCCTTTGCGACCAGGTCGCGTGAGTAGTGGTACCTAATGTCCATGTGCTTGGTTCGCCGGGAGATGATCTCATCCTCTGCCATTTTCATGGCACTTTTGTTATCAATGCGGACCACTGTTGCTTCTGTTTGTGGCACTTCCATCTCCGCAAGAAAACTACGTAGCCACTGTGTCTCCTTGCATGCTTCAGACAGAGCGATATACCCTGCCTCAGCGGTAGAGAGGGAGACACAGTCTTGCTTTCTGCTTGCCCAAGAGACTACACCACAGTTCAAAAGGCGCACAAAGCCCGAGGTGGACTTTCTATCATCCATTCTTCCTTCCCAGTCGGCATCTGTGTAACATACCAGTCATAGTGGGTCAGATCCCTCTAAGTTTTAAAACTAGAGTCCCATGTGTCAGGTCTTTTGTAGATAGCGCATGATACGTTTGACTACTTACCAGTAATGTGGTGCTAGATTGGCCACTAACCTGCTCACTTATCCCACAGCATAGCAAATGTCAGGGCGTGTTCCTACCATGGCATACATGAGGCTGCCAACAGTAGACTGGTAGGGAATATTCTCCATCTCACACCATTCCTTTTGCATGCTAGGGCTCATGGAAGAGGAAAACTTGATGTGTATTGTCATAGATGTGCTGATAGGCTTACAGTCCTCCATGTTGTAGTACTTGAGGAGTTCCATGATGTACTTGGTCTTGTTGAGCTTGATGGTGCCTGCTGCTTGTTTGTGGTCGACGGCTATCTCGAGGTAGAACTCGAACAGACCCACGTCCTTCATCTTGAACATGTTGCTTTGATCTGTCTTGAGCTTGTGCAACAGCTCGACCGATGACGAGTAAATGATCAGGTCATCTACGTATAGTGCAACTCGCATCAAGCCTTGCTCATCGTCCCGTACATAGACACTAGGGTCATTAAGGCAGAGCGTGAAGGTAAGCCCGGCCATGAAGCCGTCCATCTCCTTGTACCACATCCCTAGGGCCTGTTTCAACCCGTAGAGTGCTTTGACCAGTTTGTAAATCTTGTCCTGTGGAGATTTTACACACTTGGGTATTTCCCTCTGCACTTCTTTGTCTAGCCTCCCGTAGAGGAAAGCTGTCTTGAAATCTATCTGGTGGATCTCTAGATCTTTTGCAGCAGCGATGTCCAATAGAGATCTGATGGAGATCTCCTCGTACTCTGCGCTTGCATGCTAAGAAAACCCTTTCGCCACCACTCTCGCCTTGTACTTGTTGATAGTATCATCCTGGTTGAAATATTTCCAGAGTATCCATTATTACCCCACCACGTGTGCATTTTGGAGCCTGTCACTAGAACACATGATCCGTTCTCTTCAATGGATGCGAGTTCGCTATCCACTGCCTCCTTCCACTTTGCGGCATCTGGCATGTTCATGGCCTCCGTTACAGTCACAAGCTCTCCCTGAGCCAAGCATGACTAGCTGAGTCCGGTCCATTGTGAATTCTCAGTATCGTACTTGTGTGGAGGTTTTTTCTAGTGCGTACTACACCGGAGTGTTAATGATGGTGCTTCAAGACTTAGTTCCTTCTCTCGCTCCAGCGATGCAAGTGATTTGTTGTTTGAGGAAGAGCCACCGACCTCACAGTTTGACTCAGAGCATCGGACGACTCAGACTCAGTATCAGAGTCCGTCGCTGTGTTAGCCTGCAGAGCCACTCTCCCTGTAGCACTATCCTTCACTAACACTATCTGCATGTTTTCTTAGCTTGATCACCTGACTCGAGCAATGAAATCCACTCTCCTGATTTGGGAGCATGGACAAGGTCCAGTGAATCTCCCTTGCCAAGCATCCTTTCATCAAACTCGACATCTCGGCGTCTTATGAGCTTTCGAGCCGCTTGGTCCCTGAGCCTGTACGTCTTGTGTGCGGTGTCATATCCGACCATTACACACTTACGATCACGTACATCCAGCTTGCTTCTTCCTTCTCATGCCTGGACCTTTGTCCAAGCAGTACAGCCAAAAAGCCTTAACTGTGAGGCATCTGGCTTCTTCCGTGGCCAAGCCTCGTGTGGTATCTTGAGCTGCTTCTCTTGTTGGTTCTTACCATGCCTTCCAAGTGCGGTTGTTAGAGTGAGAATCACAAGGTAACAAGCAGTTCTTGTAGCTTTTGCCCAGAAGCGAGGTGGGAGTTTGGTGTCGTGTCATGCCGAGGATAGTCTGGTTCATCTGCTCGGCAACGTCATTGCTATGGGAGTGTAAGGTGTGGTAGTCCGGTCGTTGATACTGTATTGGCTCAACCAGCCTTTGCACGCCTCGTACTCACAACCATTGTTTGTGCACAGTGCCTTGATCTTTTTGCTTTTCTGCCGCTCTACCATCGCGACAAACTCTTGCTGCTTCTCCTTCACCTCTCCCTTTGTCTTGAGGAAGTAGATCCACATCTTCCAACTTTGGTCATCGATGAAGGTCAAGAAATACTTGCTGCCACTGTTTGAAGGGGTGCGGAATGGTACGTACACATCAAAGTGAATCAGATCCAAGTTTCCTGCCGCACATTGTCCATTACGCTCAAAAGGTTTTCTCTTTGCCTTGCCTTGGAGGCATGGCTTACACGGTTTTTTATACTTTCCCTCATCCTTGGCCTTTTATCCCTCCATCCCATGAACTATTCCGTACTATTGCATGGTTTGTAGTGTGCTGTTGGCCTCATGGCCAAACTGCTTGTGTCACAGCTCAGCATCTGTGTCAGTGGAGTTGGCCGCCATGATGATAGCTTGTGGTGTAACATCAGGCTTTGGAGACTTGGACTCTTCAATCGCCGCATATCCCTCATTTGTACTCTCAAGGAGTTTGGTCTACAACACGTTGATGCTGACCAACTTATCTCCCTCGCCTTGCGCATGGACAAGGCTGCCGTTGACACACCTAAAACGACATTCAGTGTCCCCAACGGAGATGAACCAATCCTTCTCCCTTGAAGAGTGGAGGTTTGTGCTAGAGTCGAGCCCATAGACTCCACGCTTGAGTAATGCCACTCCCTTGGTTGCAAGCACGCTCTCAGCCATCATGTTTGTCAACTCCTTATCCTTTCCTTTGCTCTCATTTGTACCACCATGATCTTCACCTTCCTTCTTGGAAGCCTTGCACTCCCGTGCCCAATGCCGAGGCTTGCTACAGTTATGGTACTTCCCAGGACGCTCTGAACTCTTTCCACCGCCACCATTGCCTTTTCGTACACTGCCACCGCTTCCGTTGCTGCTCTGACCAGAAGAGGAGTTCTTGTAACAACCACTGTATTGTATAGCATAGGCTGAAACATTAGCCTCACTACAACTGCGATGCATGGCCTTGTTGTATACGTATTTGGACATTGCCTTATACGCCAAATCCTCCTTGTACTAACCGCCACAGACGATGATTGGAGGACCCCAACTTTCTGGTAGTGCCATGAGGAGGATCATGGTCTGCATGTTGGTGTCAATTTCCCAGTTCATTTGGATAACTTACTTGAGCAGTCCTTGAAACTACAAGAGGAAGTCAGGAATCGACTTTCCCTTGTTCACTCTCATTGAAATCAGCTTTTGAATATTGAAGAGGTAATTTGTGATAGCCGTTGATTGGTGTGCACGAGCAACCTTCTTATAAGCCTTTGATGCATGTGTGATACCTTGGAGGTGGACATGTGAATCATGTACAAATGTCACAAGAATTGCAAGTGCCATGTCATTTTTGACACTCCACGCTTCATATCCAGGATTAGTTTTTGGAGGCTCAACCTCTTCTCCAAGGAACATCTTCAAGTAGCCACGTATCCTCATGACAATTACAAATTGCCATTTCAACAAGGGAAAACCAAACCCTGTGACCTTTGACATCTCACCATTGACTTGTAGGAGACTGAAGGTTGCGGGTATCGTCATACCGCTTCTTTGCTTCTGTGCTTCGCTGAGGCCGTTGCAGGCTTATGTAGGCTGTTGTCTGCTAGCGGTTTATGAGCTACAGATCTATCGCTTACCCCTTAGCCATTCATTACCTGGAAACAGAGAAGAACGTACACTAGCTAATCTAGGGTCGTGCCTCCAAGGACAGAGCTTATCCTTGGCCTTTGTTCGCTAAGTGCTCGCACCCGCCGTTGGATCTGATAGAGCAGATGGAGCAGATGGAGCTGATACATGCTACAAGACAAAGAGGGCAAGAGAGTACGCAGAAACGTGCCTTACAACTAGTCAATGTGGACCCATAAGCCTTTGTCATCCTGCCTGAGGTAACAGTCTAGAAAACGGGTTCCGACACAATGAGTCCCACCGACCGCTCTTAGTATTACAACCAAGAGATGATATCACCCTTAGAGCCAAGGTTCCACACTAAGCAGTTCATAGGAATCACTTCCTTGCTATGTGTCCTTAGTACCTGGTTGCTTTATGTTGGAACTTGAGGAGAGAGGGAGCCTTGGAGCAGCGAGCATGTGTGATTGGAAGCGCATCACTTGTGCTGAAGAATGGTTGTTGAATCACTCAAAATGATGGAGTACATATAGAGCTAGAGCTTGGGCAAGTCAGCCCTCTCACAAGCCACACCACTTAGCCACGGAGGCTAAGGCTCACACACTAGAGTCCATAATCTCACACAAGGGAGGAAATCAGCCTAGCAATCAGGCTGACCACTCACACACGACCTAGAGAGCTAGAGAATGCTCTCATGGCACACTCCTAGTGGTCACATAACCCACAAACCCATGGAGAATCGCCATGTGTCCATGGCTAGCACACAAGGATCTCACCTCACCTAAAAAGTAAGGAGAGGTACCTTTATCCTAGTCAGCACACTCTGACAAGGCAATCCCAAGACCAAGGACCTTTTTGGATATTTCTCCCATCAGGTCTTGATCCTGGACCTCTTGCCTTTTTCTTTTCTCAGGCTAAGGCATGGAGCCATCAGCCATGCCCACCCAGACATCGACGGTCCATGACCCCCGAAACTTCGAAAATTCATATCTCCCAATCCGACCGTTGGATCGGTCTCAAACTTGGGCCGTAGACATTTTGCCACCTGATCTTTCCAATAGTGAAGTCCGATCGGCGATCAGAGCAGGCATCTAGTACTTTCCTGGAATTTGCTCTTGTGGACCTGAAACTGAGCCAGATGGCTCCTTTCCCAACAATCTCCCACTTTGCCGCAGTCAGAGTGGGCTGAGTCCACATGCCTTTATGCAGAACTGCTGCTTCTCACGGGTCACTGGCTTGGTGCAGAAATCAGCGACCTGCTTGCTGGTTGGAGTAAACTCCAGCTTGATAGCACCCTCCTGCACCATATGCCTGATGAAATGATATGCGATGTCAATGTGCTTGGTACGTGCATGGTGCTCAGGATTCTTGGCGAGTGCGATTGCGCTCTGGTTATCGACGCGCACAGGAACTGGAACTGCTGCACTCCCACTCATCTCTGCCATGAGACGTTGGAGCCAAACTGCTTCCTTGGCTCCAAAGCTGAGAGATACCTACTCAGCTTCCGTACTCGAGGTGGCCACGACCACCTGCCGCTTCCTGCACCAACTGATGACCCCACCATTCATGAGGAACACATGTCCAGAGATGGACTTGCGGTCCTCAGGGTTTGAAGCCCAATCTGCGTCTGTGTAGCCGATGATGCTGATGTCATTGCCGTTGTAGGTGATGCCGATGTTGATGGTTCCAGCAAGGTAGCGGAAGATCCGCTTCACTGCCTTCTGGTGCTTCGGTCTGGGATTAGCCATGTGCTGGCTCACAGCGCTCACAGCCTCTGTGAGGTCCAGCCAGGTTGCCACCATCAGGTACATGAGACTGCCGACGGCGCTCTGGTACTTCTGCCGCTCAGCTGCATTTGCTTCTCCATTCAAGCTCACGAGGTACTTCCGCGTTTCCAGCGGCGTGCCGATGGGTTTTGCCTCTGCCATGCCGAACCGCTGCAAAACATCCTTGATGTAGCGGCTCTGCTGCAGCGAGAGAGAGCGTGCCTTGCGGTCACGCGTGATCTGGATATCGAGGAAATATGATGCTTCCCCGAGATCAGACATCTGGAAGCGCTCCTGCATGGCTTCCTTGAACTCCTGCAGTGCAGACATGCTGTTGGAAAGGAGGAGCATGTCATCCACATAGACAATGATGATGAGGATCTCATGCTCATGCTGCCAGCGATACACGCTGTAGTCACTCTCGCTGTGCTCAAACCCCATGCACTGCAACACCGCATCCAACTTCTGGTTCCAAGCACGCGACGCTTGCTTGAGGCCGTACAGCAACTTCTGCAGCTTGCAGACCAGGTGCTCCTGGCCATCCATGACGGACCCCTCCGGCTGCTCCATGTAGATCTCTTCCTCCAAGTCACCATTCAAGAATGCCGTCTTGACATCCATGTGGTGAACCTCCAAGTCCTCAACTGCTGCATAAGAGAGGAGCGTGCGCACACAGGCAAACTTTGCAATAAGGGCAAAAGTTTCTGTGTAGTCGATGCTCTCCTGCTGCGAGTAGCCCTTGGCGACCAGCCTCGCTTTCTACTTTTCCAGGTTACCATCTGCTCCCCGCTTCTTCTTAAAGACCCACTTGCACTTGATCACCTTACGTCCTGGTGGACGTTCAGTCAGCTCCCTTGTGCAGTTCTCTAGTTGCGACTGTATCTCCTGCTGCACAGCTTGCGCCCAATCTGCTGCATCCGGTCCAGCCATGGCCTCCTTGTATGACGTTGGCTCATCTGAATCTGCTGCAACTGTGACGTTCATCTATTCTGGTTTCTGCAGCATCCAGAAATGGCCGCGCTCACCAGGCTTGTAACGCACCCTAAGAGGGTACCTGCGACCTGGTGCTGGAGCGTTAGCGGGTGGCTGGCGCGGTGCTCCTGGCACAACTGCTGCTGCTGGTGGTGGTACATCTCCCTCCTCTACTTCTGCTGATGAGGCTGCTGTATCTGCAGCATCAGACATGGGAGAGTAGAGTGATTCTCCCACTGTCACAATAGAGGAAGGATCGGGAGAAACTGGGTCAGGAAGAATTTGTGCTCCAACCGTCTCGTTCGCTGCTGGTTCTACTACCTCTTCACACACGATGTTGGTGCCGATGACGTTGCTCTCATCGAAGACGACATCCCTGGAGATGATGACGTGGCCTGTATCCCTCTCGTTCAGGCGATACGCCTTGCTTGCAACGTCGTAGCCAATCATCAGCATCTGCACACTCTTCACGTCCCACTTTTGCCGCTTCCACTTTGGCACGTGCATGTGCGCCAAGCTGCCAAACGCGCGTAGATGACCCACGCTCGGCTTCTTGCCGAACCACGCCTCGTACGGCATCATCTGCTCCAGGGCTTTGGTTGGACTGCGGTTCTTGATGTAGACCGCAGTGCTCACGGCTTCAGCCCAGAAGTCGTAGGTCAGCCGGGCCGCGTGCAGCATGGAGCGCGCCGACTCCACAATGGTACGATTGGCGCGTTCTGCTACACCGTTCTGCTGTGGCGAGTATGGCGCGCTACGTTGCGCCTTGATGCCAGCTGCTGCGAGGTAGTCTTGGAATTCCTTCCTCAGGTACTCTCTACCGCGGTCGCTACGCAACGCCTTGATCTTCTTGCCTGATTCGTTCTCCACCATGGCCTTGAACTCCTTGAACCTGTCAAAGCACTGGTCCTTGGAGGAAAGGAAGTACAGAGTAGTGTAACAGCTGAAATCATCAATGAAGGTGAGAAAATACCTAGAGCCTCCAAAGCTCTGGGTCTGCATCGGTCCGCACCGGTCCGTGTGGACCAGCTCCAACACCTCTTTTGCACGCTCCCCTGCTCCAGAGAACGCCTCGCGATGCTCCTTCCCCTCCAAACAGCCGATACATAACTGCTGCTCAAAGTTAGAGATGGTAGGCAGGTCGCGCACCATCTGCTTTGCTTGAAGCTGCTGCAAGGCGCGCATGCCGATGTGGCCGTAGCGCGCATGCCAGATCTCACCATCTGTCGCCTGCACCACTACTGCAAGACTCTGCTCACGTGGGATCTTGGTCGCCCCCATCATCTTTTCCTCCAAGAGTATGAGGAATGTAGGATCCTTGCTCTCATACTTCTTGCACAACGTGTCCCACCCCTCCTTTGCAGTAGCCTTGTCACTCACGTACTGAAGATGCGGGTTGGAGATGGTGTTAACAAGCAACCTGTAGGCCTGCCTGTCCTTCTACTTCCACTCCTCGTACGTCGCTGGTACATCTGCAAAAGAACCCGCATCAGCTGCACCCTTTTGAGGCATCTTCCCCGCCACCACCTGCGCTGTGTTGATGCCTTTTGCCTGTGGAACTGGAGCCGGCTCGTCGCCGCTCACCACCTCCCACAAGCCCCTCTCCTCCAAAAGGAGGCGGGTACGGATCTTCCAAAACGTGAAGTTGGAACGTCCCTCCAGCCTCTCCAAAGGCTGGGCTGCTGTCACAACGCTAGCTGCTGCCATTTTGAGCCTTGGTGATGCTCAGCGCTGCCCTTGGATGGCGGCGCTACCCCTGCTTCTGCTGCTGCTTCTGCCAGAAATCTGTCTGAAAGAAAATGGACTGTAGGTGCCAGCAAACTGGGAAGTTTCAAAAACTGAGCCCACCACTGGAAAATTCAGCTCAAAACCTTTCAGATCGACCCATAAAACAGGGTCATCAACAGGGGATTTTGAAAGATATGCCCTCTTGAAAACAGGGTATGCTTCTGCTCGTACTCCAACTCAGACAAGCTAGTTTGTAAACAGCGTTTCTCCCAAATGAATTGATAAAATGCAAATATTTTTGCACCAATGGAAAGCGTAGGAAGAATACTACAATTCGCATGTGCCACGTTTTAGATTTGACAAAGAAATGAGAGAGTTATGGTCATCAGAAGGCGACAGTCTTACTCATATAGAAGAGTGTAGCCCTGGCCGACCTCGTTTTGAGCATAACTCTCAATCCGAACGTTGGATCTTTGCGATTCTGGGCTTGTTGGAAAGCTTGTCTCTTTACCTTTAAGATCCAGCGGTCGATCGTCAAATCTGGTGAAGGTTTTACCCCAACCCGTCACTCTCAAAGTGATGGCCTGTGCTGGCTGGAAGTGGCAGAACTTGGCTCTGATACCAAATGTTGGAACTTGAGGAGAGAGGGAGCCTTGGAGCAGCGAGCATGTGTGATTGGAAGGGCATCACTTGTGCTGAAGAATGGTTTTTGAATCACGCAAAATAATGGAGTACATATAGAGCTAGAGCCTGGGCAAGTCAGCCCTCTCACAAGCCACACCACTTAGCCATGGAGGCTAAGGCTCACACACTAGAGTCCATAATCTCACACAAGGGAGAAAATCAGCCTAGCAATCAGGCTGACCACTCACACACGACCTAGAGAGCTAGAGAATGCTCTCATGGTACACTCCTAGTGGTCACATAACCCACAAACCCATGGAGAATTGCCATGTGTCCATGGCTAGCACACAAGGATCTCACCTCACCTAAAAAGTAAGGAGAGGTACCTTTATCCTAGTCAGCACACTCTGACAAGGCAATCCTAATACCAAGGACCTTTTTGGATATTTCTCCCATCAGGTCTTGATCGTGGACCTCTGGCCTTTTTCTTTTCTCAGGCTAAGGCATGGAGCCATCACCCATGCCCACCCAGACATCGACGGTCCATGACCTCCGAAACTTCGAAAATTCATATCTCCTAATCCGACCGTTGGATCGGTCTCAAACCTGGGCTGTAGACATTTTGCCACCTGATCTTTCCAATGAAGAAGTCCGATTGGCGATCGGAGCAGGCATCTGGTACTTTCCTGGAACTTGCTCCTGTGGACCTGAAACTGAGCCAGATGGCTCCTTTCCCAACACTTTATCGCGAGGAGCGAAGTCTTGGGACTTAGACCAATCAATGCTTCTTTAGTGTCTACCTTTGGTAGTCAACTCTGTGAGGAGTCTCAAAGGTAAGAACTGTACTCAATGACAGGCAATAAACCGGTTCTTATAGTCCTAGAGCTAGCCTCTAGCCTAGGCATGCAGTGGCTTCTTGGATGACCCTCTTTGGGGTTAACCTGGATTGTGTCATCCCCCCTACGTACATGGCGCTCCTTGTGACTCCTATGAACTATTCAGTGTGGAACCATGGCTCTGAGGATGATATCATCTCTTGGTTGTAATACCAAGAGCAATCGGCGGGAGCTATTGTGTCGGAACCCGTTTTCTAGACCGTCGCCTTAGGTAAGTTGACAATCACGCCGTTTTGCTTCCTTGTTGGAACTCATTGAAGTTGAGAGCTTGATGTGTGTTATCATGGGTGTGCTGATGGACTTGTAATCCTCTATGCTGTAGTGCTTGACGATCTCCATGATGTATTTGGTCTGGTTCAGCTCGATGATGCCTCCTGCTTGATTGTGGTGGATGGCTATGATGGATAGAACTCAAGCAAACCCATGTCATTCATCTTCAACGTATTGCTATGATCTGTGTTCAGCCTGTTCAACAGCTCGACCGATGACGAGCAGATGATCAGGTCATCCACGAACCGTGCAACCAGCATCAAGCCTTGCTCATCCTCCTACACATAAACAGTAGGGTCATTCTGGTAGTACGTCAAGGTGAGCCCAGCCATGAAGCTGTCCATCTCCTTCTACCACATCCTTGGGGCTTGTTTCAGCCTATAGAGGACTTTGACCAATTAAAAAACCTTGCCGTCTGGAGCTTTCACTCCCTCGGGCACTTCAATCAGCACTTCTTTGTCTAGGTTCCCGTAAAGGAAAGCTGTACTAATATCCATCTAGTGGACCTCTAAATCGTTTGCATCAGCGATGTCCAACATGGATCTGGTGGGGACAAAGGTGATGACAGACACAAAGCTCATCTCATACATTGAGCTTACATGCTGGGAAGACCCTTTCGCCACAACTCTTGCATTGTATTTCTCGATAGCTATATCTCGCTTAAATGTTTTCTTGAGTACCCGCTTTGACCCCACCACATGTGCCTTTGGAGGCCTATCTACCAGAATCCATGTCTTGTTCTCTTTAATGGATGCAGGTTTGCTATCCATTGCCTCCTTCCACTTGGCTTCATCAAGCATGTTTATAGCCTGTATTATAGTCAGAGCCTCTCCCTTAGCCGAGCATGACCAGCTGAGTCCGGTCCATTTTGCATTCTCAGTATCATACTTGGACGGAAGGTTCTTGTGGCATGTCCTATGCCAGAGTGTTGCTTGTGGTACTTCAAGACTTAGTTGCTTCTGTTCCTCTTTTGCTGTCATTGATTCCCTGTTTGAGGAAGAGCCACTTGCCTCAGAGTTTGACTTAGAGGCCTCAGACGATTCAAACTCAATGTCAGAGTCTGTCGTTGTATCAGCTTGTACAGCATCTCTTCTTGGAGCTCTATTCTTCACTGGCACCATCCGCCAGTTTTTAGGAGTCTCATCACCTGACTCAAGCAACACAATCGACTCTCCTGATTTGGGAGCATGGATAGGGTCCAGCGACTCTCCCTTGCCGAGCATCTTTTCATCAAACTAGACATCTCGGCTCTTTATGAGGTTTTCAGCCGCTTGGTCCCACAGCCTATATGCCTTGTGTGCGGTGTTGTATTCGACCATTACACACTTATGAGCATCTGCATCCACTTATGAGCACGTGCACGTGCTTGACACTTCCTTCTCCTACTTGGAACTTTGCCTAGGCAGTACAGTCACAGACCCTCAAGTGTGAGGCATCTAGTTTCTTCCCTAACCAACCCTCATGTGGTGTCCTCAGCTGCTTCTCTTGTTGCTTCTTACCTCACCTTTCAAGCGTGGCTCTCGGAGTGAGATTCACAAGGTAGTGAATAGTTCTTGCAGATTCAGCCCAGAAGAGTGGTGGGAGTTTGGCGTCAAAGAGCATGCTTCTTGTCATACCGAGGATAGTCTGGTTCATCTGCTTGGCAATGCCATTGGTCTGTAGGGCAATAAGACGTGATGGTCTGGAGGTTGATGCCATGTTGGCTCAACCAGCCTTTGTACACCTCGTACTTACTACCGTCATCCGTGCGCATCGTCTTGACCTTTTTGCTTGTCTACCACTCTACTATTGTGACAAACTCTTGCAGCTTCCCGTTGACCTCTCACTTTGTCTTGAGGAATTAGATCCTCATCTAGTAACTATGGTTACGATGAAGGTCAAGAAATATTTGCTATCGCCGTTTGAAGGGGTGCGGAATGGTCTGCACACATCAGAGTGAATAAGGTTTAAGATTGCTACTGCATGTTGTCCATTACACTTGAACGGCTTTCTCTTTGCCTTGCTTTGGAGGCATGGCTAATACAGCTTTCTACACTTTCCCTCATCCTTGGTCTTAGACCCTCCATCACATGAACCACTTCGTGTTGCTGCATAGCTTGCAATGTGCTATTGGCCTTATCGCCAAACCGCCTATGCCATAGCTCAGCATGCATGTTGGTGGAGTTGGCCGTCATGGTGACGGCTTGTGTTGCAATATCAGGCTTTGGAGACTTGGGCTCTTGAACCGCCGCATATTCCTCATTTTTACTCTTAAGGGGTTATGCTTACAGGACGTAGAGCCCATCAACACTTGGGACCTGTGCGACAAGACTTTTCTTGGGAGAGGAGATCTTGATGTCCTTGTTCTTGACAATCACGGCCTCCTCGTCCAAGAAGAGGACTGTCATGTTGTGGTCCGTGATTTTGGACACTAATAAGAGGTTTGTTGTAAAGGATGGCATGTAGATGATGTTCTACAACTTGAAGTCTTTTTCATCACCGTTCACGTTGATGCTGATCAAGTTATCTCCTTCGTCTTGCGCATGGACAAGGCTACCATTAGCACATCGAAAGCGACGTTCAGTATTCCCAATGGAGATGAACCTAATCTTCTCCCTTGAAGAGTAGTCGTTCATGCCAGAGTCGAGTACGTAGGCTCGATGCTTGAGCCGTGCTGCTCCTTTGGTTGCCGGCACGCTCAAAGCCACCATGTTTGTCAACTCCTTATCCTCTCCTTTGCCCTCATATCTACCACCATGATCTCCATCTTACTTCTTAAACGCCTTGTACTCCCGTGCCCAATGCCTAGACTTGCCACAGTTATGGCACTTCCGAGGACGCTTTGAACTCTTTCTATTGCCACGATTGCCTTTTCCTCCACCGCCACCGCTTCTGCTACTGCTTTGACCAAAAGAGGAATTCCTGCTACGACCACCGTAGTGTGCAGCATAGGCTGAAATGTTGGTCTCACTACCGCTGGAACACAGGGCTGCGTTGCGCACGTACTTGGGCACTGCCTAATACGTCCAATCCTCCTCCTTCCAACAACTTAAGTCGGTGATCAGATGACCCTAGTTTTCAGGAAGCACCATGAAGAGGATCTTGACCTGCATGTTGATGTCAATTTCCCTATTCATTTTAGTCACTTCCTTTTTGCAGTCCTTGCAACACGAAATTCAGAATTGATTTTTTGTCGCTCAGCCTCATTAAACTCAGTTTTTGAAGGATGAAGAGGTGATTTGTAAGAGCCATTGATTGATGTGCACGTGCAAGCTTCTCATAAGCCTTTGATGTATATGTGATACCTTGGAGCTGGTAATGTTGTGAATTATGCATTCATGTCACAAGAATCGCAAGCTTCCTGTTATTTATGACTTTCCACACTTCATATACAGGATCTGTTTTTGGAGGTTCAACCTCTTCTTTCAGGAACAACTTCAAGTAGCCACGCACCCTCATGACAGTCTCAAATGACCATTTCCAAAAGGGAAAAAAAAACCCTGTGAACTTTGATATCCCATCGTTGACCTGCTCAATAGTGAGCGTCACGGGTGTCGTCATATTACTTCTCTATTTCTCTACTTCTTTGCTTCGTTCAGGTCAATGTAGGCTGTTGGAGGCTGTTGTTTGCTACCAATTGAGATGGTGTAGATCTACATCCCTTAGCCGTCGATCACCTGCAAACGTAAAAAATGCACACTAGTGAACCCAGGGTCAGGCATGGCTTATCCTACTTAGGGTCCAAGGGTCGTACATCTAAGGGCACAGCTTATCCTTGGACCTTATTTGCTAAGTGCAAGCACCAAGCGTTAGAGCTGATGGAGCAGATGGAGGAGATGGAGCGGATGGAGCTGATAGAGCTGATGCGCGGTACAAGATAGAGGGGCCAAGAGAGGACGCAGAAACGTGCCTTATAACTAGTCAGTGTCGGCCCATAATCCATTGTCAAACTGACTGAAGTGACGGTCTAGAAAACGGGTTCCGACATGTTATTTCCCGCTGACCGCTCTTGGTATTGCAACCAAGAGATGATATCACCCTAAGAGCCAAGATTCCATACTGAGCAGTTCATACAAATCACTTCCTTGTACTGTGTCCTTAGCACATAGTCACTTTTGCGCGAGGAGCGAACTCTGGGGACTTAGACCAACCAATGCTTCTTTAGTGTCTACCTCCGGTGGACACCTCAGTTAGGAGTCTTAAAGGTAAGAACAGTACTCAATAACAGGCAACTGAAAGGTGTTTTTAGTCTTAGGGCCAGCCTCTATCCTAGGCGCGCAGCGGCTCCTTGGATGAGCTACTTTTGGTATAATCTATATTGTGTCATTCCCACTGCCTACATGCCACTCCCTCTGACCGCCAAGTGGCACCAGCCACTAGGAAGGGCCTTAGAATGTATTAAGATGTCTCTTAGAACCTTCTCATTATCCTTTTGGTCATAAAGAAGATTAGTCATCGGGCTTGGATTTGACCCAAGGACCTCTTTCTCCAGAGGCTAACTCTCGAACGTCGAAGCCACAACAAGTTGTCCTAGGTAGTGTTTGCTGGCTATACTATCCAGATTAGACCAAGGGGACTTGCTCCAAAGGAGCAGTGCATGCCTTGTCTATCTGGACCAGACTTAGGGGACTTGATCATTGTTGGATGCGGCATTAAAGAGCATGGTGTCTGAGAGTAGCGAATGTGACAATTATATCTATCGCTTATACATTGTCACAAGGTGCTCATGATCATTGTGCATTTGGATGACATGCTCCTCCTTTCCAATAGTATGTTTCTACTATAGGAGTTACAAGAGGCACTGCAAGAGGACATCATACTTCCCCAATATCTAGATCATGCGTGATCGTAAATGGCGCTCTCTCTGTTAGCAGCAAAGCCGCTATATCAAGGACTTACTGTAATGGTTTTGCATTGCAGAAGCAAAACCCTTGTCCACATTGCTTGACATGTAATTGTACCCTGTAAACTTTCCTAGAGAAGTAGATACTGCTAAGCACT
This sequence comes from Penium margaritaceum, assembly GCA_023375785.1. Lineage (NCBI taxonomy): Eukaryota > Viridiplantae > Streptophyta > Zygnematophyceae > Desmidiales > Peniaceae > Penium > Penium margaritaceum. Next base: position 101,599 of record SZWC01000039.1, on the reverse strand, counting down.
AGAAGTACGAGAGCGCTATCGGCAGTCTCATGTAGTCATGGTAGCAAGCAGGCCGGACCTTGCACATGCCGTAAGTACAATAAAGAAGCACATGGAAAATCCCAAACCTAAGCACGAGAGGGTAGTGAAGCATATCTTATACTACCTTGCTAGTATCAACCTGCGTGAGCCGACGGTGTAGAAAATGGATTCCGACACAATGGTTCCCGCCGACCGCTCTTGGCATTGCAACCAAGAGATGGTATCACCCTCATAGACAAGGTTCCATACTGAGTACTTCATAGGAATCACTTCCTTGCACTGTGTCCTTAGCACCAGGTCACTTTCGCACGAGGACAAAAATTCTGGGGCTTAGACCAACCAATGCTTCTTTAGTGTTTACCTCTGGTGGACAACTCTATGAGGACTCTCAAAGGTAAGAACTGTACTCAATGATAGGTAACTGACAGGTTCTTATAGTCCTTGAGCCAACCTCTAGCCTAGGCCCGTAGTGGCTCCTTCGATGAGCCAGTTTGGGGGCAATCTAGATTGTTTCACCCCCCTGCCTACATGGCGCTCCCTGTGATCGCCAAGTAGCGCCATCCACCAGGAAGGACCTTGGAATGTCCTAAGATGTCTCTTAGAATCTTCTTGTCCTCCTTTTGGTCATAGAGAAGATTAGTCACCGGGCAAGGATTTGACCTAGTGACCTCTCGCTTGAGAAACCAAGTGTGGAACTTCTAAGCCACAAGGAGTTATCCTAGGTAGTGTTTGCTGACTATACTATCTAGATTAGACCAAGGGGACATGCTCCAAAGGAGCAGTGCATGCCTTGTCTGTCTAGACCAGATTTAGGGGACTTACTCTAAGGAAGCAGTACATGCCTAGTCCGTCCTATGCCTCTCCAAACCTCAGCCATGGACAAGGAGCATATCAGGTCAACAAACTCTCCCTTACACCTCTATCCATAAGCTGTGAGATCTCTCCTTTCTCCTACACTCTTGGCTCCACTCTTCGTGCGCTGCGCTGACCATACCGATGCCTCGAGTTCTTGCAGGGTGCAATTTGTAGTCTAGCAACTTCGTCATGCAATCAACAAGTATCTTCCTAGTCTCCACGTATTCTAGGTTCACGATCTCCTTTGCAACCAGATGGCGTGAGTAACTGATGTCCATGTGCTTGGTCCGCCGGGAGATGACATCATCATGTACCATTTTCATGGCGCTCTGTTGTCAATGCGAATCTCTCTTCCCTCCGTTTATGGCACTTTCATCTTAGCAAGCAAACTGCATAGCCATTATGTCTCCTTACATGCTTCCGACAGAGTGATGTACTCTGCCTCAATGATTGAGAGGGAGGGACGGTCTTGTTTTCTGCTTGCCGAACAGACTATACCACCAATTAAAATGCACACAAAGCCCGAGGTGGACTTTTTGTTATTGGTTCCTCCTTTCCAGTCGGCGTTGTGTAGCAGACCAGTCGTAACGGGTCAGATCCTTCTTCGCCTCCAAATAGGAGTCCCATGTGTCGCGTCTTTTGTAGATACCGCATGATGCACTTCAATGCTTGCAAGTGTTGTGGCCCTGAATTGGCCACAAACCTGCTCATTTCTCCCACACCATAGTAAATGTCTGGCCGTGTTCCTACCATGGCATACATTAGGCTGCCAACAGCAGACTGGTAGGGAAAGTTCTCCATCTCACATCGTTCTGCTTCCCTACGGGGACTCATGGAAGTAGAGAGCTTGATATCTGTTGTATTGGGTATGCTGATGGACTTGCAGTCCTTCATGTTGTAGCGCTTAAGGACCTCCATGATGTACTTGGTCTAGTTGAGCTCCATGGTACCTATTACTCGATTGCAGTGGATGGCTTCCTTGAGATAGAACTCGAGCGGACCCATGTCCTTCATCTCGAACCTATTTCTGAGATCTGTCTTCACCTTGTTCAAGACCTCGACCAATGATGAGCTTATGATCAGGTCATTGACGTACCGTACTTCTGTGCTGGGATATATGGGGGAGGAGAGCTTTATGTCTTTTTTCATGGGTCTGTTAATGGGTATGCGGTCCTCCATGTTGTAGCGCTTGAGGACCTCCATGATATACTTGGTCTAGTTGAGCTCGATGGTACCTGTAGCCCGATTGTAGTGGACGGCTATCCCAAGGTAGAACTCGAGCGGACCCATGTCCTTCATCTTGATACTATTGCAAAGATCTGTCTTCAGCTTGTTCAACAGCTCGACCGATGATGAGCAGATGATCAGGTCATCCACGTATAGTGCGACCAGTATCTAGCCTTGCTCATCCTCCCTTACATACATAGTATGATCATTTTCACAGTGTGTGAAGGTGAGTTCGGCCATGAAGCCGTCCATCTCCTTGTAGCTCATCCTTGGGGCCTGTTTCAACCCGTAGAGTGCTTTCACCAGTTTGCAAACCTTGCCCTCTTGAGCTTTCACTCACTCGGGCACTTCCATCAGCACTTCTTTGTCTAGCTTCTTGTATAGGAAAGCTGTCTTGACATCCATCAAGTGGACCTCCAGATCTTTTGCAGCAGTGATACCCAACATGGATCTTATGGAGGCAAAGGTGACGACAGTCACGAATGTCTCCTCGTACTCTGAACCTGCATGCTAGGAAAATCCCTTTCCCACAATTCTTGCCTTGTACTTGTCAAAGAGTATCATCCTACTTGAAAATTTCCCCGAGTACCCACGTTGATCCCACTATGTATGCATTTGGGGGTTGTCCACCAGAATCCGTGTTCTGTTCCCTTCAATGGATGTGAGTTTGCTATCCACTGAGTCCGGTCTATTGCATACTCTCAGCATCATACTTGGACAAGGCTTACTTTTAAGATGTCTCTTAAAACCTTCTTATACCCCTTTTGATCACAAAGAAAATTAGTCAGCGGGTTGGGATTTGACCCAATGACCTCTCGCTTTAGAGGCGACTCTGGAATGTCTAAGCTACAAGGAGTTATCCTAGGTAGTATTTGCTGGCTATACTATATAGAATAGACCAAGGAGACTTGCTCCAAAGGAGCAATGCATGCCTTGTCTATCTGGACCAGACTTAGGGAACTTACTCAAGGGAGAAGTGCATACGTAGTCCGTCTTGTGCCTGTCCAAATATCCGCCATGGACAAGGCGCATATCTGGTCAACAGCTAGAACCATCAACATTATCATCACCTAAAATATCACAAAAAATGACATCATCAGCTACAATGAAGCACAGTGGGGTTCAAACCTTCAGGGTCAAAAGTCCATATCTAGATATGCGTTCCTCATGAATATTGGTACATTAAGCTGGCTTAGCAAGCAAGAGGTGGTTGTTGCCACCACAAGCACGGAAACTGTGTACGTGTGTCTCAAATTTAGACCAAAGGAAAGTTTTTTACTCCAATGTCTGATGGTAGAGATTAATGGGAGTGCGAATGTCACTGTTCCTATGCGCATCGTCAACAAGAGCGCCCTTGTGCTCGCTAACAATCCTCCGTTCATGGACACACCAAGCACATCGACATTGCATATGATTTCATCAGGCACATCGAGAAGGACGAAGTCATCAACTTTGAGTTCATGTCGCTGATTTATGCACCAAGCCAGTCACGCTTGAGAAGCAACAATTTTGCATGAGGGCATGGAAATTCAGTCCACTGTGACTACAATAAAAGGGGGAGATTGTTGGAAAGTGGGTCATATTGCTCAGTTCTGTTGAAAAATGTGCCATCCGGCTTAGTTCGAGGTCCAAAGGAGCAAGTTCCACAAAATAACCTGATGCATGCTCTTGTCTTCCTATTTCACCGTGGGAAAGATAAGGTGGAAAATGTTCTACGCTGCAAGTTTCAGGTCCATTCAATGAACCAATTGGGATGTATGAATTTTTTAAGTTTCCAGTATCATTGACCGCCGTTATCTAGGCAACCATGGGCCATGGCTCCATGCCTTAGCCTGAGAAATGAAAAAGGCAAGAGCTCTAGTGTCAAGACCTCATGGGAGAAATATCCAAAATGGTTCTAGATTATTTGGTTGGCTTGTCATAGTATATTGACTATGAAAAAGTTACCTTTCCATTCTTTTAAGGTGAGCTTAGATCCTTGTGTATTTACCATGGATACGGTGATTCTTAATGGGATTGTGTGTTATGTGACTGGTAGGAGTCAGCCATGAGAGCGCTGTCTAGCTCTATGGGTCGTGTGTGACTGGTCAGCCTGATTGCTAGGCCCGTTTTCTCCCTTGTATGAGATTGTAGACCCTAGTATATGAGCTTTCCCCTCCATGGCTAAGTGGTGTGGCTTGTGACGGTGCTAACTTGCCCAAGCTCTAGCTCTATGTGTACTCAATTATTTTGAGGAATTCAAGAACCATTTTGAGCAGACTAAATGCCCTTTCAGTCCCACGTGCTCGCTAGTCCAAGGTGACCTCTTTCCTCCAGTTCTAACACTTGGCATCACAGCAAGGTTCTGCCGGTTTCACCCAGTGAAGGCTGTGACTTTGAGAGTGAGGAGTCAGGGTCATAGGTTTTCTATATTTGATGATCAACCACCGGATGTGAAATTTTGCAATACAAGCTTTCCAATGAGTCCAGCATCACGAAGCTTGAACAATCAGATTAAAAGTTACTCTCAAAACAAAGTCTGTCAAGGCTAGATTCTTCTCACATAGTTGGACTGTCGCCTTGTGATGACCACCACTCCCTTGTTTTTGTGTCAGATTCAAAATTAAGCACATGGGAGTTTATGTCTTTTTCCTAAGCTTTCCATTGGTGTAAAAATATCAACATTCCATAAATACGTTTAGTAGAAACGCTGTTTACAAGCTGGCTCGTCTGAATTGAAGTATGAGCAGAAATATACTATGTTTTCAAGATAGTATATCTTTCAAAATCCCACGTTCATTACCCTTCTTTAAGGGATCATCTTAACACTTTTGAGCTGATTTTTGGAATGGAGGGTAATATTTTTCCAAATTTAGTGGTTTGGTAACAATTGTCCATTTTTCGTCAAACATATTTATGGGAGAAGTAGTAGCAAAAGCACGAGTAGCTCGGCCACCCAAAGGCGGAGCAAAGCATCATCAGAGCTCAAAATGGCATGAACATGCATTTTGACAGCAGTCTTGATTAGAATAGGTTGTAAGGACACACAAACTTCACGTTTTGGAAGATCTATATCCAGCTCTTTTTCGAGAAGAGGGGCTTATGGGAGGTGGTGAGTGGCGTGGAGCCAATTCTTATTCTACAAGAAAAAGGCATCACCATTGCTAAAGTAGTGGCGGGAAGGACATTACAAAAGGGTGCAAGAGATGCAAGCTCATCCACAATCATAGCAGCAACGTAAATGTGTTGGGATAGGAGCCATCCGGTTCAGTTCTAGGTTTAGAGGAGCAGTTTCCATGAAACTACCAAGTGCCTGTTCCGATTATCCATTCGATCTCGACATTGGAAAGATCATGTAAGATAATATCTAGAGTCCAAGCTTGAGGCGGATCCAATAGTTGGATTGGGAAATATGAATTTTCAACGCATATGAGACTATCGACCACCTGCTAACTCTCCAACTCCAGGTCAAAGGTACCCTCTTAGGGTGCGCTACAAGCCTAGTGAGCGCAGGCATTTCTGGATGCTCAAAAACCAGAGAGGATGAACGTCGCACTTGTAGTAGACTCTAATGAGCTGACGTCGTACGAGGAGGCCATCGCTGCACAAGATGCAACAGATTGGGCACAAGCTGTCTAGCAGGTGATACAATCACAGCTCAACAACGGTACGTGGGAGTTGACTGAGCGTCCACGTGGACACAAGGTTATAAAGTGCAAGTGGGTATTAAGAAGAAGAGGGGTGCAGATGGCAATCTCGAACAGTACAAGGCGAGGCTGGTCGCCAAGGGCTAATCGGAATAGAACAGCATCGATTACACGAAAACCTTTGCTCTTGTTGCAAGGTTTGCCTCTTTGCGCACGCTCCTTTCATTTGCAGCAACCAAGGGGTTTAAGATTTACCACATGGATGTCAAGACGACATTCTTGAACGATGACTTGGAGGAGAAAATCTACATGGAGGAGCCAGAGGGATTGTCATGGATGGCCATGAGCATCTCGTTTGCAAGCTGCATAAGTCAGTGTATGGCCTCAACCAAGCATCGCGTGCTTGGAGTCAGAAATTAGATGCGACGATGTAGTGCATGGGATTTGAGGATTGAGAGTATGACTATAATATCTATCGGCGGCAACATGGTCATGAGTTGCTCATCTATAGGAACTGGAGGAAACCGGGAGATTTGGAGCAACGAGCATGTGGGACTGGAAGGGAATCAGTTGTGCTAAAGAATGGTTGTTGGATCACTCAAAATGATGGAGTACATAAAGAGCTAGAGCTTGGGCAAGTCAGCCCTCTCACAAGCCACACCACTTTGCCATGGAGGCGAAGACTCACACACTAGAGTCCATAATCTCATGCAAAGGAGAAAATCAACCTAGTAATCAGGCTGACTACTCACATACGACCTACAGAGCTAGAAAATGCTCTCATGGTACACTCCTAGTGGTGACATAACCCACAATCTCATGGAGAATCGCCATGTGTCCATTGGTAGCACACAAGCATCGCACCTCACCAAAAAAATTAAGGAGATGTACCTTTTTCCTAGTCAGCACACTCTGACAAGGCAACCTAAGAATCTAGGACCTTTTGGATATTCTTTCCATCAGGTCTTGACCCTGGACCTCTTGCCTTTTTCGTTTCTCGGGTTAAGGCATGGAGCCATCGCCCATGGTCACCCGGATATCTCCCAATCCGAGTGTTGTGGCCTCAAACTTGAAACATTGATATTTTTCCACCTGATCTTTCCGATGGTGAGGTCGGAATGAGAATTGGAGCAGGCATCTGGTAGTTTCCTTGATCTTGCTCTTGTGGACCTGAATCTGAGCCGGATGGGTCCCTTTTCAAACAATGTCCCACTTTGCCGTGGTCAGAGTGGGCTCAGTCTACATGCCTTCATGCACAACTGTTATTTTTCATGGTTCACTAGCTTGGTGTAGAAATCAGGGACCTGCTTGCTGGTTGGGGTTAACTCGAACTTGATAGCACCCTCTTTTACCATGTGCCTAATGAAGTGATGTGCGATGTCAATGTGCTTGGTGCATGCATGGTGCTCAAGATTCTTGGCGATTACGATTGCGCTTTGGTTGTCGACGCACGTAGGATCTAGAATGGCTGCACTCCCACTCATCTGTGCCATGAGATGCTGAAGCCAAACAACTTCTTTTGCTCCAAAGCTGAGAGACACGCATTCAGCTTCCGTGCCACGACCACGTGTCGCTTACTCCACCAGCTCATGGTCCCTCCATCCATGAGGAATACATGTCCAAAGATGTACTTGCGTCCCTCACAGTTTGAGGCCCAATCTGCGTTTGTGTAGTCGACGATGCTTTTGTCGTTGCCATTGTAGGTGATGCCAATATTGATGATTCCAGCAAGGTAGCAGAAGATCCGCTTCACTGCCTTCTGGTGCTCAGGTCCGCGGTTTGCCAGGTACTGGCTCAAATCGCAAAGAGCCTGAACGAGGTCCGGCCTGGTTGTAGCCATCTGGTACATGAGGCTGTCGACGGCACTCGTGTACTTCTTGCACTCAGCTGCATCCGCTTCTCCATTGAAGCTCACGAGGTAATGTTGCAACTCCAGCAGCGTATCGATGGGTTTTGCCTCTGCCATGCCAAACCTCTACAAGACTTTCTTGATGTAGCGGCTCCGCTACACTGAGAGAACGTGATTTGTGGTCACGCGTGATCTGAATGCTATTAAAGTATAATGCTACCCTGAGCTCACACATCTAGAAGCTCTCCTGCATGGTTTCCTTGCACTCGTGTAGTATAAACATGCTGTTGGTAAGGAGTAGCATGTCATCCACATACACGATGATGATAAGAACCTCATCACCATGTCACGAGCAATACACCCTATAGTCACACTCACCGCGCTCAAACCCCATGCACTACAACACCGCATCCAACTTCTGGTTCCAAGCAGGCGACGCTAGCTTGAGGCCGTACAGCGACTTTTGTAGGTTACAAACCAGGTGCTTTTGGCCATCCATGACAAACCCCTCCGGCTGCTCCATGTAAATCTCCTCCTCCAGGTCACCGTACAGGAACGCCGTCTTGAGGTCCATGTGGTGGACCTCAAAGTCCTCTGCTTCTGCATAGGAAAGGAGCGTACGTACAGAGGCAAACTTTGGAACAGGAGCAAAGGTTTTTGTGTAGTCGATACCTTGCTGCTGCAAGTAGCCCTTTACAACCAGCCTTGCCTCGTACTTTCCCAGGTTACCATCTACTCCCCGCTTCTTCGTGAACACCCACTTGCACTTGATCACCTTACATCCAGGTGGAGGCCTCGTCAGCCCCCACGTGCCGTTGTCGAGATGCGATTATATCTCCTGCTACAAAGCTTGCACCCAATCTGCTACATCTGGTGATGCCATGGCCTCCTTGTACGACGTTGGCTCATCAGAGTCTGCTGCAACTGCGACGTTTGTTTGGTATGATCTTTAGAGCATCCAGAAATGCCCGCACTCACCAGGCTTGCAGCGCACCTTAAGAGGGTACGTCCGACCTGGTACTAGAGCGTTAGCAGGCAGCTGGCACGATACTGCCGGCACAACTGCTATTGTTGATCGTAGTGCATCTTCTTCTTTTGCTTCCGCCAATGAGGCCGCTGTATCTCTTGCATCAGACATGGGAGAGTAGATTGGTTCTCCCACTATCATAGTGGAGAAAGGATCACGAGACACTGGCTCAGGAAGGATATGTGCTCTCACTGCCTCGTCAATTGCTACTTCTGCTGCCTCTTCATAGACAATGTTGATGCCGATGACGTTGCTCTCGTTGAAGACGACATCCTTGGAGATGATGAGGTGGCCTTTATCCCTCTCAATAAGGCGATATACCTTGCTTGCCATGTTGTATCCAATCATCAGCATCTGCACGCTCTTCGCATCCCACTTTTGCCGCTTCTCCTTTGGCACGTGGATATGCGCCAAGCTGCGAAAGGCGCGAAGATGATCCACGCTCAGCTTTTTGCCAAACTACGCCTTGTACTCGGTCATCTGCTCCAGGGCCTTGGTTGGACTACGGTTCTTGATGTACAACGTAGTATTCAAGGCTTTGGCCCAAAAGTCGTAGGTCAGCCGAGTCGCGTGCAGCATGGAGCCCGGTGACTCAACGATGGTGCGGTTTACGCATTCTGCTACGCCATTCTATTGCGGCGAGTATGCTGCCATGCGTTGCACCTTGATGCCTGCTACTGTGAGGTAGTCCTCGAACTCTTTGCTTAAGTACTCTCTAGCGCGGTCGCTGCACACCGCCTTGATTTTCTTGCTAGTCTGGTTCTTGTTGGAACTTGAGGAGAGAGGGAGCCTTGGAGCAGCGAGCATGTGTGATTGGAAGGGCATCACTTGTGCTGAAGAATGGTTGTTAAATCACTCAAAATGATGGAGTACATATAGAGCTAGAGCTTGGGCAAGTCAGCCCTCTCACAAGCCACACCACTTAGTCATGCAGGCTAAGGCTCACACACTAGAGTCCATAATCTCACACAAGGGAGGAAATCAGCCTAGCAATCAGGCTGACCACTCACACACGACCTAGAGAGCTAGAGAATGCTCTCATGGCATACTCCTAGTGGTCACATAACCCACAAACCCATGGAGAATCGCCATGTGTCCATGGCTAGCACACAAGGATCTCACCTCACCTAAAAAGTAAGGAGAGG
>SZWC01000039.1:36106-69470 GCA_023375785.1 Penium margaritaceum | reverse complement strand
GATTCGTTTGGGAGAAACGCCGTTTACAAACTGGCTGGTCTGAGTTGGAGTAGGAGCAGAAGCATACCCTGTTTTCAAGAGGGCATATCTTTCAAAATCCCCTGTTGATGACCCTGTTTTATGGGTCGATCTGAAATTTTTTGAGCTGAATTTTCCAGTGGTGGGCTCAGTTTTTCAAAATTCCCAGTTTGCTGGCACCTACAGTCCATTTTCTGTCAGACAGATTTCTGGCAGAAGCAGCAGCAGAAGCAGGGGTAGCGCCGCCATCCAAGGGCAGCGGTGAGCATCACCAAGGCTCAAAATGGCAGCACCTAGCGTTGTGACAGCAGCCCAGCCTTTGGAGAGGCTGGAGGGACGCGCCAACTTCACGTTTTGGAAGATCCGTACCCGCCTCCTTTTGGAGGAGAGGGGCTTGTGGGAGGTGGTGAGCGGCGACGAGCCGGCTCCAGTTCCACAGGCAAAAGGCATCACCGCAGNGCAGTGAAGCAGCTTTCATGGCCATGGGCTCACGCAACCAGCAGCAGCAGCAGTCCGGGCAACAGAGAGGCAAGAAGAAGGGCAAGTGCCACTATTGCCAGAAAGAGGGGCACTACAAGAAAGAGTGCTTCAAGTTCAAGAGGGACCAGAAAGAGCAGCAGCAGCAGTAGCAAAAGCAGCAATCTCCACAGCAACAGCAGCAGCAGTCACAGCAACGCCAGCAGCAGCAGCAGCAAAACCAGACTAGCGTGCGCCATTTTGGCAACATGAACGTCGCCAAGGAGGTGCGCAACCGCCTCTTCATGGCGAAGTCTGACATGTCGCAGAAGGAAAAGGCGGATCTGGCGTGGTACAAGGACTAAGGGTGTACCAAGAGTCTGACGCTCCACAAGGAGTGGTTCACACAGCTGCTCTCCATTCCTCCTCGGCCGATTGCTTTGGGAGATGATCGGGTGGTGTATGTTGAGGGGATTGGGATTGTGAAGATGTGGTTGGATACCCCGCGTGGCATTGAAGTGGGAGTTTTCCATGGCGTGCTGTATGTGCCCGATGCTGCGTTCAACCTTCTCTCAGTGTCCTCTCTCACCAACACAGGACTGCGCGTTGTCTTCGATGATGACTATGGCTACATCCTCAACAAGGAAACAGGAGAGGAGTTGGCCAAGGCGGTGAAGGAGGGCGACATGTACCGCCTGCTGGGGTCAACCAAGATCCCGCGTGAGCAAAGTCTTGCAGCAGTGGTGCAAGCGACAGATGGCGAGATCTGGCATGCGCGCTACGGGCACATTGGCATGCGCGCCTTGCAGCAGCTTCAAGCAAAGCAGATGGTGCGTGACCTGCTTACCATCTCTAACTTTGAGCAGCAGTTATGTATCGGCTGTTTGGAGGGGAAGGAGCATCGCGAGGCGTTCTCTGGAGCAGGGGAGCGTGCAAAAGAGGTGTTGGAGCTGGTCGACACGGACTTGTGCGGACCGATGCAGACCCAGCGCTTTGGAGGCTCTAGGTATTTTCTCACCTTCATTGATGATTTCAGCCGTTACACTGTTGTCTACTTCCTTTCCTCCAAGGACCAGTGCTTTGATAGGTTCAAGGAGTTCAAGGCCATGGTGGAGAACCAATCTGGCAAGAAGATCAAGGCGTTACGCAACGACCGCGGTGGAGAGTACCTGTGCAAGGAATTCCAGGACTACCTCGCAGCAGCTGGCATCAAGGCGCAGCGTACCGCGCCGTACTCGCCGCAGCAGAACGGTGTAGCAGAACGCGCCAACCGTACCATTGTGGAGTCGGCGCGCTCCATGCTGCACGCGGCTCGGCTGACTTACGACTTCTGGGCTGAAGCCGTGAGCACTGCGGTCTACATCAAGAACCGCAGTCCAACTAAGGCGCTGGAGCACATGACGCCATACAAGGCGTGGTTCGGCAAGAAGCCAAGCATAGGTCTTCTTCGCGCGTTTGGCAGCCTGGCGCACATGCACGTGCCAAAAGAGAAGCGGCAAAAGTGGGATGCGAAGAGTGCACAGATGCTGATGATTGGCTACAACGTGGCAAGCAAGGCGTATCGCCTCTATGAGAGGGATATAGGCCACGTCATCATCTCCAGGGATGTTGTCTTCAACGAGAGTAACGTCATCGGCACCAACATCGTGTGTGAAGAGGCAGCAGAACCAGCAGCTGACGAGATAATGGGAGCAGAAATTCTTCCTGACCCAGTTTCTCCCGATCCTTCCTCTACTGTGACAGTGGGAGGATCACTCTACTCTCCCATGTCTGATGATGCAGATACAGTAGCCTCATCGGCAGAAGCAGAGGAGGGAGATGTAGCACCACCTGTAGCAGCAGTTGTACCAACAGCACCGCGCTAGCCGCCTGCTAATGCTCCAGCACCATGTGGCAGATACCCTCTTAGGGTACGTTACAAGCCTGGTGAGCACGGCCATTTCTGGATGCTGTAGAAACCAGAACAGATGAACGTTGCAGTTGCAGCAGATTCAGATGAACCAACGTCATACAAGGAGGCCATGGCTGCACCGGATGCAGGAGATTGGGCGCAAGCCCTGCAGCAGGAGATACAGTCGCAGCTGGACAACGGCACGTGGGAGCTGACTGAGCGTCCACCAGGACGTAAGGTGATCAAGTGCAAGTGGGTGTTCAAGAAGAAGCAGGGAGCAGATGGTAACCTGGAAAAGTACAAGGCGAGGCTGGTCGCCAAGGGATACTCGCAGCAGGAGGGCATCGACTACACAGAAACGTTTGCCCCAGTTTCAAATTTGCCTCTGTGCGCACGCTCCTCTTTTATGCAGCAGCTGAGGACTTCGAGGTTCACCACATGGATGTCAGGACGGCATTCTTGAATGGTGACTTGGAGGAGGAGATCTACATGGAGCAGCCAGAGGGGTTCGTCATGGATGGCCAGGAGCACCTGGTCTGCAAGCTGCAGAAGTCGCTGTACGGCCTGAAGCAAGCGTCGCGTGCTTGGAACCAGAAGTTGGATGCAGCGTTGGAGTGCATGGGGTTTGAGTGTAGCGAGTGTGACTACAGCGTGTATCGCTGGCAGCATGAGCATGAGATCCTCATCATCATAGTCTATGTGGATGACATGCTCCTCCTTTCCAACAGCATGTCCGCACTACAGGTGTTTAAGGAAGCCATGCAGGAGCGCTTCCAGATGTCTGATCTCGGGGAGGCATCATACTTCCTCGGTATCCAGATCACGCGTGACCGCAAGTCACGCTCTCTCTCGCTGTAGCAGAGCCGCTACATCAAGGATGTTTTGTAGCGGTTCGGCATGGCAGAGGCAAAACCCATCGGCACGCCGCTGGAGACGCGGCAGTACCTCGTGAGTTTCAATGGAGAAGCAAATGCAGCTGAGCGGCAGAAGTACCAGAGCGCCGTCAGCAGTCTCATGTACCTGATGGTGGCAACCAGGCCGGACTTCGCACAGGCTGTGAGCGTTGTGAGCCAGCACATGGCTAATCCCGGACCAGAGCACCAAAAGGCAGTGAAGCGGATCTTCCGATATCTTGCTGGAACCATCAACATCGGCATCACCTACAACGGCAATGACAATAGCATCATCGGCTACACAGACGCAGATTGGGCTTCAAACCCTGAGGACCGCAAGTCCATCTCTGGACATGTGTTCCTCATGAATGGTGGAGCCATAAGCTGGTGCAACAAGCAGCAGGTGGTCGTGGCGACCTCGAGCACAGAAGCTGAGTACGTATCTCTCAGCTTTGGAGCCAAGGAAGCAGTTTGGCTCCAACGTCTCATGGCAGACATGAGTGGGAGTGCAGCAGTTCTAGTTCCTGTGCGCGTCGACAACCAGAGCGCAATCGCACTCGCCAAGAATCCTGAGCACCATGCACGCACCAAGCACATTGATATCGCATATCATTTCATGAGGCACATGGTGTAGGAGGGTGCTATCAAGCTGGAATTTACTCCAACCAGCAAGCAGGTCGCTGATTTCTGCACCAAGCCAGTGACCCGTGAGAAGCAACAGTTCTGCATGAAGGCATGTGGACTCAGCCTACTCTGACTGCGGCAAAGTGGGAGATTGTTGGGAAAGGAGCCATCTGGCTCACTTTCAGGTCCACAGGAGCAAGTTCCAGGAAAGTAACAGATGCCTGCTCAGTTCGCCAATCCGACTTTACCATTGGAAAGATCAGGCGGCAAAATGTCTACGGTCCAAGTTTGAGGCCGATCCAACGGTCGGATTGGGAGATATGAATTTTCAAAGTTTCGGGGGTCATGGACCGTCGATGTCTGGGTGAACATGGGTGATGACTCCATGCCTTAGCGTGAGAAAAGAAAAAGGCAAGAGGTCCAGGGTCAAGACCTGATGGGAGAAATATCCAAAAAGGTCCTTGGTCTTAGGATTGCCTTGTTAGAGTGTGCTGACTAGGATAAAGGTACCTCTCCTTACTTTTTGAGTGAGGTGAGATCCTTGTGTGCTATGGACACATGGCAATTCTCCATGGGTTTGTGGGCTATGTGACCACTAGGAGTGTGCCATGAGAGCATTCTCTAGCTCTCTAGGTCGTGTGTGAGTGGTCAGCCTGATTGCTAGGCTGATTTCCTCCCTTGTGTGAGATTATGGACTCTAGTGTGTGAGCCTTAGCCTCCATGGCTAAGTGGTGTGGCTTGTGAGAGGGCTGACTTGCCCAAGCTCTAGCTCTATATGTACTCCATCATTTTGAGTGATTAAACAACCATTCTTTAGCACAAGTGATGCCCTTCCAATCACACATGCTCGCTTCTCCAAGGCTCCCTCTCTCCTCAAGTTCCAACAATGGCTCCATGCCTTAGCCTAAGAAAAGAAAAAGGCAAGAGGTCTAGGGTCAAAACCTGATGGGAGAAATATCCAAAACGGACCTTGGTCTTAGGATTGCCTTGTCAGAGTGTGCTGACTAGGATAAATGTACCTCTCCTCACTTTTTAGGTGAGGTGAGATCCTTGTGTGCTAGCCATGGACACATGGCGATTCTCCATGGGTTTGTGGGTTATGTGGCCACTAGGAGTGTGCCATGAGAGCATTCTCTAGCTCTCTAGGTCGTGTGTGAGCTGTCAGCCTGATTGCTAGGCTGATTTCCTCCCTTGTGTGAGATTATGGACTCTAGTGTGTGAGCCTTAGCCTCCATGGCTAAGTGGTGTGGTTTGTGAGAGGGCTGACTTGCCCAAGCTCTAGCTCTATATGTACTCCATCATTTTGAGTGATTGAATAACCATTCTTCAGCACAAGTGATGCCCTTCTAATTACTTATGCTCGCTGCTCCAAAGCTCCCTCTCTACTCAAGTTCCAATATTTGGTATCAGAGCCAAGTACTACCATTTTCAGCCAGCACAGGCCGTCATTTTGAGAGTGATAGGTTGGGGTAAAAACCTTCACCAGATTTCATGATCGACCACAAGATCTTCAAGTTCAAGAGACAAACTTTCCATCGAACGCAAGATGGCGAAGATCCAACGGTTGGATGGAGAGTCATATTCAAAACGAGGTCGGCTAGGGCTATACTCTCCTCTATGAGTAAGACTGTCGCCTTGTGATGACCAGAACTGTCTTGTTTCTTTGCCAAATTTAAAAAGTGGCACTTGCGAATTGTAGTATATTTCCTAAGCTTTCCATTGAAGCAAAAACATTTGCATTCCATTGATTCGTTTGGGAGAAACGCCGTTTACAAACTGGCTGTTCTGAGTTGGAGTAGGAGCAGAAGCATACCCTGTTTTCAAGAGGGCATATCTTTCGAGATCCCCTGTTGATGACCCTGTTTTATGGGTCGATCTAAAAGATTTTGAGCTGAATTTTCCCGTGGTGGGCTCCGTTTTTCAAAATTCCCAATCTGCTTGCACCTAGAGTCCATTTTCAGTCAGACATATTTCTTGCAGAAGCAGTAGCAGAAGCAGGGGTAGCGCCGCCATTCAAGGGCACCGCTGAGCATCACCAAGGCTCAAAATGGCAGCAGCTGGCGTGGTTACAGCAGCCCAGCCTTTGGAGAGGCTGGAGGAACGCGCCAACTTCACGTTTTGGAAGATCTGTACCCGCCTCCTTTTGGAGGAGAGGGGCTTGTGGGAGGTGGTGAGCGGCGACGAACCGGCTCGAGTTCCACAGGTAAAAGGCATCACCGCAACGCAGGTGGTAGCAGGGAAGACGTCGCAAAAGGGTGCAGCTGATGCGGGTTCTTTTGCAGCTGTACTAGCCACGTATGAGGAGTGGAAGAAGAAGGACAGGCAGGCCTACAGGTTACTTGTTAACACCATCTCCAACTTGCATCTTCATTACATGAGTGACAAGGCTACTGCAAAGGAGGGGTGGGACAAGTTGTGCAAGAAGTATGAGAGCAAGGATCCTGCATTCCTCATGCTTTTAGAGGAAAAGATGATGGCGTTGAAAATGCACGGTGGTGAAGGGATGGAGGCCTGTCTGGATAGGGCAAAGGAGCTAGCGAAGCAGCTGAGAGCGGCCGGTATCCTTGTGGAAGAGACGCGCTTCATCCTCCTCTTGCTCAGGGGACTCCAAACCAGCTACAAGACGGTGCAAGAGACGCTGGAGTGCCACCCAACTCTCGACCTCGACTTCATCTACACACACCTAGTGCAAGTGGAATTGCGTCGCAATGTAGCAAAGCGCAATGGCGGCAGCAGCAGTGAAGCAGCTTTCATGGCCATGGGCTCACGCAACCAGCAGCAGCAGCAGTCTGGGCAGCACAGAGACAAGAAGAAGGGCAAGTGCCACTATTGCCAGAAAGAGGGGAACTACAAGAAAGAGTGCTTCAAATTCAAGAGGGACCAGAAGGAGCAGCAACAGCAGTAGCAGCAAAAGCAGCAATCTCCACAGTAAAGGAGCAGCAGTCACAGCAACGCCAGTAGTAGCAACAGCAGCAGAACCAGACTGGCGTGCGCCATTTTAGCAACATGAACGTTGCCAAGGAGTTGCGCGACCGCCTCTTTATGGTGAAGTCTGACATGTCGCATAAAGAAAGGGCGGATCTGGCGTAGTACAAGGACTCAGGGTGTACCAAGAGTGTGACGCACCACAAGGAGTGGTTGACGCAGCTGTTCTCCTTTCCCCCCCGTTAGATTACTTTGGGTTATGATCGGGTGGTGTATGCTGAGGGGATTGGGATTGTGGAGATGTGATTGGAGACCCCGCGTGACATTGAAGTGGGAGTTTTCCATGGCGTGCTGTATGTACCTGATGCTGCGTTCCACCTTCTCTCAGTGTCCTCTCTCACAAACACAGGACTACGCGTTGTTTTTGACGATGATTATGGCTACATCCTCAACAAGGAAACAGGAGAGGAGTTGGCCAAGTCGGTGAAGGAGGGCGACATGTACCGCCTGCTGGGGGCGACCAAGATCCCGCGTGAGCAGAGTCTTACAACAGTGGTGCATGCGACAAATGGCAGGATCTGGCATGCGCGCTACGGCACCATCGGCATGCGTGCCTTGTAGAAGCTTTAAGGAAAGCAGGGAGCAGATGGTAACCTGGAAAAGTACAAGGCGAGGCTGGTCGCAAAAGGCTACTCATAGCAGGAGGGCATCAACTATACAAAAACGTTTGCCCCTGTTGCAAAGTTTGCCTCTGTGCGCACGCTCCTCTCTTATGCAGCAGCTGAGGACTTCAAGGTTCACCACATGGATGTCAAGACGGCATTCTTGAATGGTGACTTGGAGGAGGAGATCTACATGGAGGAGCCGGAAGGGTTCGTCATGGATGGGCAGGAGCACCTGGTCTGCAAGTTGCAGAAGTCGCTGTACGGCCTGAAGCAAGCGTCGCGTGCTTGGAACCAGAAGTTGGATGCGGCATTGCAGTGTATGGGGTTTGAGCGTAGCAAGTGTGACTATAGCGTGTATTGTTGGCAGCATGAGCATGAGATCCTCATGATCATGTGGATGACATGCTCCTCCTTTCAAACAGCACGTCTACACTACAGGAGTTCAAGGAAACCATGCAAGAGCACTTCCAGATGTCTGATCTCGGGGAGGCATCATACNCATGAATGGTGGAGCCATCAGTTGGTGCAGCAAGCGGCAGGTGGTCGTGGCCACCTCGAATACAGAAGCTGAGTACGTATCGCTCAGCTTTGGAGCCAAGGAAGCAGCTTGGCTCCAACGTTTCATGGCAGAGATGAGTGGGAGTACAGCAGTTCCAGTTCCTGTACGCGTCGACAACCAGAGCGCAATCACACTCGCCAAGAATCCTGAGCACCATGCACGCACTAAGCACATTGACATCGCATATCATTTCATCAGGCACATGGTCTAGGAAGGTCCTATCAAGCTGGAGTTCACTCCAACCAGCAAGCAGATCGCTGATTTCTGCACGAAGCCAATGACCTGTGAGAAGCAGTAGTTCTGCATGAAGGCATGTGGACTCAGCCCACTCTGACTGCGGCAAAGTGGGAGATTGTTGGGAAATGAGCCATCCGGCTCAGTTTCAAGTCCATAGGAGCAAGTTCCAGGAAAGTACCAGATGCTTGCTTCGATAGTCAATCAGACTTCACCATTGGAAAGTTTAGGTGGCAAAATGTGCATGGTCCAAGTTTGAGGCCGATCCAACGGTCGGATTGGGAGACATGAATTTTCGTAGTTTCCGGGTCATCGACCGTCGATATCCGGGTGACCATGGGCGATGGCTCCATGCCTTAGCCTAAGAAAAGAAAAAGGCAAGAGGTCCAGGGTCAAGACCTGATGGGAGAAATATCCAAAAAGGTCCTTGGTCTTAGAATTGCCTTGTCAGAGTGTGCTAACTAGGATAAATGTACCTCTCTTTAGTTTTTAGGTGAGGTGAGATCCTTGTGTGCTAGCCATGGACACATGGCCATTCTCCATGGGTTTGTGGGTTATGTGACCACTAGGAGTGTGCCATGAGAGCATTCTCTAGCTCATTAGGTCGTGTGTGAGTGGTCAGCCTGATTGCTAGGCTGATTATGGAGTCTAGTGTGTACGCCTTAGCCTCCATGACTAAGTGGTGTGGCTTGTGAGAGGGCTGACTTGCCCAAGCTCTAGCTCTATATGTACTCCATCATTTTGAGTGATTGAACAACCATGCTTCAGCACAAGTGATGCCCTTCCAATCACACATGCTCACTGCTCCAAGGCTCCCTCTCTCCTCAAGTTCCAACACTCCTCTACCCTCTCCAGGTACGCCTCATCCCTTCACCAGCCGGCATTTTCAGCGCCATCATCTTTTCCTCCAAAAGCATGAGGAATGCAGGATCCTTTCTCTCATACTTCTTGCACAACATGTCCCATCCCTCCTTTGTAGTAGCCTTGTCACTCACGTACTGAAGATGCGGGTTGGAGGTGGTGTTGACAAGGAACCTATAGGCCTGCCTGTCCTTCTTCTTCCACTCCTCATATTCTGCTTGTACAGCTGCAGAAGAACCCGCATCAGCTGCACCCTTTTGCGTAGTCTTCCTCGCCACCACATGCGCTACGGTGATGCCTTTTGCTTGTGGAACTGGAGCCGGCTCGTCGCCGCTCACCACCTCCCACAAGCCCCTCTCCTCCAAAAGGAGGCGGGTACGGATCTTCCAAAACGTGAAGTTGGCGTGTCCTTCCAGCCTCTCCAAAGGCTAGGCTGCAGTCACAATGCCAACTACTGCCATTTTGAGCATTGGTGATGCTCAGCGTTGCCATTGGATGGCGGCGCTACCCCTGCTTCTGCTGCTACTTCTGCCAGAAATCTGTCTGACAGACAATGGACTGTAAATGCGACCACAAATGGTAATTTGCTCATAATCTTTCAGATCAACCCCTAAAACATGGTCATCAACAGGGGCTTTCAAAAGATATGCTCCTTCAAAACAGGGTATGTTTTTACTCCTACTCCAACTCAGACCAGCCAGCTTGTAAACGGCGTTTCTCCCAAAACGCATGAATGGAATGCTTAGGAAAAATACTACAATGCGCATGTGCCACTTTTTAGATTTGACAAAGAAACGAGAGAGTTATGGGCATCACAAGGCGACAGTCTTCCTCATAGAGAAGAGTGTAACCCTGGCCGACCTCGTTTTGAGCTTAACTCTCAATCCGACCAATGTCCTTGCGATCTTGGGCTCGTTGGAAAGCTTGACTCTTGAACTTGAAGATCCGGTGGTTGATTGTCAAATCTGGTGAAGTTTTCACCCCAACCCGTCACTCTCAAAGTGACGGCCTCTGATGGCTGAAAGTGGCAGAACCTGGCTCTAATACCAAATGTTGGATCTAGAGGAGACAAGGAGCCTTGGAGCAGCGAGCATGTGTGATTGGAAGGGTATCAATTGTGCTGAAGAATGGTTGTTCAATAACTCAAAATGATTGAGTACATATAGAGCTAGAGCTTGGGTAAGTCAGCCCTCCCACAAGCCACACCAATTAGCCATGGAGGCTAAGGCTCACACACTTCAGTCCATAATCTTACACAAGGGAGGAAATCAGCCTAGCAATCAGGCTGACCACTCACACACGACCTAGAGAGCTAGAAAATGCTCTCATGGCACACTCCTAGTGGGCACATAACTCACAATCCCATGGAGAATCGCCATGTGTCGATGGCTAGCACACAAGGATCTCATCTCACCTAAAAAGTAAGGAAAGGTACCTTTATCCTAGTCAGCACACTGTGATGAGGCAACCCTAGGACCAAGGACCTTCTTGGATATTTCTCCCATCAAGTCTTGACCTTGGACCTCTTGCCTTTTTCTTTTGTCACGCTAAGGCATGGAGCCATCGCCCATAATCACCCAGATATCGGCGGTCGATGGCCCTGAAAACTGCGAAAATTCATATCTCCCAATCCGATTGTTGGATTGACCTCAAACTTGGACGGTAGATATTTTGCCTCCTGATCTCTCCAATGGTGAAGTTTGATGGACGTTCGAAGCAAGCATCTGGTAGTTTCCTGGAACTTGTTCCTGTGGATCTGAAACTGAGCCAGAATTCTCCTGTTCCAACATAGAGTTGTTCTTGTTTGGAGCTTGGTGGAGGAAAACTTCTTAGTGATGTGCCATGCTATTGATAATGCTCATGCTTAAAACACAGAGGTTAACCAAGCAATGTGTAACATGGTTCATGTGTATTTAAGTAGGGATTGGTTCATGCATAACTTGTCTATTCTGGTGTGGAGTATATAAACATGGAAAAATGGGTCATCCAGCTTAGTTTCATGTCCGTAGGAGAAAGTTCCATGAAACAACTAGATGCATGGTCCAATTGTCAATCCCAGTTTACCAGAAAAAAATGACGTGGCAAGATAACTATCGTCCAGGTTTCATGGCGATCCAACGGTTGGATTGAGATATAGCAATTTTGAAATGTTTTGGGGTCATGGACCGCATGTGTCAGGGCAACCATGTGCGATGGATCCATGCCTTAGCCTGAGAAAAGAAAACAACAAGAGGTCCAAATTCAAGACGTGATGAGATTAATATTCAAAATGGTCCAAGAGTGTTGGGTTGCCTTGTCAGAGTGTACTGACTAGGAAAAAATGTACCTGTGCTTTCGTTTTAGGGGAGGTGAGCTTGTTGTGTACTAGCCATAAACACATGGCAATTCTCCATGGGATTGTGGGTTATGTGACCATTATGACAGCATGGGCCATGATAGCATTGTCTAGCTCTTTATGTTCTGTATAACTGGTGAGCCTGGTTGCTAGGCTGATTTCCTCTCTTGTGTAAGATTTTGTAGTATGTGAGCCTTAGTCTCCATGGCCAAGTGGTGTAGCTTGTAAGAGGGAAACGTTGTCCAGGCTCTAGCTCTGTACATGCTCCATCATTTTGAGTGATTCAACAACCATTATTCAGCACAACGCGTGCCCTTTGAGTACCACATGCTTGCTGCTCCAATGTCACCTCTCTCCTCCAGTTCTAGTAATTGGGATGTGAGCATAGTTCTGCCAATTTCAGCCAATATATGCTGTCACATTAGGGGTGACAAAATGGGGTCAAAAGGTGACAAAATTGTACAACCATGCAGTCAATCTTCTTTTCGCAAAACAATCTTTCCATTCAACCTAAGATCGCGAAGATCAAACACTCTGATTCTGAGTTGATCTCAAAACAAGGTTGGCGAGGGGTACACTCTTCTCTCTAAGATAGACTGTTGCCTTGTGATGACCATTACTCTATTGTTTTTGTGTATACTTTAAAAACAAGCACATTGAAACTCAAATGGTTTTCCTTAGCTTTCCATTGGTGCCCAAATGTTTGCATTCCATCGATACGTTTGTGAGAAATGTTTTAAAGCTTGCTAGTCTGAGTTGGTGTACAAGCAGAAATGTACCATGTTTTGAAGAGGGCATGTCATTGTGAATCCTCTGTTCTATGTCAACCGACTCAATGGTTCCCACAGACTGCTCTTGGTATTGCAACCAAGAGATGATATCAGCCTCAGAACCAAGATTCCACACTGAGCAATTCATAGGAATCACTTCCATGCACCGTGTCCTTCGCACAGGTCACTTTCCCGCGAGGAAAAAACTCCTGAGGCTTAGACCAACCATTATTTTTTTAGTGTCTACCTTTGGTGGAAAACTTTGTAGGGAGTTCCAAAGGTAAGAACCATACTCAATGATAGGTGACTGACAGGTTCTTATACTCATACAGCCAGCCTCTAGCCTAGGCACAAAGTGGCTCCTCCGATGAATCACTTTGGAGGCAATCTAGATTGCGGCATCCCCCCTGCCTACATGGCGCTCTTTGTGACCGCCAAGTGGCACAAGCTACCAGGAAGGACCTTGGAATGTTCTAAGATGTCTCTTAGAACCTTCTTGTCCCCCTTTTGGTCACAGAGAACGTTAGTCACCGGGCTCGGATTTGACCCTGTAACCACTCGCTCTAGAGACTAACTCTGGAACGTCTTAGCCACAAGGAGTTGTCCTAGGTAGTGTTTGCTGGCTATACTATCCAGTTTAGACCAAGGGAACTTGCTCGAAAGGAGCAGCGCATGCCTTGTTTATCTTGACTAGACTTGGGCACTTACTCCAAGGGAGCAATGCATGCCTAGTCCGTCGTGTGCCTGTCCGAATATCAGCCATGGACAAGGAGCATATCAGGTCAACAAACCCTCCCTTGCACCTCTGTCCATTAGCTATGAGATCTCTCCTCTCTCCAGTTGTCTTGGCCTCACTTTTTGTCTGCCGCGTTGACCATATCGATGCCTTGAGTACCTGTAGAGTGAAATTCACTATCCAGCGCCTTTAGCATACAATGTGCGAGCATCTACCTGGTTTCCACATATTCCAGGTCCACGATATCCTTTCCGACTAGGTCGCGTGAGTAGTGGTACCTGATGTTGATGTGCTTGGTTCGCCGGGAGATGACATCATCTTGTGCCATTTTCATGGAAATCTTGTTGTTGATGAGGACCTCTGTTACCTTGGTTTGTGGCACTTTCATCTTAGCAGGCAAACTGCATAGCCACTGTGTCTCCTTCTATGCTTCTGACAGAGCGATCTACTCTGCCTCAGCGGTTGAGAGGGAGACATAGTCTTGTTTTCTCCTTACCCAAGAGACTATACCACCGTTCAAGGACACAAAAAGCCCGAGGTGGACTTTGTAGTATCAATTCTTCCTCCCTCGGCGTCTGTGTAGTACGCCAGCTGCAGTGGGTCAGATCCTTCTTGGCCTCCAAACTAGAGTCCCATGTGTCAGGTCTTCTGTAGATAGCGCATGATGCGCTTGACTGCTTGCCAATGCTGTGGCCCTAGATTGGCCACAAACCTGGTCACTTGTCCCACAGTATAGCAAAGGTCAAGGCATATTCCTACCATGGTATACACGAGGCTGTTCACACCAGACAGGTAGGGAATGTTCTCCATCTCACGATGTTCTCCTTCTATACAGGGACTCATGGAGGAAGAGATCTTGATGTCTGTTGTCATGAGTGTGTTGATGGACGTACAGTCCTCCATGTTGTAGCACTTAAGGACCTCCATGATGTACTTTGTCTAGTTCAGCTCGATGGTGCCTGCTGCTCGACTACAGTGGACGGCTATCCCGACGTAGAACTCGAGCACACGCATATCCTTCATCTTGATTCTATTGCTGAGATTTGACTTCAACTTATTCAGTAGCTCCAATGATGACAAGTACATGATCAGGTCATCTACGTATAGTGCAACCAGCATCAAGTCTTGCTCATCCTCTCGTACGTAGACACTAGGTCATTCTGGCAGTGCGTGAAGTTGAGCCCGACCATGAAGCCGTCCATCTCCTTGTACCACATCCTTATGACCTGTTTGAGCCTGTAGAGTGCTTTGACCGATTTGCAAACCTTGCCTTCCGGAGCTACCACCCCTTCGAATACTTCGCTCAGTACTTCTTTGTGTAGCTTTCCATAGAGGAAAGCTATCTTGACATCCATCTGGTGGACCTCCAAATCTTTTATAGCAATAATACCCAACATGGATCTGATGGAGGGAAAAGTGACGATAGGCGCAAAGGTCTCCTTGTACTCTCAGCCTTTACACTGGGAAAACCCTTCGCCACAACTCTTGCCTTGTACTTGTCGATTGTACCATCCTGCCCGAACCTTTTCCACAGTACCCACTTTCACCCCACCACGTGCGCGTGTGAGGACCTCTCCACCAGAATCCATATTGTGTTTTCTTCAATGGATGCGAGTTAGCTATCCACTGCCTCCTTCCACTTTGCCTCATCTGGCATATTCATAGCCTTTGTTACGAGAACAGGCTGTCCCTGAGCCAAGCATGACCAGCTGAGTCCGGTCCACTACGCACTCTCAGTACGTACTTGGGCAGAGGTTTCTTTTAGCACATACTACGTGGGAGTGTTGCCGGTGGTGCTTCAAGGCTTAGCTGCTTCTGTTGCTCTTGCGGTGCCAATGGTGCGCTGTACAAGGAAGATCCAACGGCCTCAGAGTTTGACTCAAAGACCTCGGACGACTCAACCTGAGTGTCAAGGTCCGTTGCTATGTCAGCCTACACAGCCACTCTCCTTACAATACCATCCTTCACTACTACCATCAGCCAGGTTTCTAGTGCCCAATCACCTGAGTTTAGCAACACAACCCACTCTCTTGATTTAAGAGCATGGACAGGATTTAGCAACTCTCCCTTACCAAACGTCCTTTCATTTAACTCGACATCTCGGCTCCTGATGAGCTTTCCAGCCGCTTGGTCCCACAGCCAGTACACCTTGTTTGTAGTGTCGTATCCAACCATAACACTCTTATGAGTACGTGCATCTAGCTTGCAACTTCCTTCTCCTGCTTGGACCTTTGCCGAGGTAGTGCATCCATAGACCCTCAAGAGTGAGGCATCTGGCTTTTTCCCCGACCAAGCCTCGTGTGGCGTCCTAAGCTGCTTCTCTTGTTACGTCTTACAATGCCTTCAACGTTAGGGTGCCAGAGTAAGATTCACAACGTAACAAGTAGTTCTTGCACCTTCAGTCCAGAAGCGAGGTGGGAATTTGGTATCAAAGAGCATACTTCGTGTCATGCCGAGGATAGTCTGGTTCATTCGCTGTACAACGCCATTACTTTGGGAATTATAAGGTGTGGTGGAATAATGGTTGATGTCGTGTTAGCTCAACCAACCTTTGCACACCTCGTACTCACCAACGCTCTCCTTTCTTAGGAAAGGGGCCACCCGGCTCAGTTTCAGGTCCATAGGAGTACCTTCCACGAAACTACAAAAAGCGTGCTCTGATTGGCAATCCGATTTCATCATAGGAAAGATCAAGTGAGAAAATGTCTATGCTCCAAGTTTGAAGCATATCCAATGGTCGGATTGGGAGATTTAAAATTTTTAAGTTTCTGGAGACATTGACCGCCGATTTCAGGGTGACCATGGGCGATGGCTCCATGCCCTACCGTGAAAGAAAAAGGCAAGAGGTCCAGGGTCAAGACAGGATGGAAGAAAAATTCAAAAAGATCCTAGATTCTTGGGTTGCCTTGTCTGAGTATGCTGACTAGAAAAAAGGTACCTCTCCTTAGTTGAGTTGAGATCCTTGTGTGCTAGCCATGGACACATGGCGATTCTCCATGGCATTGTTGGTTATGTGACCACTACGAGTAGGCCATGTAAGCATATTCTAGCTCTCTATGTGGTGTCTGATATATCAACCTGATTGCTAGGCTGATTTCCTTGTGTGAGATTATGGACTCTAGTTTGTGAGCCTTAGCCTCAATGGCTAAGTGGTATGGCTTGTGAGAGGGCTGACTTGCCCAAGGTCTCGCTCTATATGTACCCCATCATTTTGGGTGATTAAACAACCATTTTTCAGCATAAGTGATGTCCTTCCAGTCCCACGTGGTTGGTGCTCCAAGGCACCCTCTCTTCTTTAGCTCCAACACTTGGTATCAAAACCAAGTTTTGCCACTTTCATCCAGGACAACCCGTCACTTTCAGAGTGACAAGTTAGGATATAACCTTCTACAAATTTCAAAATCTACCACAAGATCGTAAATTAAAAGAGACAAGCTTTTCAACAAGCCAAAGATCACAAATATCCAACTGTTGGATGGAGACTTATGCTCAAAACAAGGTCAGCCAGGGCTGCATTCTTCTGAATGAGTAAGACTGTTGTCTTGTGATGACCATAACTCTCTTCTTTCTTTGTCAAATTTAAACAATGGCATATAAAAATTGTAGTATTTTTTGTAAACTTTGCATCGATGCAAAGTTATTTACATTCCATTAATTCATTTGGGAGAAACATTGTATACAAGCTGGCTAGTCCGAGTTGGAGTAGGAGGAGAAGCATACCCTTTTTTCAAGAGGGCATATCTTTCAAAATCCTCGTTGATGATCCTGTTTTATGGGTTTATCAAAAATATTTTGAGCTGAATTTTCTAGTAATGGGCTTAATTTTTTACAATCCCCATTCTGCTGGCATCTTTAGTCCATTTTCTGTCAAAAACATTTTTCATAGAAGTACTAGTAGAAGCAAGGATAGCGCCGGCATCCAAGGGGAGCGTTGAGCATCATTAATGCTCAAAATGGCAATAGCAGGCGTTGTGATAGTAGCCTAGCCTTTGGAGGGGCTGGAGGGACGCGCCAACATCATGTTTTGGAAGATCTGTACCCGATTTCTATTAGAGGAGAGGGACTTGTGGGAGGTGGTGAGCGGCGACAAGCCGGGTCTGGTTCTAGCGGCAAAAAGCATCACCGCAACGTAGGTATTTGCAAGAAAGATGCCACAAAAGGATGGAGCTAATGCGGGTTCTTCTGTACCTGTACCGGCGATGTATGATGAGTGGAAAAGAAGGACAGACAGGCCTATAGGTTGCTTTTCTACACCATGTGCAACCATTATCTTTAGTACATCAGTGACAAGGCTACTGCAAAAGAGGGGTGGGATACGTTTTGCAAGAAGTATGAGAGCAAGGATCCTGCATACCTCACGCTTTAGGAGGAGAAGATGATGGCGTTGAAAATGCAGGATGGTGAAGGGATGGAGGCGTACTTGGACAAGGCAAAGGAGCTGCCGATGTAGTTGAAAGTGGCCGGTAACCCTGTGGAAGACACGCGGTTCGCCCTCCTCTTGTTGAAGGGAATCCCAAGAAACTATGACACGGTTCGAGAGACATTGGAGTACAAACGGACTCTCGACCTGGACTTCATCTGCACGCACCTGGGGAAGGTAGAACCGCGCAAAGCATAATGGCGGCAGCAGCACCAGTGAAGCAGCTTTCATGACCATGGGCTCATGTAACTAGCAGCAGTAGTAGTTCAGGCAATAGAGAGGCAAGAAGAAGAGCAAGTGCAACTATTGCCAGAAAGAGGAGCACTACAAGAAAGAGTACTTCAAGTTTAAGAGGGACGAGAAGGAGCAACAGCAGCAACATCAAAAGTAGCAATCTGTACAGCAATAGTAGAAGCAATGACGGCAAAGTCAGCAGCAACAGCACAACCAGACCGGCGTGTACCGTTTTGGCAACATGCACATGGCCAAGGAGGTGCGCAACCACCTCTTCATGGCAAGGTCTGAGATGTCATAGAAGGAGAAGGCGGATCTGGTCTGGTAGAAAGACTTGCGGTGTACCAAGAGTCTGTTGTACCACAAGGAGTGGTTTTCGCAGCTGCTGTCCATTCCCCCCAGACCGATTGCTTTAGGTGATGATCGGGTGGTGCATGCTGGGGGGGTTGGTATTGAGGAGACGTAGTATTGATATAGGAGTATTCCATGGTGTGCTATATGTACCTGAAGTTGCGTTCAACCTTCTTCGAGTGTCCTCTCTCACAAACATAGGACTACGAGTTGTCTTTGACGACCACTATGGCTACATCCTCGTCGAGGAAACGGGAGAGGAGTTGGCCAGGTTGGTGAAGGAAGGCGACATGTATCGCTTGTTTCGGGTGACCAAGATCTCGTGCAAGCAGAATCTTACAACAGTGGTGCAATCCACGCATGGAAAAATCTAGCATGCGTACTACTGCCACGTCAGCATGCGCGCCTTGCAACAACTTCAAACAATGCAGATGGTGCGTGACTTACCCACCATCTCTATCTTTGAGCAGCAGTTGTGCATCGGCTGTTTCGAGGGAAAGCAGCAGCGTGAGGTTTTCTCAGGAGCAAGGGAGCGTGCAAAGAAGGTGCTCGAGCAGGTCCACACGGATTTGTGTAGCCCGATGTAGACCCAGAGCTTTGGAGGCTCTACGTGTTTTCTCACCTTCATTGATGATTTCAGCTGTTACACTGCTGTGTACATCCTTTCCTCCAAGGATCAGTGCTTTGACAGGTTCAAGGAGTTCAAGGCCATGGTAGAGAACCAGACAGGCAAGAAAATAAAGGCATTGCACAACGACCACGGTGGAGAGTATGTGAGCAAGGAGATATATGAATACCTTGCAGCAGCAGACATCAAGGCGTAGCGCACCGTGCCATACTCGCCGCAGAAGAAAACCATAGCAGAACGCGTCAACTGCACCATCCTAAAGTCGGCACGCTCCATGCTGCATGCGGCTCGGCTCACGTATGACTTTCAAGCCGAAGTAGTAAGTACTACGGTGTACATTTAGTACCGTAGTCCAACCAAGGCCCTGGAGCAGATGATGCTGTACGAGGCGTGGTACGCCAAGAGGCCAAGCATGGGTCATCTTCGCGCACTTGGCAGCTTGGCGCACATGCACGTGCCGAAGGAGAACCGACAAAGAGCACACGGATGTTCATGATCGGCTCTCACGTGGCAAGCAAGGCATATCGTCTCTACGAGAGGGATACTAGCGATGTCATCATCTCCAGGGATATCATTCTCAAGGAAAATAACGTCATCGGCACCAATAGCATCTGCAAAGAGGGAGCAGAATCAACAGCTCATGAAGTAGTGGAAGTCGACATTCTCCCTGACCCCGCCTCTCCTGAACCTTCCTCTACTATGATAGTGGGAGAACCACTCAATTCTCCCATTGCTGATGCAAGACATACAGCGGCGTCATCGCTAGAAGCGAGGAAAAAGATGCACTACCATCAGTAGGAGCAGTTGTGCCAGTACCATGCCAGCCACCTGCTAACGCTTGAGCACCAAGTCGAAGGTACCCTCTGAGGGTGCGCTACAAGCCTGGTCAGTACAGGCATATTTGGATGCTCCAAAAACCAGACCAGATAAACGTTGCAGTTGTAGCAGACTCTGATGAGCCGACGTTGTACAAGGAGGCCATGGCTACACCAGATGCAGCAGATTGGGTGCTAGGTGTGCACCAAGAGATACGATGGTAGCTCAACAATGGTACGTGGGTGCTGACTAAATGTCTGCCTAGACGCAAGGTGATGAAGTGCAAGTGGGTATTTAAGAAGAAGAGGTTCGCAGATGGCAACCTCGAAAAGAACAAGATAAGGCTGGTCACCAAGGGCTACTAGCAGCATAAAAGCATCAACTACAGGGAAACCTTTGCTCTTGTTGCAAAGTTTGCCTCTGTACACAGGCACTGTTCTCATACAACAGCTGAGGACTTCGAGATTCACCACATGGATGTCAAGACGGCATTCTTGAATGGTGACTTGGAAGAGGAAATCTACATGGAGTAGCCGTAGGGATTTGTCATGGATGGCTAGGAGTTCCTGGTTTGCAAGCTGTAGAATCGTTGTACAGCCTCAAACGAGCGTCGCATGCTTGGAACCAGAAATTTGATGTGGCGCTGCAATGCATGGGGTTTGAGCGTAGCGAGTGTGACTATAGCGTCTATCGCTGGCAACATGGTCATGAGGTGCTCATCTTCATTGTGTATGTGGATGACATGTTCCTTCTTTCCAACAGCATGTTTACTATGTAGGAATTCAAGGAGGCCATAAAGGAGCGTTTCGAGATGTCGAATCGATCAACCTGCCTAAGGCGACGGTCTAAGAAATGGTTTCCGACACAATGGTTCCCGCCGACTGCTCTTGGTATTGCAATCAGGAGATGATATCACCTTCATAGCCAATGTTCCACACTGAGCAGTTCATAGGAATCGCTTCCTTGTAGTATGTCCTCAGTACCTTGTCACTTTTGCGGAAGGAGCGAACTCTTCCGGCTTAGACCACAACCAATGCTTCTTTAGTGTCTGCCTCTGGTGGACAACTCTATGAGGAGTTCCAAAGGTAAGAACTGTATTCAATGACAGGCAAGGGAGAGGTTCTTATAGTCCTGGAGCCAGCCTCTAGCCTAGGCGCACAGTGTCTCTTTAGATGAGCTAATTTGGGGGCAATCTGGATTGTGTCATCCCCCCGCCTACATGGCGCTCCTTGTGACCGCATAGTGGCGCCAACCACCAGGAAGGACCTTGGAATATTCTAAGATGTTTCTTAGATCCTTTTTGTCCCCTTTTTGGTCACAAAAAAAATCAATCACCGGGCTTGGATTTGACCTAGTGACCTCTCGCTCCAGAGACTAACTCTAAAACGTCTAAGCCACAAGGAGTTGTCCTAGGTAGTATACTGGCTCTGTTGTCTAGATTAGACCAAGGGGACTTGCTCCAAAGGAGTAGTTCATGCCTTCTCTATCTGGACCAGACATAGGAGACTTATTCCAAGGGAGCAGTGCATGCCTAATCAATCATGTGCCTCTCCAAATATCAGCCATGGACAAGGAGCATATCAGGTCAACAAACTCTTCGTTCTACCTCTGTCCATTAGCTATGAGATCTCCTCTCTCTCCAGCAGTCTTGGCCTTAGTCTTCGTCCACTACGTTGACCATACTGATGCTTGGAGTACCTACAGAGTACAATTTGTTCTCTAGTGCCTCTGTCATGCAATCTACGAGCATCTTCCTCGTCTCCACATATTGCAGGTTAACGATTTCCTTTGCAACCAGGTCGCATGTGTAGTGGTACCTAATGTCGATGTGCTTTGTTTGCCAGGAGATGACATCATCCTCTACCATTTTCATACTGCTCTTGTTCTCAATCCGGACCTCTGTTACCTCCGTTTATGGTACTTTCATCTCAGCAAGTAAACTACGTAGCCACTGAATCTCCTTGTATGCTTATGACAGATGACGTACTCTGCCTCAGTGGTAGAGAGGGAGATACATTCTTCCTTTTTGCTTGCCCAAGAGACTGCACCACCGTTGAAGAGGCAGACAAAGCTAGAGGTGGACTTTTTATCATTGATTCTTCCTCCCTAGTTGGGATCTGGGTAGCACACCAGCTGTAGCGGGTCAGATCGTTCTTGGCCTCCAAATTGGAGTCCCATGTGTCGGGTATTCTGTAGATAGCGCATGATGTGCTTGACTGCTTGCCAGTGCTGTAGCCCTTGTTTGGCCACAAACCTGCTCACTTGTCCCACAGCATAGCAAATATCAGGGCGTGTTCCTATCATGGAAAACATGAGGGTGCCAATAGCAGACTGGTAGGGAATATTCTCCATCTCACACCGTTGTTTTTCCATGCTAGGGCTCATGGGGAGGAGAGCTTGATGTATGTTGTCATGGGATTGCTGATGGGCTTGCAGTCCTCCTTGTTGTAGCGCTTGAGGACCTCCATCATGTACTTGGTCAGGTTCTGCTCGATGGTGCCTACAGCTCGATTGCAGTGGACGGCTATTCCAAGGTAGAATTCAAGCGGATCCATGTCCTTCATCCTAAACCTGTTCTTGAGATTTGTCTTCAACTTGTTCAATAGCACGACTGATGACGAGCGGATGATCAGGTCATCCACGTACCGTGCAACGAGCATCTGGCCTTGCTCATCCTCCAGCACATAGAAACTAGGGTCATTCTGGTAGTGCGTGAAGGTGGGCCCGTCCATGAAGCCGTCCATCTCCTTGTACCACATCCTTGGGGCCTATTTCAGCCCGTAGAGTGCTTTGACCAGTTTGAAAACCTTGTCCGCTAGAGCTTTTACTCCCCTAGGTACTTCCATCAGCACTTCTTTGTCTAGCTTCCCCTAGAGGAAGGCTGTCTTGACATCCATCTGGTGGACCTCCAGGTCGTTTGCAGCACCGATGTCCAACAAAGATCTGAGGTAAAGGTGACGACAGGCACGAAGGTCTCCTTAGACTCTGAGCCTGCACGCTGGGAAAACCCCTTTGCCACAACTCTTGCCTTGTACTTGTCGATTGTACCATCCTGCTTGAGCTTTTTCCAGAGTACCCACTTTCACCCCACCACGTGTGCATTTGGGGCGTGTCCACCATAGCCCATGTTCTGTTCTCTTTAATGGATGTGAGTTCCCTATCAACTGCCTCCTTCCACTTGGTTGCATCTGACATGTTCATAACCTTTGCTACGGTGAGAGGCCCTCCCCAAGCCAAGCATGACCGAGTCTGGTCCATTCCGTACTCTCAGTTTCGTACTTGAGCGGAGGTTTCTTCTGGAGCGTACTACGCCGGAGTGTTACTAATGGTGCTTCAAGGCTTACTTACTTCTGTTACTCGTATGCTCCAAATGATCTGTTGTTTGAGGAACAGCCACCGGCCTCAGAGTTTGACTCAGAGGCCTCGGAGGACGTAGACTCAGTGTTTGAGTCCGTCGTTGTGTCAGCCTGCAAAGCCACTCTTTCTGCATCACCATCCTTCACTGGCACCATTTGCCAATTTTCTGGTACCTGATCAACTGACTCGAGCAACACAACCCACTCTCCTGATTTGGGAGCATGGACAAGGTCCAGCGACTCTCCCTTGCCGACTGTCTTTTCATCAAACTCAACATCTCGGCTCCTGATGAGCTATCCAGTTGCTTGGTCGTACAGCCTGTACGCCTTGTATGCCATGTCATATCCTTCCATTACACACATCCAAGCACGTACATCCAGCATGCCACTTCCTTCTCCTGCTTGGACCTTTGTCCAGGCAGTACAACCAAAGACCCTCAAGTGTGAGGCAGCTGGCTTCTTCCCTGACCAAGTCTCCTGTGGTGTCTTGGGCTACTTCTCTTGCTGCTTCTTACCATGCCTTCCAAGCACGGCTGCCGGAGTGAGATTCACAAGGTAGGAAGCAGTTCTTGAAGCTTCAGCCCAGAAGCAAGGTGGGAGTTTGGCATTGAAGAACATGCTTCGTGTCATGCCGAGGATACTCTGGTTCATCCACTTGGTAATGCCATTACGTTGGGCGGTGTAAGGCGTGGTGGTCTGGTGGTTGATGCCGTTTTGGCTCAATGAGCCTTTCCACGCCTCGTATCCACAACTGTTGTCCATGCAAAGTACCTTGACCTTCTTGCTTGTCTCCCGCTCTACCATCGCGATAAACTATTGCAGATTTTCCTTGATCTCTCCGTTTGCTTTAGGAAATAGATCCACATCTTAGGACTATGGTCATCGATGAAGGTCAAGAAATACTTGCTGCCTCCATTTGAAGAGGTGCGAAATGGTCCGCACACCTCAGAGTGAATCAGGTCCAAGCTTGGTGCTGCACGTTGTCCATTACGCTCAAACGACTTTGTTTTTACCTTGCCTTTGAGGCATGGCTCACACAGCTTCTTACACTTTTCCTCATTCTTGGCCTTGCACCCTTCCATCCCATGAACCACTTCGTCTTGCTTCATACCTTGCAGTACCCCATCGGCCACATGGCTAAACCGCTTGTGTCACAGTTGACCATATGTGTTAGTGGAGTTGGCCACCATGGTGATGGCTTGTGGTGAAACATCAAGCTTTGGAGACTTGGGCTCTTCAATTGCCGCACATCCCTCATTTGTACTCAGAAGGGGTTTGGTATGCAGTACATAGAGCCAATCAACTCTTGGGACCTATGCGACAGGACTCTCCTTGGAATATGAGATTTGATGTCCTTTTTGACAATCAGGGCCTCCTCCTCTGTGACGACGACCGTCATGTCGTGGTTCATGATTTTGGACAGTGACAAGATATTTGCCGCAAAAGACGACATGTAGACAATATTCTCCAACTTCAAGTCTTTTTCAGTACCGTTCATGTAGATGCTGATCAACTTATCTCCCTCGCCTTGCCCATCGACAAGGCTGCCGTCGAGACACCTGAAGCGACGGTTAGTGTCCCCAATGGAGATAAAGCTATCCTTCACTCTTGGAGAGTGGTGGTTCCTGCCAAAGTTGAGCCGGTAGACTCCATGTTTGAGCACTGCCGCTCCCTTGGTTGCCAGCACGCTCTAAACCATCATGCTTGTCAACTCCTTCTTACCCTTTCCTTTGCCCTCATATCTACCACCATGATCTCTGTCTTCCTTTTTGGGAGCCCTGCACTCCCGTACCAAATGCCCAGGCTTGCCAGACTTATGGCACTTCCTTGGACGCTTTGAACTCTTTGCATCGCCACCATTGCCTTTTCCTCCAATGCCACCGCTTCCGCTGCTGCTCTTACTTGAAAAGGAGTTATTGCCATGACCACCGTACTGTATAGCATAGGCTGAAATGTTAGCCTCACTAGCGCACCGACACATGGCTTTGTTGTGCACGTACTCGGACTCTGTCTCATACGTCAAATCGTGCCCTTTCTATTCGCCAAAGATGGTGATCAGAGGAACCCAACTGTGAGGTAGCGCCATGAGGAGGATCAAACCCTGCATGTTGGTGTCAATTTCCTAGTTCATTTGGATCACTTGCTACAGCAATCTTTCAAACTTCAAGAGGAAGTTTGGAGTTAACTCTCCCTCGCTCAATCTCATCAAAATCAGCTTTTGAAGAATGAAGAGGCAATTTGCAAGAGCCGTTGATTAGTGCACACGTGTAAGCTTCTCATAAGCCTTTGATGCATGTGTGATACCTTGGAGGTAGACATGCTGTGACTCATGCAGTGATGTGACAACAATCGCAAGCACCATGTCATTTTAGACACTCCATGCTTCATATCCAAGATCTGTTGGAGGTTCAGCCTCTTCTCCAAGGAATATCTTCAAGTAGCCACGCACCTTCACAAAAATCTATAATTGCTATCTCCAGAATTGAAGAGCAAACCCTATGAATTTTGACATCTCACCATTGATTTGCTTGATAGTGAGCATCGCGGGTTTTGTCATACTACTTCTCTACTTCTCTGCTTCTCTACTTCCCTGGGATAAGAGATGTTGATGTCCTTATTCACTGTAGCGCCACATCCAATTTCTAGTTCCAAGCGCGCGACCCTTGCTTGACGCCATACTGCGATTTGTGCAGCTTGCAAACCAGGTTCTCATAGCCATCCATGACAAGTCCCTCTAGGTACTCCATGTAGATTTCCTTCTTCTAGTCACTGTTCAAGAATGCAATCTTGAAATCCATGCGGTGAATCTTGAAGTCCTCAGCTGTTGCATAAGAAAGGAGCATTCGCACAGAAGCAAACTTGGCAATAGGAGCAAAGGTTTCCGTGTAGTCAATACCTTCCTACTGCGGTTAGCCCTTGGTGACCAGCTTCGCCTTGTTTTTTCTTTAGGTTGCGATCTGTGCCCCTCCTCTTCTTAAAGACCCACTTGCACTTGATGACCTTGCGTCAAGATGGACGCTCACTCAGCTCCCACGTTCCATTCTCGAGCTACGACTGTATCTCCCGTTTGAAAGCTTGCATCTAACATGCCGCATCTGGTGGTGCTTGTTGGAAAAGGAACCATCCGTTTCATTTTCAGTTCCACAGGAGGAAATTCCAGGAAACTACAAGATGCCTGGTTCGATCGTTGATCACAATACACAATTGGAAAGATTGGGTGGCAAAATGTCTACGATCCAAGTTTCAGGCCGATCCAGAGGTCTGATTGGGAGATATGAATTTTCAAAGTTTCCGGGATCATTCACCGTTGGTATCTGGGTGGTTATGGGGGCTGACTCCATGCGTTAGCCTGAGATAAGTAAAAAGGCAAGTGCTCCAGGGTCATGACCTGATGGGAGAAATGTTAAAAAAGGTTCTAGATTCTTGGGTTACCTTGTCAGAGTGTGCTGACAAGGAAAAAGGTATATCTCCCTAGATTTTAGGTGAGGTGAGATCCTTATGTGCTAGCCATGGACACATGGAGTGTGACATGAGAGCAATTTCTAGCTCTCCAGGTCGTGTGTGAGCGGTATGCCTGATTGCCAGGCTAACTTCCTCTCTTGTGTGAGACTATGGACTCTAGTGTATGAACCTTAGCCTCCATGGCTAAGTAGTGTGGCTTGTGAGAGGGCTGACTTGCCCAAGCTCTAGCTCTATATGGACTCCATCATTTTGAGTGATTCAACAACCATTCTTCAACACCACTGATGCCCTTCCAGTCCCACATGTTTGCTACTCTAAGGCTCCCTCTCTCCTCAAGATCCAACTCTTGGTTTTAGAGCTATGTTTTGCCACTTTCAGCTAGCACAAGACGATGGGTTAGGAAAAACCTTCACCTAATTTGAGAATGGACCACGAGTTCATAAAATTCAAAAGATAGGCTTTTGAATGAGCCGAAAACTACAAAGATCCAATGGTTGGATCGAGAGTTATGCTGGAAACAACGTCGGCTAGAACTAGACTCTTCTCCCTCAATAAGATTGTTGCATTGTGATGACCATAACTCTCCCATTTCTTTGTCGAATTCATTAAGGAGCACATGGGAAATGAAGAATTTTTCCTAAGCTTCTCATCAGTGCAAAAATATTTGCATTCATTCAGTACTTTTGGAAGAAACACCGTTTACAAGCTGGATGGTCTGAGCTGGAGTAAAAGAAGGAGCATACCCAGTTTTCAAAAGGGCATATCTCTGAAAATCTTCAATTGATGACCTTGTTTTATGGCACAATCTGAAAGGTTTGTATTTCCAAATGATGGGCTTTCATTTTCCAAATTCCCAGTCTACTGGCTTGTAAAGTCCATTTTCTGTCAAAAAGATTTCCGACAGAAGCGGCAGCAGAAGCAAGGGCAGCGTTGACAATCACCAAAGCTCAAAATGGCTTCAGTAGGCATGGTCACAATAGCCTAGTCCTTGTAGAGGCTGGAAGGATGCACCAACTTCACATTCTTTCATATCCATACACGTATTATTTTGGAGGAGAGCGGCTTGTGGGAGGTGGTGAATGGCGACGAGTGTGCTCCGCTTGAATAGGCAAAAGGCATGACCGCAGCAATGGTGGTGATGGGGAAGACAACGCAGAAAGGTGTAGCAGATGCAAGTACATATTTGACTACAGTGGCGGCATATGAGGAATGGAAGAAGGATAAGCAGGCTTATACCCTGCCTGTCAATACCATCTCCAACGCGCATCTTCAGTATATGAGTGACAAGGCTACTAGATAAGAGGATTAGGACACCTTGTGCAAGAAGTATGAGAGCAAGATCGTAGACTCCTCATGGTGGGAAAGGAGCCATCTGGCTGAGATTCAGGTCCACACGGGTAAGTTTTAGGAAAATACCAGATGCCCACTCCGATCATCAATATGAGCTCACCATTGGAAAGATCAGGTAACAAAATGTCTACGGTCCAAGTTTGAAGTTGATCAAACAGTCGCATTAGGAGATATGAATTTCCAAAGTTTCTAGGTTCATCGACCGTCGATATCTCGGTGACCATGGGCGATTCCTCCATGCCTGAGCCAAAGCACTTCCAGTGTTCCTAACGGATATGAACCCATTGATCTCTCTTGAAGAGTGGTGGTTCGTGCCAGAGTCGAGCCCGTAGGCTCCACGATTTGACAATGCCACTCTCTTGGTTGCTGGCACGCTCTCAGTCATCATGTTTGTCAACTCCTTCTTACCCCTTCCTTTGCCCTCATATCTACCACCATGATCTCCGTCTTCCTTCTAGGGAGTCGTGCACCCCCGTGTCTAATGCCCAGGCTTGCCACAGTTATGGCACTTCCCAGGACACTTTGAGCTCTTTCCACTGCCACAATTACCTTTTCCTCCACCGCCATTGCTTTTGCTACTCTACTAACTAGAAGAGGAGTTGTTACCATTACCACTATATTGTGCAGCATAGGCTGAAACATTAGTCTCACTACCGCTGCGACGCATGGCCTCGTTGCGCACGTACTCGGACACTTCATCATACGTTAATTCCTCCTCCTTCCAACCGCCAAAGATAGTGGTCGGAGGACCGCAACTTTCAGGTAGCGCCATGAGGATGATAATTGCCTACATATTGGTGTCGATTCCCCAGTTTATCTTGGTTACTTGCTACAGTAGTCCTTCAAACTGCAAGAGGAAGTCTAGAATCAACTCTCCCTTGCTCACTCTCATCGAAATGAGCTTTGGAAGGATGAAAAGGCAATTTGCAAGAGTCGTTGATTGGTGTACATGTACAAGTTTCTTATAAGTCTTTGATGCATATATGATATCTTGGAGGTGGACATACTGTGACTCATGCACTGATGTCACACGAATTGCGAGTGCCATGTCATTTTTGTTGGGAAAGGAGCCATCTGGCTCAGTTTCACGTCCACAGGAGCAAGTTCCAGGAAAGTACCAGATGCCTGCTCCAATCGCCGATCCGACTTCACCATTAGAAAGATCAGGTGGCAAAATGTCTACGGCCCAAGTTTTAGACCGATCCAACGGTCGGATTGGGAGATATGAATTTTCGAAGTTTCGGGGGTCATGGACCGTCGATGTCTGGGTGGCCATGGGTGATGGCTCCATGCCTTAGCCTGAGAAAAGAAAAAGGCAAGAGGTCCAGGATCAAGACCTGATGGGAGAAATATCCCTGGGAGAAAAGAAAAAGGCAAGAGGTACAGGCCACGTCATCATCTCCAGGTATGTCGTCTTCAATGAGAGCAACGTCATCGGCACCAACATCGTGTGTGAAGAGGCAGCAGAACCAGCAGCTGACAAGACGGTTGGAGCAGAAATTCTTCCTGACCCAGTTTCTCCCGATCCTTCCTCTACTGTGACAGTGGGAGAATCACTCTACTCTCCCATGTCTGATGTTGCAGATACAGCAGCCTCATCGGCAGAAGCAGAGGAGGGAGATGTAGCACCACCAGCAGCAGCAGTTGTGCCAGCAGCACCGCGCCAGCCACCCGCTAACGCTCCAGCACCAGGTCGCAGGTACCCTCTTAGGGTGCGTTACAAGCCTGGTGAGCGCGGCCATTTCTGGATGCTGCAGAAACCAGAACAGATGAATGTCGTAGTTGCAGCAGATTCAGATGAGCCAACGTCATACAAGGAGGCCATGGCTGCACCGGATGCAGCAGATTGGGCGCAAGCCGTACAACAGGAGATACAGTCGCAGCTGGAGAACGGCACGTGGGAGCTGACTGAACGTCCACCACGACGTAAGGTGATCAAGTGCAAGTGGGTCTTTAAGAAGCGGGGAGCAGATGGTAACCTGGAAAAGTACAAGGCGAGGCTGGTCGCCAAGGGCTACTCGCAGCAGGAGGGCATCGACTACACAGAAACTTTTGCCCCTGTTGCAAAGTTTGCCTCTGTGCGCACGCTCCTCTCTTATGCAGCAGCTGAGGACTTCGAGGTTCACCACATGGATGTCAAGACGGCATTCTTGAATGGTGACTTGGAGGANACATGGCTAATCCCGGACCGGAGCACCAGAAGGCAGTGAAGCGGATCTTCCGCTACCTTGCTGGAACCATCAACATCGGCATCACCTACAACGGCAATGACAACAGCATCATCGGCTACACAGATACAGATTGGGCTTCAAACCCTGAGGACCGCAAGTCCATCTCTGGACATGTGTTCCTCATGAATGGTGGGGCCATCAGCTGGTGTAGCAAGTGGCAGGTGGTCGTCGCGACCTCAAGCACAGAAGCTGAGTACGTATCTCTCAGCTTTGGAGCCAAGGAAGCAGTTTGGCTCCAACGTCTCATGGCAGAGATGAGTGGGAGTGTAGCAGTTCCAGTTCCTGTGAGCGTCGACAACCAGAGCGCAATCGCACTCGCCAAGAATCCTGAGCACCATGCACGCACCAAGCACATTGACATCGCATATCATTTCATCAGGGACATGGTGCAAGAGGGTGCAATCAAGCTGGAGTTTACTCCAACCAGCAAGCAGGTCGCTGATTTCTGGACCAAGCCAGTGACCCGTGAGAAGCAGCAGTTCTGCATGAACGCATGTGGACTCAGCCCACTCTGACTGCGGCAAAGTGGGAGATTGTTGGGAAAGGAGCAATCTGGCTCAGTTTCAGGTCCACAGGAGCAAGTTCCAGGAAAGTACCAGATGCCTACTCCGATTGACGATCGGACTTCACCATTGGAAAGATCAGGTGGCGAAATATTTACGGCCCAAGTTTGAGACCGATCCAACGGTCGGATTGGGAGATATGAATTTTCAAAGTTTCGGGGGTCATGGACCGTCGATGTCTGGGTAGGCATGGGTGATGGCTCCATGCCTTAGCCTGAGAAAAGAAAAAGGCAAGAGGTCCAGGATCAAGACCTGATGGGAGAAATATCCAAAAAGGTCCTTGGTCTTAGGATTGCCTTGTCAGAGTGTACTGACTAGGATAAAGGTACCTCTCCTTACTTTTTAGGTGAGGTGAGATCCTTGTGTGCTAGCCATGGACACATGGCGATTCTCCATGGGTTTGTGGGTTATGTGACCACTAGGAGTGTGCCATGAGAGCATTCTCTAGCTCTCTAGGTCGTGTGTGAGTGGTCAGCCTGATTGCTAGGCTGATTTCCTCCCTTGTGTGAGATTATGGACTCTAGTGTGTGAGCCTTAGCCTCCATGGCTAAGTGGTGTGGCTTGTGAGAAGGCTGACTTGCCCAAGCTCTAGCTCTATATGTACTCCATCATTTTGA
This sequence comes from Penium margaritaceum, assembly GCA_023375785.1. Taxonomy (NCBI): domain Eukaryota; kingdom Viridiplantae; phylum Streptophyta; class Zygnematophyceae; order Desmidiales; family Peniaceae; genus Penium; species Penium margaritaceum. The sequence goes on along the minus strand of SZWC01000039.1, from coordinate 38,475 downwards.
GTGATTGAATAACCATTCTTGAGCACAAGTGATGCCCTTCCAATCACACATGCTCGCTGTTCCAAGGCTCCCTCTCTCCTCAAGTTCCAACAATTTTTGACACTCCACGCTTCATATCCAGGATGTGTTTTTTGAGGTTCAACCTCATCTCCAAGGAACATCTTCAAGTAGCCACGCACCCTTATGAAAATCTCAAATTGCCATCTCCATAAGGGAAAATCAAGCCCTGTAAACTTTGACATCCCACCATTGACTTGCTTGAGAGTGAGCATCGTGGGTGTCGTCACACTGCTTCTTTGCTTCTTTGCTTCTCTTCTTCATTAGGATAAGAGATCTTGATGTCCTTATTCTTGACACTCGCGGCCTCCTTTGTGAAGACAACCGTGATGTCGTGGTCCGTGATTGTAGACACTATTAAGATGTTTGCCGCAAAAGAGGCCATGTAGAGGACGTTCTCAAGCTTCAAGTCTTTTTGAGCACCGTTCACGTTAATGCAGATCAACTTATCTCCATCGTCTTGCGCATGGACAAGACAACCGTTGGTATACCCGAAACGATATTGAGTGTCCCCAATGGAGATGATTCCATCCTTCTCCCTTCAAGACTTGTGGTTCATGCCAGAGTCAAGTGCGTTGGCTCTACGCTCGAGGAATGCCACTCCCTTGGTTGGCGGCACGCTCTCTGCCATCATGTTTATCAATTCCTTCTTATCACTTTCTTTGCCCTCATATCTACCACCATGATCTCCCTCTTCCTTCTTCGGAGTCGTACACTCTTGTGCCCAATGCCCAGGCTTGCCACAGTTGTGGCACTTCCCGAGACGCTTTGAACTCTTTCCTCCGCCACCATTGCCTTCTCCTTCAACGCTACCGCTTTTGCTACTACTCTGACGAGAAGAGGAATTATTGCCACGACCACCATACTGTGTAGCATATGCTGAAACATTAGCCTTACTAGTGCTGTGACGCATGGCCTGGTTGCGCACGTACTCAGACACTAACTCATACGTCAAATCCTCCTCCTTCTAACGGCCAAAGATGGTGATCAGAGGACCCCAGATTTCAGGTAGCGCCATGAGGAGGATCATGGCCTGCTTATTGGTGTTGATTTCCCTGTTCATTTGGGACACTTGCTGCAACAGTCCTTCTAACTGCAATAGCATGGCGGGAATGGACTCTCCCTCGCTCACCCTCATCGAAATCAGCTTCTGAAGGAAAAAGAGGTAATTTGGGAGAGCCATTGATTCATCTACACGAGCAAGCTTCTCATAAGCCTTTGATGCATGTGTGATACCTTGGAGGTAGGCATGCTATGACTCACGCACTAATGTGACAAGAATCGCAAGCACCATGTCATTTTTGATACTCCATGCTTCATATCTAGGATCCATTTTGGGAAGTTAAACCTTTTCTCAAGGGAATATCTTCAAGTAGCCACACCTCTCATGAGAATCTCAAATTGACATTTACACAAGGGAAAATCAAACCTTGTGAACTTTGATATCCCAGCGTTGACGTGCTCAAGAATGAGCGTCACGGGTATCCTCTCACTACTTCTTTCCTTCTCTGCTTCTACGCTTTGTTGAGGCTGATGTAGGCTAAGGTAGGCTGTTGTCTGCTACTGGTTTAGAAGGTCTAGATCCATCGCTTACCCTTAGTCATTGATCACCTGTAAACAGAGAAGAACGCACACTAGCGAACCCAGGGTCGTGCCTCCAAGGGCACAGCTTATCCTGGTTAGGGCCCAAGAGTCGTACCTCTAATGGCAGAGCTTATCCTTGGCCCTTCTTCACTAAGTGCCAGCACTCGCCGTTGGAGCTGATTGAGCAGATGGAGCAAATGGAACAAATGGAGCGATGCACGCTGGAAGACAGAGAGGGTGAGGAAGTGCGCAGAATCGTGCCTTACAACTAGTCAGCGTGGGTTCATAACCCTTTGTCAACCTGCCTGAGGCAATGGTTTCCTCCAACCAAGAGATGATATCATCCTCAAAACCAGGGATACATACTTAGCAGTTCATAAGAATCACTTCCATGCTATGTATCCTTACCACTTGGTCACTTTCGCGCAAGGAGCGAACTCCTGGGACTTAGACCAACCAAAATTTCTTTAGTATCTCCCTGTGGTGGACAACTCTCTTAGGAGTCTCCAAGGTAAGATTTATACTCAATGACAGGCAACTGACAGGTTCTTATAGTCGGATAACCGGCCTCTAGCCTAGTCGTGTAGAGGCTCCTTGGATGAGCCACTTTGGGAGCAATCTGGATTGCATCATCCCACCTTCGTACATGGCACTCCTTGTGACCGGCAAGTGGCGCCAGCTACCAGGAAGGACCTTGGAATGTTCTAAGATGTCTCTTATAACCTTCT